>ML792056.1:312559-349549 GCA_009831015.1 Picea engelmannii
ACATTATTTTTAAAAAATTTTATATTTACATAAAATATTTTTACTTTTTAATACGAATACATATTTTTTAATATATATATATATATATATATATATATTTTTTTTTTTTTAATTTTAATATTAATTTCATATATCTAACAAAATCTATTCTAATATATATAATATATATACTATATTTTTAATCATACTTATCTTTACAAATTTATCAATTTTATAAGCTATACCATAATTGTATAAACTATATCATGATCCAATCCAAGTCACCCTATTCTTTGGTGGTGAATAAAAAAATATATTATCATAATAAATTAATACTAATCATAATACACAAATCAATGTAAAAACTAGTAACACACTTTTAAAGAATGAATACACATAATTTTGATAAATGATTTAATAATTTTAACTCAACCCCTATCACATCTTTTTGTTTTTTAAGTAAGATTACACTATGTATATTTTCCAAGTTTCTAATTTGTTCATCCTTAAATATATTAAATATTAATTCATTTTCAAATTCATTAAAATAAATTAATAAATAAAATGGTTTTTTTTTTTTTTTTTTTAATTTAATAAGTATGTAAAATAAGATAATTTTTTTAATAAGAATTTATGGTTAAATAAAATATATAAATAATTGTATTAAAAAAAAGAAGGTATTCATACCTTATCCCCTTTCGATTTGAACTTGTAACCTCTTATGAGGAAACACATGTTCTTAACCATTATGCTCACTAAAGTTGTATCCATTTACATTATTTTAATCGTTGTATCAATTTTTTACTTATACCTTTTTTTGGTTCCCATCTTTCACTATCAATATTTAGATGACTAAATCATTCTAGTTATAGCCTTTACATTTTCTAATTCTACCTTACAATTGTAAGTAGTTTATATTTTTCACAAGCTCATAATTATCTCATTTTTATATCCTTTCACCATCATTGTAAGTTCAACTATGTTATAAATTATATTTGTTCATAAATAATGAGACTTGTTATCAATTAAAAATTTTCTTATTTTATAAACTTAATTAAGTAAACATTATATATGATAAATTTTTCTTATATTAATGAATATCTCAATACTAGATATATCATTAATTTATATATCATAATATTAATGTAGTTGGCATTGGAGTTGGTGTGTGTTTGCTATCATAAAACAATGTCCAATTGCTAGTATAACATTAATTTATATACCATAATATTAATGTAGTTGACATTGGAGTTGGTGCGTGTTTGCTATCATAAAACAATGTCCAATTGCAAGTATTTGACCCTCAATGCTACAATTATATGAATATTTTACTTAGTGTGATGCACTAAAGAAAATTTTAGGCTCAAGCAAAAAATGCTAGCACTTAAGTAAACTTTAAGCATTGCTTGAAAGCTTGTAATCTAGATAACATTCAAATTAGGTAGTCACAACCCCTAGCCAATGATGTTCTCCATTGATTCCCACTTTACATCTATTGTGCCTCATCTTGTAAAAGAGGAAACTTCAATAGAACTTACTCTAAGATGAACCATTTGGATTACATTGGGTATGTTCCTTCATTAGTAACTCCAAATAGTGAATTTCCTTGTTACACGTATACTTGGTTGAATGTTCTATGACTTTTTCTCTATATATGAAGTGTACTCTGGATCAATTTGTGTTGGTTGCTAGGTTTACATAGTATATTGTCTAATTAAGGTGTGCTACATGGACATAGAAAATCCACATTAAATATTATTAAATATTGGAACTAAAACATGTAAAATGAAGTCAAACAATAGTTTATTGTAATCTCAAAATATATAGGTTTCTCAAGAAAATTACCAATGCCTAGTAGACCCATCAACAAGCAACCATTGTAAGAGATTTAGTGTAACTCCCCTTTGTTTTTTGTACAAGATCGTGCTCCCTCTTCATTTACAATAAAAATATACAAATAACATCATTAAATTCATAAAGTGAAGGATTGATGTCATCCAAATTCAATTCCCACTACCACAATCTTATTAAAAATCCTCAATATATATGAGTGTAAACTCAAAAGGATTTAGAGGGAATGGAAGAGACATTATCATCAATTGGATAAAAAAGAAAATTAGATTCCCATAACATACACTTAGAAAAGTATGTGTGTGAAAATTTAAAGGTGATATCCAACCTATTCAAAAATATAAAATATAAAATATAAAGTGCATTTGTTAATCAATTCCATTACATAGAAATGTAGAAGAAGTGGCACAAAACTTAAAAACAACATGACCACTTATAATATTAAAAAATATAAAGTACATTTGTTAATCAATTCCATTACATAGAAATGTAGAAGAAGTGGCACAAAACTTAAAAACAACATGACCACATATAATGTTTTTGTAGAACTATAGCTCAGGTCCATATCCCATGATTTTAAAAATAAATATGAAACATGAAGTTAAATTATCCAAACTATAGAAATATCCGAAATATCCCCCCTCTTGTGTTCAAACACCCAACATAAAATAGATAACAATATATAAACTAAACATAAAACAAATATGAAACCTAATCAAAGTGGTTGTTTCCAATAAGATATAGGATAAATGAGGCTTATAATTTGAATCTTCTAGTTCCCACATGCTCCATACCTAATAAAAGTCGTTGTTTCCAATAAGATATAGGATTAATGAGGCTTATAATTTGAATCTTCTAGCTCCCACATGCTCCATCTACCTCTATAGAATATGATAAATGGAGGGAAATTAAATTGTCGCAACTTATGATAACCCAAAAGGGAAGAGATGTATGGAGGGATGAAAAAAAAAATGAGAATGGAAAGTAAGGATAGTGGATAGTAAAGTAGAGGATAAACTCACACGCAATGTAATTTGGACCGTCTTTCCTTTAGCCTTACTTCCTTATATACACAAGTTTAAAAAATTATTCAACATTATTGATGGAATCTTTTTTTCCATCATTAGCTATTGAGTTTATAAAATGAAATCATATTTTTCATCTTGAAAATAATCTCTCAAAATGAAAACATATAAGATATAAGAATAGATAAGTGTAGTTTACTTGTTGGAGGGCTTAATCGACTCTGACGACTAGACCCACTAGTTGATCACGTATCGGTTGACTAAGAATGACAAGTCGAATTGCAAGTTGGTTGACCATTGGGTTGGGTCGATCGACCAAGGTAGTTAAGTAGTTGTGACTACTTGATAACTAACTCAGAGAAAAAATATGTGCTCATGAATGTAAGAAAGTGGTGATATATTTATACTATCTTGATACAATAAAGGATACTTGTTGTTGGTATGCCCATTTATTTCTCTTCCTTCTCTCTTATATGTGTGTTCCTATATGATGTTTGTATAATACATTACATGAAGTACTATTGGTAACCTTTCTGTGCAATCCCCTAGATTACAACATTGGCCCCCTTTCTGGTAGTACTTGATCTAGAACAATTCAATAAGATTATGCACACATATGTTGAGTTTGGAAGACATATGTGAGTGGTGGGAGAGAAAAAACAATAATTACCTAAATAATTACGTGAGAAGGAATCGATTTACATTTGCAGAAGCAAAAACCCATTTCTTCACCAAGACCCACAAAACATTCTTTGAAGTGATCCAAAAAAAAATTAAGAAGTACATCGACAGACCTGGACATAAATAATCTTACCACAAAGGAATGGTTGATGTCAAAAATAATTAATAAGGGGTGAAAAAATTTGCATGAGTGGTTTGAGAACATTACAGATGAATTTTTTGAAGAACAAGAAATTTAAGAGAGAACACCTATCAACAACATTAAACGAAGATTCTATGACAACATTCCCAATAGTATCTTTTGTACCATACATACTTTATTGCATAAATTTCTCCTTGACAAAGGAGTCAACCATATTGTAGACTATCGACCTCCTCTAGCGACACCTATCAATATTGACTGGAGATAGAAACAACAATACTAGAATAAATTCCTCGAAGCTGACCGTAAAGACACCAAAGAAGCCTAGGAGTTCTTTTTGAAGAAATAAACATGGCTAGCACCTACGTTGTCGTCAACCTAGAGTAATTTAGGGTTGGCGGTGGTGGGGTAGTTTTCCTTGAGATGCCTCATTTGGAGTATACCAACTTGCACCAAAGAGAAACTATGCCAACAAAAGGGAGGAAGTCAACCATAAACAAGAGAGAATATACATTGGATGAGGAGTCATAGAAAATAGTTTCCCAAAGAATGTAGTTCCATAAACCCTCTGTCGAAATTCAAAAGATAGAAAGGGACAAAAGAAAGAGATAAAGATAATATATGCATAATATGAGGTACCCCCACTAGTCGAATTAAAAAAAACCTTAGGAGCAGTATATCATTGGAGAACTGGACCGATCTAAGTTTGGAGACAACCAACTAGATGTGGCAAGAGGAGAAGCCTTGATGGTTCCTAAGTGGAGTGAAAAATTGCAGTTGGTAGAGGCTAGCATTGTCACCCTACAACTAGAGGAAACTATTGAGAGCATGGAAGTGGATGACTCATGCCCTGTATTACGTCGATCTCCAATCCTAGAAGTGGAAATTCCCCGAATAAGAGAATTCCTCCATCAATAACTACATATTGACCTTGAATCCTATCTGGTGTGGTATTGAGTGTATGGACAAAAAAATATTAGAGATATATTACTGATTAAGATACCCCATACACAATCAAAACAATGAAAGCATACTCCTACACAAAGGATCTCATGGATGCACCCCACTTGTCAAATTTAACATCCGAGGAAGAAGAAGTGCACAAGTGACGTGACTGTGGGGACAACAATTTACTAAGTATATAGATAAGGGGTTCCAAACAAATGAGATCCCCAATCAAATAAGTGAATGAAGAAAATAAAAACTCTTAAACATTGTTGAAGAAACCTAAACCATTGACCATCCCAATCGAAATGACACCTTGACCAATAGCACAATAAAAAACATAGTCAACTCCTCCAGTCAGTCGATCAACACAATCGACTCAGAATAATCCTAAGTCGACCTCTCAAAATATATACAAAGTTTGCAATGGAAATGACATGGAAATGGCATGGCATCAACAGGTTTGTGGGATTGGGTTTGGGAGGGTCCTTTGTCTCCTTTTGTTCTCTAACCCAAAAATTGGGTAGGAATGTGCAATAAAATCTCGTAGATGGTGAAGGGAAAAGAATAGTGGTTTCAAGTATCCCTGGAGGAATTTTGGTAGCATAGCAATACTTTCTATGGTGTGTCATGAAATGTAACCTCAAAACCTTTATTTGTAGGTGGAAAATGATACCCATTCTAAGATCTAGTTTCCATGTGAACTCTCTCATTCTATTGATAAAAATCAATAAGTTTAGTGGACATAATGTAAGACTGAATAAATGTTATTAATAATTGATGGGTTTAACAAAATTTACATATACCCACTACACAATATAAACAAACATGAGTTCATTAATGAGTCACTGAATCATATTTTGGCATTTATTAAGGGTTACACATAAATCAAATGATTTTATATATGCCATGCATAAAAATAGGGGAATAATGTGTGTGCCCTAGAATATGGTCAAATTATGGATTGAATCAACAAAGAAACTAACAATTAGGTTTCTCAAAGCAATTTCAAGGGAAGAATAAGGTCAAGGTTTTTTCCTAAGGATACTAGGCATAGTAGGACTTATACCTAGAGGGGAAAAGAAATACTTTTATCATGTAGCTCTGGTAAGAGAAGAAGTTAGGGTTTTGTGGCATTTGAAAACCCTAGTGCTACCTAATGTTCTTGTTAGCGAGAAGATAGAGAGAGTTGATCTTGTACAAGTATGGGATACAAATGTAGGTTCCAAAAAGACTTACCTTGTGTGTGATACCTTGTTGATGATCTATACTAGAGTGATTTGTTGGCTAATGTCATCTTATGGTTTCCATCGCTAGGGTTTGAAGATCCCGACTTCTAACAACCCCTGATAAGATATTGGTAGGTGCATGTACTTCACATTCTAAATATATATGAAGTGTTTGGGTTGTCCAAATGTTGTGTACTTGCATAATTGAATTTTAGCTTATGCCATCTTTGTAATTGAGTAATTCTAGTACTAGTTATGGAGGTTAATTTGACATAACATTGAGTTGAGATTGTTAAGTGATTTACAATTATGTAGAAGATAAAAGAGAAAAATTATTTCTATAATAAATTATTGTAATATTCCATTTTTTAGGTCAGAATATTTTCAAGTGACCACTATTTGAGTGTGTATTGTCATTGGATTTAGATGCATATCATTCAAGAGGTAGTCTATATTGTTGGTTGTGAGTTATAATATGGATATCCACAAAATTCATGAAAATAATTCAGAAGGAATGATCTATCGATGATGTAGAGATACATGGTTGATTAGCAAGCAATGTTACTTGAGAAACATTAATTTCTTATGGATTTAGCACTTAGCAATATTTCCCCCCATAAGATATTCCTTAATGTGTAATGAAAATATTTATAATCACTATAGAAAAAAATCAAGGGATTAATACACATAAAATTCATACACTTTGGAATTCAAACACTCTGAAATTCATATATTCATCAACATAAAATGCAGAAACAATGATATTCATAAAAAACGTGCCATGGAATGTGTGTGTTTGTGTATAGAATGGGTATAGAAACACTCCCTCTAATTATAGGACTATTATGATTATCTTGATTTTAGCCAAGCTTTATGGAATTATTTTGGAAAAGAAGATTAGCCTTTGGCTATAAAGTCACGGTAAAAGAGCTAAAGGCCAAGCCGGGTTTAGGAGATATCATTCAACTGTGGACCATCTTCTTACCTTTAGGATCATTGCAAAGGAGTTCTGCAATACTAAAACCAATATTTTTTGTTGTTTTGTTGACTTTAGAAAATCTTTTGACATGGTTCCTAGGAAAAACCTTTGGAATAGGTTGGAAGAGATAAAAGTTCCTCTTGAGTTGAGGGTTGCTACAATAAGGATGTATGAGAACATTATTTATAAGTTTAAAAACACTAAGGGATGGTCAAAAGAGATTAATTGCAATATCGGAGTCAAACAAGGTTGTCCCTTGTCCCCTACCCTTTTTGGCATATACATTGACAAGTTAGAAGATTGCTTGGAAAAAGAAGGTTGTGTCGGCCCTACTCTCACTGGTATAGTCATCAATCTTCTTCTTTATGTTGATGATATATTTCTTATGGCAAGGAGTCCCCATGATCTTGAAAACCAACTAAGATACTCAAGGATTTTTTCTCCAATATGTGTATGCTTGTTAATACTAATAAGACTAAGGCCATGATTATTAAATCCAATAAGATTTCTTATGATACCTTTGTATATGACAAAAAAAACTTGGAGGAAGTGACTTCATACAAATATATTGGAATTTATATTCACCACAAGCTCAATTGGAATCATAGCATTGAGAAAAGGATTATTGGGGGATGGAAAGCTTATTATGAGCTTGAAAACAATTGTAAAGTAGTTGATCTTTGGAGTTGGGATAAGAAGAAACTACTCTTTGAGACTCTTGTTACACTTGTTATTTTTTATGGATGTGAAGTCTAGGGCTGTATTATCTCTCGTGAATCTTGGAGAAAGATAGAGAAAATACAAAATAATTTTATAACCTATAATCTCAAAATTAAAGGAAATACGCTATATCCCATCCTCCTCTTAGAAACAAGCCTATCCCCCATTGAGAGCATGGCTATGACTAGATACCTAATGTATAAGAACAAGTTAAACAACATGGAAGACAAGAGGCTTTCTAAAATTGCTTCAAAATCGAGTCATAACCACCATCGGCTTAAGCAAGAATGGCATAAAGATGCCTGGTCTTGGCTAAACTATCGGGGAATCATGGAAGACACCATTTTGCAGAATAAAGATACTATTAAAAAAATGTCAAATCAAAATTTAATGAGAAAATGTGGTGTGATAAAGAGTTGGAGGAAAAAATAAAATTAAGGTATTATAAGGATGTAATCAACCCTAATCTATAATATCAAAATTATCTATCTATTTTGCTAAGTGTAAAGAAAAAAATAAGCATTCCTAAGATAAGAACAAATTCTCACGAGCTCCATAGTGAAACTAGGAGTTGGTCAATTCCTAAAATGCCATGGGATGAAAGAGTGTGTCACCTTTGTGACACTAAGAAGGTTGAAGATGAAAAACACTTTCTCTTATATTGTCTAGCCTATACCCATATTAGATCTCATTTTCAAAATATTTGTCACACTACCAACCTTCCTAACCTCTTAACTCAACAAAATTATGGTGATCTTGGAAAGCTTCTCTTAATGCTTTTTGAGCACATAAATTTTTTTCTAAAGAATCACAAGTAATCACTTACGCTCTTAAGGTCTGATAGACCAATTCGGTCTTAGTGGACGTTAATCATCATCATCATCATCATCATATACATTTTTTACAAAATGGAAACTCATGTCCAATATAAAAAGAAACAACAAGTGACCTAACATTAAAAACATCCATATGGTGGTCGAGATACAAAATGGCAGTCCACGATGCCACCCTGCATCATTTACAAGGATCAAGTCAAGAAAATTAAACAAATATGCGTAAAATCAAATTCATGAAACATAAAAATTATCATCAATGCATTATCTCACCGTGAATATATCAGGCATCGATGGAGATTCACTGGAATATGGAGCACTAGGTTGTACAACCTGCTTCGATACAACCTCTACTATGGAAGTCTTGGTTGATGGGGTCGATGAAAATGGTGGTGGGGTGGGTGGCATACATGTGGTGTGAATGGGTGCCATGCATGTGACTCCACTAAGGATGTGTGCAATAAGACTGGTGTTGAGGGTGGGTTGAGATGGACTCTCACAGACTGTACAAGTGATTGCAACTCCCTAGGCCTAGAGAAAGGTAACCCAAAAGAAATGCCCAGGTGCCTAGGGAGTGAAATAGTACTATAGTTGCAAATATATCTACAACTTTCATAGATATTAATAAAATTGAACTATTCGTACCAAATAGTAAAATTCAAAAACATAAAAACAAATAATTTGAGAATTATACGATATTTAACTCTACACATGATACCTGTGACACAGGTGACTTGTCCATCGTAGATGGACATTCCCTGGCATCTCCTAGTCCCAAATCCTGTAGAAACATGAGAGCATTAAAAATTAGAGGATGCAATAAAAAACTAGATGACTATGGCGAATTTATCAAATGTGATACATACTTGTGTGTGGGGTGCACCCAATGAATATGTTTCCTCTAATGTTGCATCTGTGGTGGGGCTAGGCACTGATGCATCCATTGATGTAGAGGGTCTACTGCTCAGACGTAACAACTGCAAAAAAACATAAAATAAAATATTGATATAAATACACAAAATACAAAATAAATATATAACGATGAAGAACATAGAGAGGGTTAACATACTAACCTCCTCCATGAAGCTATGATGTCCACTGGGCTCTATATCCCATAACATGTCTTCCTGCAACTCAAGAATTTGTGAGGTTCACATGGACGGATTTTATGTCCATGTGCCCTCTCCTCATTATACTCTCATGTGCATGTTGAAGCTCCAACTCATCTATCAATGCCACTCAGAGACACCTCTTGCTGAGATAGTGCAACAAAGCTACCATGTTACACTAGGCTATGATTCAGTGATGAAATGGATAGTTGTACATGTTTCAATATCTTTGCAACATGAGGATGTTGGGTAGGGGGGTCAGGCCTTCACCTGGAGGGATGAGGACCTAACACAGGGTCACGCCTGGCATGCTCTTGGTCATGTGTGAACCCTCAAACTACCCCCTGGAAGTCACCAATGTCAAAGTAGTTGACATTCTTACCCAAAATAAACTCAACCCATAATTTTCTCAAAAAATATAAGGGAATTTCCTTATTATTGCATGGAGGTTTATCGAAAACCATATAACACCTATCCATCTAGCTTTCACTAATCTGGGGATGGATGCATTAGTCAATGGAGATGTGTTTCTTGGTCAATGGTAGTTCTTGTCCATTTCTAGGATCCTTAAAAATAGACAATATTTGTTGTTTTGAAATGCTCAGTTCCTTGACTTGGTTTCTATCCAAACCAATGTTATAGTACTCATACTTTCTTTCCCTATAATCATAAATAGAGGTAAATTTCCTGTAGGCACTTGCAATGGACTTCACAATGATGCCCAAAGAAGTGGCCAAGGAGACTCTGCTTGGATCTCTAGTGTCCCTTAATTGTTCCTCAAGGGTTCTTAATATAACCAACCCCTCATCAATTTGAGTGTTTACATTGGGTGGTTGTGGGGTTGGGGATTTGATCTTTTTGGTTTTCTTCTGAGCATTTTACATTGTCTTGGGGTTCCATTTTATTATATATGCTGCAATTTAAAATCTATGGCATGTAAATTAGGTTGGTTTTTTAATTAAAATACAAAATTACATTTTTTTTTTAATTTAGAATCTTGGGAGAAAAAAGACTAAATTGGAAATGACTTAATTGGGCTAAAAATAAGATAAATCAAACATACATGGACATAGTGGAAATGTCCTCCCTTTGTTTCTCCTCTCCATCTCCTCTCTATTTTCTCAATGAGAGTAAAAATGTGAGCTCGATTTGTGCACAATGAGCACAAATCGCGCTTGTGGCCCTTTAAAAATGTTTAATAGTAGGAACGTGCATGTGTTATTAGGAACATGCATGCATTCTTAGGAACACACATGCATTCTTAGGAACACGTGCACATTCCTGCCACTAAACCTACATGGAAAGCCTTGTGGAGGTTTGGCCACTTCCAAACCTATAGGTTTAGGAATGTGTGCGTGTTCCTAAGAATACACATGCATTCCTACAGACCTGCTTGCCACTTTTTCGGCCATGAACTTCGTGCACTCACCCCTAAATATTATGGAAATAAATTCATACAGATAGAACATAAAGAAAACTACCTACACAATATCCACTAACTTGTAACATAATGGAAAAAATAATGCATATCCCATGCTTATAGAAAAAGGAAAAAAAACAATACACTACTTACACAAATAGAGGGATGAAAAACTTCCCAAGTTTGTCATCTATAATTGATACATGATACAACACTGGATAAGTGAAGTATTTGGTCAACTTAAATAAATTCATTTAAAACCATTTGTGGTACACCCTTCATAGGCATTAAAATGAAGAATAATGATTAAGAAACAAATAAAATTCTATTATTCCAATTTTATTATGTAATATCCTTGACCCAAATTATTAATTCTTCCTATGTGAAAATGATATGAAACCCTTACAATAATTTTCTCAATGAGGAATATTATCAAACACATGGAAAACACACACAAATAGAGTAGAATAATATGGCATCTTATTATGAATGGGAACAACAATACAAATATCTCTAGTGTCTGTAAAAATAGTTGCAGAACAAGACTAGGAATATAAACTATTGGTTGTTAGGAAACTACACAATATGCTACAAAACACACAAGGAAACATGGTATGATGCCAACATAGAAACTGAGGCTCTCCAAACCTCCCACTTCTTTTCTCCAGTATAATTCAATATCTTCGGAAAATACCACAAGAAAAAGACTCCAAATGAACTCTCCTTTGTCTAGCTAGGGTGGGTATTGCACCACCGAAACTAAACATGCATTGTAATGGTTTTTCCCAAAACCCCAATGAAAACATTGTCTGTAAGAGAATTCAAATAAGATATCAAATCATAATTCCCAAGGAGGTAAGATCCCCTTCTATTTATTCTTCTTCTTCGATTCTTCTAGATCTTCCTTCTTGACCAAATCAAATCCTCACTTGATTAAAATATAATTATTTATTTTATTTAATATCTATTTAGGGTTTGATACTTTGAATCCCCTTTTTATTTTTTGAATATAGCCAACGGGAGTCGTGTAGGCTAATGAGTCATCAATCAGAGGGGGAAATTACATTCCTCCCTTCCCAAAATTGCTTTTCTTCAAGCAATTTTAGATCAGGGTGCTGTAAAATTTGTTCACCTTCCCATGTAGCATCTTCTACAGGCAACCCCTTCCATATGACTAGGTACTCTCGAATAAATCTGATTCTCAATCTCTATTCCTGTACATCCACTCAGGTGTCAAAACCAATTGTCATTCCTCATATTGTAGAGGGAGATCTATTGAAGTGGTGACCTGTTGGCCCAATGCCTTTTTTAGGAATAACACATGGAATGTGTTGTGGATTATGCTTCCCTCTAGTAGCTCCAACCCATATTCCACCTCTCCAACTCTCCTGATCACTCTGTAGGGTCCGCAAAAATTAGGTTTCAACTTCTCTGCATCACTCTTCTTCAGTGAAGACTATCGATAAGGATGTAGCCTAAGAAAGACTAGGTCCCCGACCTCAAAACTGTTCTCCACCCGATGCCTATATGCATACACCTTCTGTTGGTTCTAAGAAACCTGCAAATTCTCCTTTAGGATCCTCAATATGTCTTGACTTTCTTGCAACCAGTATTTGGCCTTGGGATCCCTGCTCTCTCCAAATGCCAAATCTACAAATGATGGGGTATGATAGCCATACAACTCCCTGAATGGACTCATCCCAATGGACATGTGATGAGTGGTTTTGTAACAGTGCTCTCCGAGATGAAACCATTTTAACCATGCTCATTGTTGTCCTGACACATATTTCCTCAGATACCCTTCTACCCATTTTTTCACTATTTCGGTCTGTCCATCTATCTTGGGTGATAGCTAGTACTAGGTGTCAACTCCATCCCAGATAACCTGAATAGATCCTGCCAAAACTCATTGAGAAACCTACTATCTCAATCACTTACTATGTTCCTCGAAAGACCATGGAGTCTGAACACTTCTATGAAGAAGAGATCTGCCACCTAAGATGCATTGTATTCTGAAGGAATGGAAAAGAAGTGTGCATATTTGGTCAACCTAACTACCACCACATAAATACAATCCATACCCTGGAGTTTTGGTAACCCTATAATGAAATCCATGAAAATGCTCTCCCATTTCCTCTCTGGAATAGTTAGTGGCTGGAGTAAACCTGTTGGGTGTGTTATTTCCGACTTGTTATGTTGACAAGTCCTGCACTCCCTCATGTACTATAGTACATCCTTCTTGACACCCTTCCATGAGAATATCTCTCTCACATGTCTATAAGTCTTTAAGTACCCTGGGTGGTCGGATAAAGGGGTGTCATGAACTGCCCTCAAGATATTATCCTTGAGCATGGATTCAGGGACAAGATAGATCCTCTCCTTGTAGTAGATGATATCATCCACTACTTTGTATCTGCCATCTTGGTTGGTACCTTCCATCAACTCACAAACGAATGTATTTTTGGAATATTCCACCAAGAGGGTAGACTTCCAATATATTGAGACCTCGGCAAGGGAAAATACTGAAGGCCTCCTAGAAAGGGAATTAGACACTACATTCTTCTTTCCCTTAACATATTCAATATCAAAGTCATAGGCTTGTAACTTACTCACCCACTTCCAATATATTGAGACCTCGGCAAGGGAAAATACTGAAGGCCTCCTGGAAAGGGCATCAGACACTACATTCTTCTTTCCCTTAACATATTCAATATCAAAGTCATAGGCTTGTAACTTACTCACCCACTTCTATTGTATTTTGTTCAAATCCTTTTTCTTTAGAAAGTATTTCAAGTTGTTGTGGTCGGTCCTCACTACAAAACTTCCTCCCACTAGGTATTGTCAGAATTTGGCCTATGCATGCATAATAGCCAACATCTCCTTATCATATATGGAGTAGAGCCTTTCTGGTTTCCTCAACTTCCTACTCTCAAAAGCTATGGGATGACGGTTTTGCATCAGTACCACTCCTATCCCTTCTTTGGATGCATCACACTCCAATACAAATCATTGAGAGAAATTTAGAAGTGCTAGTACTAGGCAAGTGCTCATTTCCTTATTCATTTGGTAAAATGATGCTTTTTCTTCCTTAGTCCACTTGAATTCTCCCTTTTTGGTCATATCTGTTAGCGGTGCCCCAAGTTGTGAAAATCATTTCACAAATCGTCTGTAATAGCTGCATATCTCGAAGAATCCTTGTAACTTTGTGATCGACCTGGGGGTAGGCCAATCTAAGATCGCTTGGATATTTTATTGATGCACCCTCACTCCCTCAAACACCTATTATGTTCCCTAAATACAATATCTCTAAGAATCCAAATTCACACTTTGCCTCCTTGGAAAAAAACAATTGTTCCTCTATAATGTTGAGAATCCCATCCACATGCCCCAAATGTTCCCTCCACGTATTATTGTAGATCGTAAGATCATCAAAGAACATCAATATGAACCTTCTCAAATGTTTTTTGAAGATATGGTTCATACATGACTAGAAGGTAGTTGGTGTGTTATTCAACCCAAAGGGCATGACCACAAACTCATAGTGACCATAGTGACACCAGAATGTTTTTTTGTGGATGTCCTCCTCTCTCACTCTTAAATGGTGGTATCTTGATCGAAGATCAATATTCGAAAAATATACTACTCCATGTAGCTCAACTATCAGCTCGTAAATTATTGGTATAGAGTATCTGTTCTTAATAGTCTTCTTGTTTGGAGCCCTGTAGTCAATGCACATTCTTCATGTGCCATCCTTCTTCTTCACCAATACCGGGGATAATTTTAAGGATGGAAATTTATTTTGAAATGTAGAAAATCTTGGTGAATCTTACTATTCCTTTATATGTCAACTATAAATGTTTGGCAATATTTTTGTTAAAATATTCAAATTTCTAAGGATTTTATATAGTTTTTATAAAATTTTGGCGATTTTTAAGGTAAAATAATTTTGTCCTATAGAATTTGGGCGAATAATTTTTAGAATGGAGAATCTTTTTTGGGAAAAAACATGGAAAATTAGCCCATGGGAGAAATTTAGCCCCTAAAAGTTTCCCTAACCAATACTACTGAAGAAGCAAATGGACTAGAGCTAGGTCGAATGTATCCCATCTCCAATAGCTCATATATGGAATTTTTTATCTCATCCTTGAACTTCTTTGGGTGCCTGTATGGTGTAATAATCATTGGCTTGGCCCCTTCCTCTAACTCAATGACATGTTCAAATCCTCGATCTTGTAGTAGTCCTACTGGTAGTGACCCGAATACCTTATCATGCTTACCTAGTAACTCCTGTATGTCTGCATGGTAATGCTGACGATCCTGGGATGGCTTCTACATTGTGACCAAACACTCTGCCACGCTTGCCACATATTCGTGTCTAAAGAGAGCCTCCATGCATTTGTTGGATACAACTGATGCAGGAGCATCTTGCTTCCAAATTATTGTACAATTCCCTAGACTAGGAGGTCTTGTGTTTTCAAGGGAGTTGGTTCCCAAAGTCTTGATTTATTTGTGATTTCCTATGTTTTGAGTGGTTTGAGTGAGGAATATGTGTGTGAGGATATAATTTTAAATTTTCTCGAATATGTGAGAACATGAGTGATATTGTGCTTATGAATATCTCATGAGGATCTTAGGGATTAGGAGATCCTAGAATAGGGACTTGGTTGAGTGGAAAGTGGATCAGAGAGGATCCTTAGGAATCTGTTGAGGATTTGTTGGATCTGAACCAGAAACAGTTCATAATTTATTTGTATATTATTGTAAGCCTTAGAGGCATAGGGGGATGGAAACTTGCAAGACATAGAAGATTAGGGACAGATATAAAAGGGTTTCCAACTAAATGTTAATTAGGCCAATAGAGTGAGGATTGCAATCTGTTGAATTAATCTAGACAAAGGAAGGCCTACGAGCCTGTGTAATTGTATGCAAACATGTGTATATGAATGAGAAGAAAATACTATATTTCGAGTATTCTGGAAGCCTATGAATTTATGTTTGTTATTTGTGTATTTTATACTTCTATGAGGAAGAAGGGTAAGTATGTGCATACAATTGAGATTGTGTAGTTACAGGTGCAGGTTCGTGTTGTAGGGCCGAGAAGGAGAATTCTGGGAGAGACTTGGTACAATCCCATAGTCTATATAAAATCGAGGATGATTATTCCAGTGATCATCGATCACGAGACAGATTGATGATCCTACATAATAGTGAAGGAGAGATCAAAGGTTAAGACACAACAGTCTTCTGATCACCCCACCAGTGGATGAGGAGCGTTAGACCACAACCGTGCAAGGAAGATGCAACAACCGTTGGATCATCCAACTAGGAATGTTGCAGACCGTCAGATCATGAGAAAGGGGTAAATTGATAACTGATGAATCATGACCATCATATCTGGAGGTAGAGAGGAGGACTGTCGAGTTAACGACTTATTAAGTCGTGATCGTCAGATCACACTAAAGGAAGATCGACGGTGGGGATACGTTGCGGAGATCGGAATATGAGTTAACGTCAGCGCAGGTTCATACTCAGCCATTAACCAGCATCGTCGATCTTGGTAGGTCACTAGTGAGCATCTTCCATTGTAGATATCAAGTGGAGAGTTAAACCGCGAGCTAGTTGTAGCTCCACAATCTCTTTCAACCGTCGGATCCGGGGGAAGACATATCTACATCATTGATTAGCAGACAATGATTAGGACGTGATCATAGTGCTTGGATCCTCACGCTAAAAGGAGAGAGCGAGGAGTTAAGGGCTGGGTAAGATTAGTGCCTCAATATTCCTATGAAAAAAAAGGGCCAACAGATAAGTGAACAAAATTGTGATAGATAACATAATTCAATCTTATTAGTGATTGAATCAGGTGAAGAGAATTCGATCCTAGGCACCCTTTTACAAGTTTAGAGGACCCCAAGATAATTTGGGTATCTTAACTGTGGGATAGGTGACTTGGATTTGGATCTGGTGCAATCTTATGAAAAATTTAGGTCAAGTTCATATCTAACTTGCATCGGTTTGGTATCAGAGATAGAAATTGTATGCAGACCGCAAGCAAGGAGAGAGATTAATCTCATACCATCAGTTTGGTATCAGAGCACATATAATTTTTAGTCTAATACCATCAGTTTGGTATCAGAGCACATATAATTTTTATTCTGATACCATCAATTTGGTATCAGAGCGAAAGAATGCTCTTTGACAGGGAATTGCAGAATTGCAGAGAAAGAATGTGAAGGTGGAGTTCAAATTGGAAATCTGATAAGAAGATAGTATGCATAGGATAATGAATAAGGAGGTAAAAGATATTCTACACAGAGTAATTTGGATTTAGGGAAATCTAATAGAACAAGGCAGAGGCAAAGAATAGTCCATTCAAGTGCATATGAATGGTGGAACAAGATCATGCAGAGATCTTGAAGGTTGATATGCTATGTTTTTATTCTAACTCTGGTTTTGTGTTTGTTGTAGGCTAAGAACAAATTGAAGGTTGATACCAATAGACAGCTAGGAGGTTGTGATAGAAGAACAATTTTTTTCTTGATGAAAGAAGTGGCAAAGAACCTTGAGGATCCAACTGAAATTTGGACAAGGAGGACAAAGTTGATGCAGAAGCCCAAGAGGAGCAAAGGTGTTGCTCAAAAGGTGGTTCCAGGGATAGAGAACCAATTCGGTACCAAGAGGTCAGTCTTAGAGGGAAGCTTGAATCGGTATGAAGATAGGTATGGATGCTTGTCAAGAGAAGGCTTAGAGGCAGTCCACAAGTGAACAGATGAAGTTCACAAAGGAGGGGAAGACAATGATCACTGAAGGTCATTATATAGGTTCAGAGGAAAGCCACAACAAAAGGAAATGTGCCAAGGTAAAGGGCAAAGAGAAGATGAGTCAAGAAGAGTTTGACAGAGAGATGACTACTATAAAAGGTAAAATTAGTTACATGGTGAAGTTGCTACAAGAGGAAAAGATGCAAGAGAATCAAAGACATGGATGGAATATGAAAAATAAATTCCAGTGGCAAGTAATGAAGTTATATGAGGATAAGCTTTGGAAAATATTGCAGGAATTGAAGCAGAGGATAAATGCTTTGATGTAGAAGGAGAAAATCATAGGAGCTGAGTTTAGATACAGGCCATTGACAATAGAGGAAGGAGTTCATTATTGTGAACTAGAGAAGGGAGACATCCTTGGAGAGGATGATGTGGAGAAGATACTAATTGACAGTCTCGTGAGCTCTTTGGAGAGTGTTAACAACAGTTTTGTCTTGGGCACAAGAGTACCTAGGTCTACAGGTTGCACGAGAAGCGCCCAAGCACAGCACAGAAAAATCTCATTTCAGGCTACAAGTTAAGCGAGCGGGCCGAGTTTTGTTGTCGACGGCCGAGATCCATCTATAGAGCAGATCGACGGTCATCGGGTTTTCAGGGCTACCAAGTTTCCCAAGATTTAGCACAAGAGATAGCACCCATATTTCGAGACAAATTTAGGCCGTCTGATCCAGTTGCGGCAGGTGGCAGCCAGTCGGCATTTTGGGGATCGACATTTCGAGAGACAAGGGTTCTCCCATCCACTGCAACTGAAATTGCCGAAACGTGAAATTTTGAAGGCAACTTTGAAGATGAGCCCACGGTCATAGCGCCTGGTCACAGAGCAACATGCCCGGAGAAAGGGTGCTAGCGCAAGTCATGTGATGAGATGGGTCCCAAAACGTCAACGTCCTTTCAGCCGTCCGATCCAGAGACACATTGTGCGCGATTAGGCTCTGACGCCTCTTCGCCTTTCGTAGCTTTCAAGCACAAGGATTAGCCTCCTCCCAGCCGTGAGATGCGAAGTGCCGAAGGCATCCAAGACCCAGGCCCACATTATCACTGAGATGATCTGGACCGTCCATCCAGAGGGACGCGTGGCACACGATTAGGCTATGTCGCCACCTCACCTTTCGTAGCTTTGAAACAAAAGGAGCAACCTCCTCCCACCCATGAAACGTGAAATGCTGAAAGCACCTTTGAATATAGGCACAGGGTCACAACTCATGATCACTTGGGGGAGATAGAAAGAACTACGCAAAGGGTTGAAGCATCGGGTTTAGCTGTAGAAGGGATCACCGTGTTCTCCAGGTGCCAGTTCAACTTGATCTCAATCCTGATACCTGCTCGGAGTGAATGAAGAAGAGAGAGGGTGGTTGAAACCTCGCCTCACTCATTAATTGCATGGTATGGATGTACCAGCAGGAAGTCTGCCCAAGGTGGTCCTCTGTACTAGTTTTCCCACAGAAGCCATGTCGATGTCCTCGACTCACTAGAGAAGTCTACGCATGCTAATTCAACATTTAAGGTCTCAGCTACCCCCTAGCATGAGCCATGCAGAGTTAAGATGGCGTATGACAGAGGAGTGCAGGCCAGATTTGATTGAAGAGATGCCCCATCCTGAAAGTCTAGGATGCCTCTTTTGGGTAGTTGTTTAGGAGTATATATACTTAGTTTTGATATTTTTTAAAGGATCGATGGTTGAGCTAGGCTCTTGATTGTGAAGTTTTGATGAAGTGCTGGCCACTCTGGTTATGTATTGGCATTTGAGACTTCTTACTTTATGGATGTCAGCCTCTTTCCATCTCTTTGTTCACACTATGTTAGAACAGCTCGGAATTGGAGGATCTAGTTGAGTTGTGCTGTTATAGGATGATGTAGGTTGGATCACTGTAATAGTCGCAGGGTTTCTAATCAGTTCTTGTGATTTCTCAACGCTGAATGGCATGGAATTGGAGGATCCAGTCGAGCCACCTTTCAGTTCTTTGAAACTTGGGGTTAAGAGGATCTTGTCTTCTGAATTTTTCCTCCTCAAGCTACCGAAGGCCTGATGCCCGAGGCAATATTGCTCACTCATCTCATTAAGTCTTCCATCTATCCATCTTATACTCAACTTACTGACGGAATTTGGATCAAGACCTCCCTTGTCTTCTACATACCAGGCCCGATTTCCTGAGTTAAAACTATGCCTTCCTAGGTCTCTACCCATTTTATCACCCATTAAATTTATTCGTGACATAAAACTGATGGGCGTTGGGCTCTGCGCCTGTCGCAATCCAGGAGTGACTTTTGACACCAACATTTCTGGGACGAAGTTGAATATCTTCCCTAGGATTGAACGACAATGATTAACTGATTCTGAAGGTGCATCAGATATCAGAACTATCAAGATTCCTACTGTGCACCTGGCGACTCCACTGATGCAACTCCGCTGGGTGACCCCACTGGTTCCAACCCACAAGTGACTCCATTGTTTCAGCCATGGCTTCTAGAGGCAGACACACAAGGTCTACTTCTCAGCTACTGTTAGTGCCACCTGAAGATGACCCAGAGAAGATTATCAGAAAGGGAAAGTCCTCTGAAGGCAGTACTTCTACTGCTAAAACATGTATTTTTAGTGATTTTCATGATTTTGTAGAAACTCCAACCCCTTCATTTTGTCCTGTTTTATTATCTTCTGTCGGAGTTTCTCGTAGCCTAAATTTCGGGAGTGTTCTTGCTGGGTTTTCTCATCCTGGTATCGAATTAGTAGGAGAAAATCTTGTCACTCCCCTTTCCCTCGAAGTGGTACCTTGGTTCAAACCCAACGCCTTTGAACATTCGCCTACCCTGGGTTTTACTACCCCTCCTCCTGTTATTACTGTTGTTGAGGGAAGGGAAATTTCTGTGCCTTTAAGCCCGCAAGCCTGCTCTCCAGATTTGCTACAGTTCCCCTCCCATTCTTTAAGCTCATCTCCTGTCTTTCTGTTTCAAACCTCATCTCCTCCTAGTTCCCCCAGACCTTTTGTTCCTATGGCTGGTGCTAATCCCCCTCTAAATAGAATGGACGCCATAGTAGCTGCTAGATATGCTCCCTTAGTCCTACCTCAACTTGTGAATCCTCTCCCTGCTGGAGATTACCTGAAATATATGCCCAAGTTCACTGGGGAAGAGGACATAATTGCAGAAGAGCACCTGGCTGCTTTCTACAGTTATGCAGACAACCTGAACATTGAAAATGAAGATGTTTGGATGAGAGTCTTCGTCCAGAGCCTGGATGGCGAGGTGAGGAAGTGGTTTAGGAGACTGGCCCCCGGATCTATTGCTGGGATTGAAGCTCTAGATAGTGCTTTCCTGAGGCAGTGGGGAGATAAGAAGGACTTCATGTATCACATGACATAATTAAGGTCTTTGAAGAAAATGGAAGGAGAGTCTATCTCAGACTTCTCCAAAAGATTCAATAAGATGTATAATAAGATCCCTGCTGAGATAAATCCCACATAAGCCTTTGCAAAAATTTCTTATGCTACAGCATTCGACCCTAACTTTTGTATTTTATTGAGAGAAAGAAGAGATACCTCCCTAGCTCAAATGCAAGATGCGGCCATAGAAGTGGAATCTAATGTATTGGCAGTTGACAAACTGAGGAATAAGACTGATGTAGATAGAAGAAAATGAAGATCCAAAGCCTCAACTTCTGGCACCTCTGTGCCTCACCCTCAAGTGGATGAACTAACCAAGATAGTGAAGTCTCTGTCTGCAAAGATGGAGAAAATGAAGGTGGAGGGGAAGCAAGAATACAAAAATCCTCAAAATTCCGAAAACAAAGGAAGCTTCAGGAGGCCAAACAATATCACTCCCCTGACTATGCAAAGAGACCAGAGAGGAAGAGATAGAGAAGACCAAAAAATTCAGGCCCCTGTTCAAAATAATTTTGTGGATGATGAGGAAGAAGGGGAAACAAACAGGCTTGATCCCAAAATCCACTGCTTTGGAGAAATTCTTTCGTTCCCTCATCTCACTCAATCAATATACGAGGAATCTCTCATGGACAGTCAGCTAAATGAACTTAGCAAGGGAGACAAGGCTAGCAGCAGCCAAAGCAGGTATAACCTGAGATCCAAGAAAAAGCTAGGAGCACCTAATGTTCCTGAACAACTCACTAGAGCAGAGAAGCCCTCTAAGGAAGTAGCAGACAACTATGAAGGTAAGAAGGCCCAACCCCTCTCTCCAATGGCCCAGAGTCATGTTCCTGAAGTAAGAGAAATCCTAAAGTTTACATCTTCTTTTAACTTTGAGAATGAAATTCATAAAATTAGAATCCCTGTGCCCCTCTCTGAACTGATCAAACATGAAGTGTTCAAAAAACACCTCTTTGAGATATTACAGTCTGAAGCCTCATGCCTTCCCACAGATTCTATCAATTTTCAATATGAAAAGCCTATAGTCATTCTGGGTCCTATGGTAGAAGACATGAATGATTCATCCCCTCCCTTCTACACATCCTTGAACATACATGACAAGGTACTGCACAATTTTTTGATGGATTCAGGGGCTTCCCACAACCTCATGCCCAAAATTGTCATGGAAGAATTAGGACTAGAAGTCACCAGAGCCTACCATGACCTCTACTCTTTTGACTCCAGGAAAGTTCAATGTCTAGGAGTCATCAAAGATCTGGTCATGACCTTGTTTCAATTGCCCATGAAAAGTGTGGTCATGGATGTTGTAGTGGCTAATGTCCCCCCCAAGTTTGGTATGTTGTTATCAAGATATTGGATAAAAAGACTGGGGGGAACTTTGCAGATGGACCTAACCTATGCTACTATTCCTATGTTCGGAGGAGAACATAGGAGACTATACAAAGAAGCCCAACTGGCCTATATAATCAGTGATGAAGCCAATTCTACCAACCATCCTATCTTTTCCCTTGACACTGATTTAGGTTCCAGTCTACTACAACTCACTAATGCTCCCAAGCCTCTTCTAAAACTCAGAAAGCAGCCCATCACTTCTCATGAATTTTCTTCCCCCATCACCTCTGTCTGGAAAATGTTTTTTGATGGAGCCTCTTCTAGGGAAGGCGTTGGTGCTGGGATATTTTTTGTGTCACCTACTTAGGAAACCATATCTCTGTCATGCAAGCTAGAATTTGAAACAACCAACAATGTGGAAGAATATGAAGCTCTTATTCTAGGATTAAGAGCTGCAAAGGAAATGAGAATTCAGGAGGTAGCATTGTTCGGAGATGCAGAATTGGTAGTCTAGCAGATCATAAATGCTTATCAGGCTAAGCATCCTCGACTCAAGAGTTACAAAAATGAGGTATGGGACCTAATTGACCGTTTCTTCTCAACATTTAACATTTCTTTCATCCCAAGAGAGAAGAACACAGTGGCAGATTCATTGGCTACATCAACAAGCAATTTCAAAGTGCCCTTACCACCCAAATTTAGATACGATGTGGAAGTAAAATATAGGCCCTCCATACCTGACAATGTTAAACATTGGAAGGTGTTCGAGGATGATCTTGAGATCAAAATATTCTTAGAGACTGTCGAAGAATTTTCAGATATGCATATTGACCAAGACTCTGTCTCTGAAGAAAAGCTTGATGGGGGTAATTTTCTGAATAAGATTGCAGAGTGTAACATTGTGCAGCTGCCCAACAATCATATTCCAAGGGGATTGGTTCCTTTGGAAAGGCTTTTTGATAGAAATGATGTGGCATTAAAAGGGGAAATCTCAGAGGATGACGCTGATACAACTCAGTGCAACATTGGCACTGATAATGAACCCAAGTTTGTCAAATTGTTTAGAAGTCTGACAAAGGAGCAGAGGGATGAATACGCTAAACTATTGAGGGAGTTTGCTAATGTTTTTGCCTGGACCTATGAAGATCTCAAAACATATGACACTTCTTTCATTGAGCATAAAATCCCGTTGAAAAAAGAGGCAAAGCTATTTAGGAAAAAGCTAAGACAGATCAATCCTATGCTGTTTCCTATCATGGAAAGGGAAGTGAAGAAGCTACTACAGGCCTAGATCATCGTGCCACTAAGATATTCAGAGTGGGTGGCCAACTTGGTCCCAGTAAGGAAGAAGAATGGAGAAATTAGACTCTGTGTATATTTTAGAAACCTGAATAGGAGCTCATGAAAGGATAATTACCCCTTACCAAAAATGGAACATATATTGCAGAGGGTAATAGGAGCATCCAGGATTTCCATGATCGATGGCTTCTCTGGCTACAATCAAATCTCTGTTCTGCCTGAGGATATGGAAAATACAACATTTACCACTCCATGGGGCACCTTCATGTATGCTAAAATGCCTTTTGGATTGATGAATGCAGGGACAACGTTTCAATGTGCCATGGACATAGCTTTCATTGGAGAAAAGGACAAGTTTGTGGTCATCTATCTGGATGACATAACCGTCTTTTCAAAATATGATAAAGAACACTATTGTCACCTCAGGAAGGTTTTCCTGAAATGCAAGAGTTTTGGCATTTCATTGAATCCCAAGAAATCTCTGTTCACCATGAAGGAGGGAAAATTACTGGGCCACATAGTATCAACAGAAGGAGTCAAGATGGATACTAGCAGAGTTGAGGCAATTCAGGCCTTATCAATCCCAAGATCCAGGAAGGAGGTTCAATATTTCCTTGGTAAGATTAATTTTCTAAGGAGATTTGTTTCTAACTTTGCTGAAGGGGTAAGACTTATAACAACCATGTTGAGGAAAGGAAATGAAGTGATGTGGACTTCCGAATCATGAAGTTCCTTTGAGAAGATAAAGAAGGCCTTGAATAAAGCTCCTGTGCTTATCAGTCCTGATTACTCAAAGGATTTCCTTATTTTCTCCTTTGCCTCGCTTGACACAGTGGCTGTTGTTTTATTACAGACAAACGAGGCCGGCTAGAGCAGCCTATTGCCTATTTTAGCAGAGCTCTAAGGGATGCCGAAGTCAGGCACAACATTATGGAGAAGCAGGCATATGCCCTGGTAAAGGCTCTCAAAGCCTTTAGAACCTATGTCTTGTAGTAAAAAATCATTGTCTATGTCCCCTCAATCGCTGTTAAAGACATTCTTATTCAACCTAACATAGACGGGAGGAGGAGTAAGTGGATAGCCAAGATCCTTGAGTTTTACTTAGAAATACGGCCTACCAAATTAATCAAAGGTCAAGGTTTAGCTAAACTGTTGTCTGAAGCAAATTGCAAAGCTTTGGGGGTAGATTTCATCAATGAATGCTCAGAAAATCAACAAGATCAGCTGACTGATATAGACCCTCAAGAAGAACCCCCATTGCCTCGATGCCCCTGATATAAGGATGTCATATATTTTCTGCAAGAGTTGCGGCCTCCATATGGCCTACAAAGAAGCAAGGCAAGAGCTCTGAAGCTCAAAGCAATCAGATACTGCCTTGTCGATCAAGTTTTATATTAAAAATATCCCCTGGGGGTGCTTTTGAAATGTATGGATCCACAAGAGGCTGATAGGATCATGGTTGAATTTCACGATAGCCTATGTTGAGGGCATCATTTCTGGAAAGCCACAACCTACAAAATCCTCAGGGTTGGATACTACTGGCCCACCGTATTTGCTGACATCTACAGAAAGGTCAGAGCCTATATTAAATGTCAAAGATTTGCAGGAAAACAACAACTCAAGTCTTTGCCTTTAAATCTTGTGGTTGTTTCAGGACCTTTCCGACAATGGGGCCTAGATTTTATTGGAGAAATCCACCCTGCTTCCAGTGGGCAACACAGATGGATCCTGACTTCTATAGATTTCTTTACTAAGTGGATTGAAGCTATCCCCACCAAGAGTGCTTCCCACAAGGTAATCATTGGATTCCTGGAAGACCTCATCACAAGATACGGCTGCCCAAGAAAGCTTGTTACTGATAACGCAACCTCTTTTAGGGCTGAGTCATTAGCCAAGTTCTATGATCAATTCGGGATCAAACTAATTCACTCCACCTCATACTATCCCTAAGGAAATGGTCTAGCAGAGTCCTCCAACAAAAGCGCGATAAGGATCATCAAAAAACTATTGGAGGACAACAAAAAGGCCTGGCATTCAAAGTTGAAATTCGCTCTATGGGCCGATTGAGTGACCACAAAGAGATCCATAGGCATTTCCCCTTTCCAATTAGTTTATGGAGTAGAAGCTGTTTTCCCTTCTCAGCTAGCCATTCCTGTAGCAAAGTTCTTCCAGGATTATCAAGAAGAGCCCGATGACATGATTAGAAGAGTTCATCAACTGGTGGAAGTCCAGCAAGCCAGAGAGTAGGTAATGGACAGAATTCAGGACCATTAGCAGAAGATCAAGCAGGTTTTTGATAAGAAGGCCAAGAAAGAGGATTTCTAGATCGGAGACCTGGTACTGAAATGGGATGCTCCTAAGCAGGATAAGGGAAAGCATGGAAAATTTGAGGCCCTGTGGATCGGGCCTTTCAGGATCTTTGAAGTATTTTCAAATAACACCTACAGGTTGCGAGATTTGAAGGATCAAGAAGTTTTCAATGGCCCTATGAATGGGCATTTCCTGAAAAGATTTTTCTCTTGAGCCCCACATGGCTCTTCTGTGATTGTAAATATTGTTTTTATTTTTGTTTTTAATCTTCAAATAATGACTCCATAGCCCAACAAAAGGCACTGAAGTTGCAAAATGAGTCCTTAGAGAATCACAGGGATGACTCTATCCCCCATGGAGCCTAATGTTAACAACAATTTTGTCTTGGGCACAAGAGTACCTAGGTCTGCAGGTTGCACGAGAAGCGCTCAAGCGCAGCACGAAAAAATCTCATTTCAGGCTGCAAGTCAAGCAAGAGGGCCAAGTTTTGTTGTCGTTGGCCGAGATACATCTATAGAGTAGATTGATGGTCATCAGATTTTCGGGGCTACCAATTTGCCCAAGATTTAGCACAGGAGATAGCACCCATATTTCGAGACAAATCTGGGCCGTCTAATTCAGTTGGGGAGGTGGCAGCTAGTCGGCATTTCGGGGATTGACATTTCGGGGATTGACATTTCGAGAGACAAGGGTTCTCCCATCCACTACAGCTGAAATTGCTGAAACACGAAATGCCGAAGGCACCTTTGAAGATGAGCCCATGGTTATAGCACCTGGTCACAGAGGAACAGGCCTAGAGAAAGGGCGCTAGCGCACACCATGTGATGAGATGGGTCCCAAAATGTCGACGTCCTTTCAGCTGTCTGATCCAGAGACACGTGGTGCACGATTAGGCTCTATCACCTCTTCACCTTTGGTGGCTTTGAAGCACAAGGATCAGCCTCCTCCCAGCCATGAGATACGAAGTGCCGAAGGAATTCGGGACCCAGGCCCACATTATCGCTGAGATGATTAGGACCGTCCATCCAGAGGGACGTGTGGCGCGTGATTAGGCTATGTCACCACCTCTCCTTTCGTAGCTTTGAAACACAAGGAGCAGCCTCCTCCCACCCAAAAAACGCAAAATGTCGAAAGCGCCTTTGAAGATAAGCACAGGGTCACAGCTCGTGATCACTTGGGGGCGATAGAAAGAACTGCGCAAAGGGTCGAAGCATCGGGTTTAGCTGCAGAAGGGATCACCGTGTTCTCCAGGTGCTAGTTCAACTTGATCTCAATCATGATATCTGCTCAGAGTGAATGAAGAAGAGCGAGGGTGGTTGAAACCTTGCCTCACTCATTAATTGCAAGGTATGGATGTCCCGGCAGGAAGTCTGCCCGAGGTGGTCCTCTGTACTGGTTTTTCGACATAATCCATGCCAATGTCCTTGACTCACTAGATAAGTCTGTGCATGCTAATTCATCATTTAAGGGATCTTGGCATGAGCCATGTAGAGTTAAGATGGCGTATGACAGAGGAGTGTAGGCCAAATTTGATTGAAGAGATGCCCCATCCTGAAAGTCTAGGACACCTTTGTTGGGCAGTTATTTAGGAGTATATATACTTAGTTTTGATATTTTTCAAAGGATCGATGGTTGAGCTAGTCTCCCGATTGTGAAGTTTTGATGAAGTGTTGGTCGCTCTGGTTATGTATTGGCATTTGAGACTTCTTACTTTATGGATGTCAGCCTCTTTCAATCTCTTTGTTCACACTGTGTTAGAACAACTCGGAATTGGAGGATCCAATCGAGTTACGCTGTTATATGATGATCTAGGTTGGATCAATGTAATAGTCATAGGGTTTCTAATCAGTTCTTGTGCTTTCTCAATGCTGAATGGCTCGGAATTGGAGGATCCAGTTGAGCCACCTTTCAGTTCTTTGAAACTCGGGGTCAAGAGGATCTTGTGTTCTAAGTTTTTCCTCCTCAAGCTGCCGAAGGCCTGATGTCTGAGGCAGTCTTTCTCACTCATGTCATTAAGTCTTCCATCTATCCATCTTATACTCAACTTACTGACAGAAGTTGGATCAAGACCTCCCTTGTCTTCTACATACCAGGCCCGGTTTCCCGAGTTAAAACTATGCCTTCCTAGGTCTCTACCCATTTGATCACCCATTAAATTTATTCGTGACATAAAACTGATGGGCATTGGGCTCTGCTCCTGTCGCAATCCAGGAGTGACTTCTGATGCCAACAGAGAGTTCATAGCAACATGATGAAGATATACTGGCAAAGGAATCAAGAGAGGTTGAAGGCCTTAATGTTTTTAAAAATGATAATTTGAGTATGTTTGTAGGTAAAGTAGGTGATAGACAACTACTTGAAGCTGTCATGAAGATGGAGGAAGAAAGGAAATGTACAAGGGAATTTTGAAAGGGAAAAATCATAATTACATTCTGATGGAGAATGAGGCTATGTTGTCTCATGAAGACAACCAAAGGAGAACACATACACATTGGGATGACGAAGGGACTAACAAACAGGAAAAAGGATTTGTGGTTGCATCTAAAGAAGAATTGGCTCATGAAGATAGCCAATAGGAAGTTGCATAGAAGCATTCTGATGAAATGGTTATCAGGTGGAATGAAGAGATAGAGTTGCTGGAGAAAATCCTGATAGAACCTGGATCAGAAAGAAGAGAAAGTGCATCCAATGAAAGGAAATGTTCACATATGTCTAGCAGTGAAAGACAACTACCTATTGCATATAAAGAAAAAGAGGTAAATTTTAATTTTAATTTTAATATGAAAGTTGTAGGCATACCAATAGAAGATGAACATGACATGGGAGTAGCATCTAGACTATTTCCTAGGGAAGAAAGTATTCCTCAAGTGGTGAATATTGGGGAAGAGTTAAATTTTCTGGAAAGGTGGTTGACTAAAGTTGAAGACTGCAGAAAATATGCAGAATTGATTCAAGTAAAAGAGAAAATGAATGTGTCAATTAGAAGTGGCATGGGAGAAAGAAATCAGAGTAAGAATCCTGAAGATATAATTCAGGACATGATACAACAATTAGTTGATAGCAACAACAACATAATTCAACAAAGAGATAACAACAACAAATGACAGAGTATGTACCAGCCAAAGGACCAACTGCACATAGAGGTTGATATGAGATGGAATTTGATGAGGAAGATGTCTAAAAAGAAGAATACAATAGTAAGGAAGAAAATCAGGAGCAACAAGCAAGGGACAGTAGAACATTGTGAAAGAAAAGCTAGTGGAGAATTGCAACATAAAATGTGGAAGCCATGAGAAGTGTAAGCAACAACAGAATAGAGAAGCAGATGGAGCAAGTGGAAGGATTCAGTACAAAGTTTGGGACCCTGGAGGGTTTTCATCAACATGTGAAACACATGATCAGGAGATCATGAATGTTTTCAACCTTGGGAGTTTGATGCAGGAGCATCCTGCTTCCAAATTATTGTACAATTTCCTAGATTAGGAGGTCTTGTGTTTTCAAGGGAGTTGGTTCCCAAAGTCTCGATTTATTTGTAATTTCCTATGTTTTGAATGGTTTGGGTGAGGAATATGTGTATGAAAATATAATTGTAAATGTTCTCAAATATGTGAGAACATGCGTGATATTGGGCTTGTGAAGATATCATGAGGATCTTAGGGATTATGATATCCTATAATAGGGACTTGGTTGATCCAGATTATTTTCGGCACGAAATGAGAGCGGAGATATAACACAAAAATATACAGAGATATTGAAAGAGAAACAATAATATAACCAATACATATTGGAAATATAACAAGAGAGACAGATATATAGTAATACACAATTTCTATTAATGAAAGAAATGTATAGAGACTATAAAAAATACAGAGTGAAAGACTCACTAGAATGGTGGCAGCTTATCTCTGAGAAGAGATGTGTTGGATACTCACATTCGCTAGAAGATGATTATTACAATGAGTCTCCAAAGGCCTTTTTAGCATATGTAAAATCCAAAACCCTAACCCTGAAAGATGAAAATCCAAAAGGTTTGTGGGCCCCGATGGGGGTAATTGATACATCAACTTCCCGGGGGCGTAAATTTTGCATACGATCTTCGTTTGGGGCGCTCGATACATCGTTAGAAAGGTAACACTGAGAAGAACGATTTTTGAAAATCTCAGGTCAATTCCTTTGGCATTCATCTGGGTCCCAAATCCCCAAAAAACATCGTTTAGGGACTCAAAACAGCCCCAGAAGTTTGGAACCCAAAAAACTGTCGAAAAACTTCCAAGATGGAAAATTATTTTATGAGCCTTTGGAATAGGTGGGTGGCCACCAATATCTGCCTGGATCAATCCTCCCTCAGGAAACAATGGTCTCCATTGCGTTGAGTTCCTGGGGGAGAGAGGGAAGTGTTTTTTGAATCTAAATCTTGGTGAGCAGCTTGCCTTGTTGGCGACGTCGCGCTGCTCAGTTTGTTTAAGGCTGTCACGAACCTATTGTTGGCGAGGTTGAGAATGTTCAAAAAGTTGAGCTACATGAGAGGAATTTGTGCCAAAGGAATATTTATGATTTGTTACAACCTTTTCGACCTGCTTCTGTTGGATAGAAGGTGCTTGGGGTGATGTTGTAGTGGTTGTAGTGTCCGTCTATTCACCTTTTGAACATATTGTGAAGAAGATGAATTTTGTAGTATGAGATACTACCTTGCGGCATTATTTAGGTGGAACAATAGTTGGAACTACCTTTGGTATTCTGTAGAGATGACCCCCCAGAGAAACAATGATACTGCAGGGTCGAGACTCATAAACAACATAGCGTTTCCACATATAGGGCTGGCCCAAGAGAACATCACAGACATATAGTGGGGAAACATCACATAATACCTCATCCTTGAAGGGTTGGATTTCATATGACAATAGACACTACTGGATGACATGGAGATCTCATCCTTGGCGAAGCCACCCGATGTTGTATGGTTGCAGGTGTGGTGTTGTCGACAATCCCAACTGTTTGACGACCTCTGTTGAGATTAGATTGTTTTGGCTTCCACTATCAACAATAAAATGCAACGAGATCCCCTTCATCCACATCTGTGAATGAAAAAGGTGCTCCCCCTCTTCAGGATATGTTGGTTCTTCCTGTTAAATTGATGTGGTCGCGACAATAGTAGTGGGGTCTACATCGATGATCTATCTTCTATCAGTATTTTCTGAATCAGATTCTGAATCAGGGTTCGACTCCTTGTCTTTGATCTCGACCACCAATGATTGTTTTGAGCGACATTCATCGGTGTTGTGCTAGGGGATTTTGTGGAAATCACACCATTTTCTAGTGTCTTTCTTTGTCTTCCTGTGACCCTTCTTTTCTTGTGGCTTAGAATGGTTTTCAGGAAGTTGTTTGTTAGGGTCGTATTTATCATACTTTTGTTGTTGTGGATTTGTAGACACGAAATTATGCTTTTTCTGGTGCTTAAATTTCTGCTCGATTTTAATAGAATATCGATAAGTAGTACCGAGTGATGAGATGTCCATAAAATACATTTTAGTTTGGATGTATCTTTGTAGAGACCCGTGGTATTTCATAACCAAATGTCGCTCAGAGTATTTCATACTGAGCTTGGTGTGTAAGGTATGGAAGGTATTGGTGAAATCCAGTGTTGCTTGACCCCTCTCTTACCGTAGTGTGGTCCATCTCATGTATTGGTTCTCATAGTTTCCAATAGGGTAATATTGTTCCTTTATCGCATCCACAAAAAAATCCCAAGTGGGCTCAACCCCATATATTCTAGAATCCCCTGTGGAACTTTGCTCCCAGTAAGTTTCCCACCAATTTTTGACATGGGGGATAGCTTTAAGGAGTGCGAAGGTGATATTTTATCTATCGGAAAAATTGTGAACAGAGAAATAACCTTCTAACAGATTTAACCATTTGTCTAGGGAATCCACATCTATCTAACCTTCAAATATGGGAATATCAAAATTGACTTGTACCTTGAAAGGGGAGGTTCCTCCAAAGTGGTTGCTTGATGAAGACGCCCCTATTGTTATCGACAGACATTGAAGGATGTGACAAAAATTCTCCATCATTTCATCCCTCTATCTCGCGAGAGCTTGCTCAAGCAACAGATTAATAGAATATTTTGTTCCGTTGTTTTTCTTTTCTTCCACCATGGAGGGTTTCTTGGGCATGCGAGAGTAATGTCCTCAAGATAGACAAGCTCGAGACCCAACTTTCTATACTCAGACCTCGTTGGGGACATGCACTGAAAAATGATCAAGAGCAGCGTGCTCTGATACCACTCATTCGGATTATTTTTGATACAAAATGAGAGCAGAGATATAACATATAAATATGCAGAGATATTGAAAGAGAAACAATAATATAACAAAGATATATCGGAAATATAACAAGAGTCACATATATACAGTAATACACAATTTCTATTAATGAAAGAAATGTATAGAGACTGTACAAAATATAGAGTGAAAGACTCGCTAGAATGGTGGCAGCTTATCTCTGAGAAGAGATGTGAAGGCTACTCACATTCACCAGAAGATGATTGTTACAATGAGGCTCTAGAGGCATTTTTAACATAAGTAAAATTCAAAACCCTAACCCCAGAATATGAAAATCCAAAAGGTTTGCAGGCCCCGATGGGGGTAGTTGATACATCAACTTCCTAGGGGCATAACTTTTGCATACGATCTCTGTTTGGGGCGCTCGATACACTGTTGAAAAGGTCTAACTGAGAAGAATGATTTTCGACTAGCTTAGGACAGTGCCTTTGGCAATAAATTTGCCTCCAAATCCCCAAAAAACGTCATTTAGGGCCTCAAAACGGCCCCAAAAGTTTGGAACCCAAAAAAATGTTGAAAAACTACGAAGATGGAAAACTATTTTTCAAGCCCGTGGAATAGGTGGGTGGCCACCGATATCCACTAGATCAATCCTCCCTCATTAGGAAGAAATTGTCTCCATTGTGTTGAGTTCTCGATGGAGAGAGGGAAGCATTTGCTGAATTTGAATCTTGGTGAGTCGCTTGCCTTGTTGGAGATGTCACGTTACTCGGTTTATTGAAGGCTGTCACAAACCTATTTTTGATGAGGGTGATTCTGTTCAACAAGTTGAGCTACATGAGAGGACTATGTTCAGAAGGAATCTTTTCACTTTGTTGCAAACTTGTCAACCTTCTTTTTTTTGGATAGAAGGTGCTTGGGGCGAGGCTGTAGTGGTTTCAGTGTCGATCTGTTCACCTTTTCAACAGATTGTGAAGAAGATGAATTTTGTAGTATGAGATACTACCTTGCAACATTGTTTAGGTGGAACAGTAGTCAGAACTACCTTTGGCATTCTGTAGAGATGACCTCCGAGAGAAAAAATGACACTGTAGGGTCGAGACTCATAAACAACATGGAGTTTCCACATATATGGTTGGCCCAAGAGAACATCACAAACATCTAGTGGGGAAACATCACATAATACCTCATCCTTGAAGAGTTGGATGTTGTATGACAATCAACACTGTTGGCTGACATGAAGATATCGTCCCTGGTGAAGCCACCCGATGTTGTATGGTTGTGGGTGTGGTGTTGTCAACAATCCCAACTATTTAACGACCTCTACTGAGATGAGGTTCTTCTGGCTTCTGCTATCAACAATAAAATGAAGCGGGGTCCCATTCACCCACATATGTGAATGAAAAATGTGCTCCCCCTCTTCAGGATATGTTGGTTATTCCTATTGAATTGTTGTGGTTGCGACAATAGTAGTGGCGTCTGCATCGATGATTTGTCTTCTATCAATATTTTCTTAATCAGATTTTGAATCAGGGCTCGACTCCTTGTCTTTGATCTTGACCACCAATGATTGTTTCTAGTGACATTCATCGGTGTTGTGCCAGGGGATTTTGTGGAAATTGCACCATTTTCTAGTGTCCTTCTTCATCTTCCCGTGACCCTTATTTTCCTATGGCTTAGACTAGTTTTTAGGAAGTTGTTTGTTAGGGACAAATTTCTCGTAGTTTTGTTGTTGCAGTTTTGTAGACTTGAAATCTTGCTTTTTCTGGTGTTTAAATTTCTGCTCGATTTTAACAACATATCGATAAGCAGTACCAAGTTATGAGATGTCCAGAAAATCCATTTCAGTTTGGATGTATCTGTGTAGAGCCCCGCGGTATTTCAGAACCAAATGTCACTCAGAGTCTTTGATACCGAGCTTGGTGCGCAAGGTATAGAAGGTATTGGTGAAATCTGGTACTGATTGGCCCCTCTCTTGCCGTAGTTTGGTCCATCTCATGTACTGGTCCTCATAGTTTCTAATAGGGTAATACTATTCCTTTACCGCATCCACAAAAAAATCCCAAGTGGACTCGACCCCATATATTGTAGACTCCTCTGTGGAAATTTGCTCCCAGTAAGTTTCCCACTGATGTTTGACATGGGGAAGAGATTTAAGGAGTGTGAAGGTGATCTTTTCTCTGCTGGAAAAAGTATGAATAGAGAAATAACCTTCTAACAAATTTAACCATTTGTCTAGGGCATATGCATCTATCTGACCTTCAAATATAGGAATATCAAAATTGACTTGTACCTTGAAAGGAGAAGTGCCTCCAAAGTGGTTGATTAATGAAGACACGCCTGTTGTTATCAGTAGGCATTGAAGGATGTGGGAAAAATTCTCCATCATTTCATCCCTCTATTGTGTGAGAGCTTTCTCAATCAACAGATTAATAGAATCTTCTTCTCCGTCGTTTTTCTTTTCTTCCACCATGGAGGGTTTCTTGGGCATAGGAGAGCGATTGTCCTCAACAGAGACAATATCGAGACTCAACTTGCTATACTCGGACCTCATCAGGGACATGCACTGAAAAATGATCAAGAGCAACCTACTCTGATACCACTGATCAAGATTATTTCCGACACGAAATGAGAGCGGAGATATAACACAGAAATATACAGAGATATTGAAAGAGAAACAATAATATAACATATATTTATCAGAAATATAACAAGAGGCACAAATATACAGTAATACACAATTTCTATTAATCAAATAAATGTACAAAGACTGTACTAAATACAGAGTGAAAGACTCGCTAGAATGGTGGCAACGTATCTCTTAGAAGAGATGTGACGACTACTCGCATTTGCTAGAGGATGATTGCTACAATGAGGCTCCAAAGGCATTTTAACATAAGTAAAATCCAAAACCCTAACTGTTGGATTACTGAGAGGGGGGGTGAATCAGTAATAGAGCAATTTAATTCTTTTTAACCATATAATCCAAGTGTTATATCAATGAAGCATTATCATCTGATAACTACAAAGTAAATAAGCAATGAACAAATGAACAAACATACACATACACAATACACCAGTGTTTTACGTGGAAACCCAAATTGGGAGAAAACCACATAATGCTTTTTCTTATATGTCTTGAAGAATTACATTCATTGGAAGCACCAACTTCCTTGGTTTTCCTGTTGCAACTGGAAGGAGGCTCCAACCCCATAGTTTCGCAGGCTACAACCTAAGGGAAGCTCCAACTCCCTAATTCTCTGGCTACAACTAGAAGGAGGCTACAACCCCCTATGTTCTCCAACTACAACCGAAAGGTGGCTACAACCACCTATCCTTGCCCCGTCCTACCACCCTGAAGTAGAATTAGAATGATGGAACCATTATCAACCTGTCACTGTGAGATATACCACTGTAAACCTGTACCAATAAATCTGAACCATGCATCAACCTATACCTCAACCTGTAATCAACCTATACCATAAATAAGTGCATCAACCATGCACCAACTTGTACGAAACAACTTGTAATCAACCTGTACCATAAACAAGTGCATCCAACCATGTACCAAGTATGTACCAATCATGTGTCAACTACTCATCAACTATGACTCATCAATATGTACCAACATCATCAACTATGCACCTCATGTATGTGCCAACTCATCAACTACTTGTCTCAACCATGTACTCAACATGTACCTCAACCAAAAGCCCTCATCAATTTCACCATCCAAATATGATTTGTAGCTCTGTAATAGACCTGGTGTATATGATCACATTCCTACAAACCTTCCTTAACTTCAAAAATAAGAGACTAGCATTTTCACCAAACTTTTCTTTAGTCTCACATGCCTAGTTTTGGATTAGTCAACAACCCTAACTTGGAGTAATCATAACTTTGTACCTGTAATGTATAAATATATGAAACTGATAAACAATGTTGTTCAGTGTGTTTTATGAAATTCCTCCAGGTGTCACTACTTGGGACCTCTCAGAAAAGGAGTTATAGCAAAAATGGCATACCTTGTTGAATTCTGGCTTATTATAGAGAGCAACCTTGTAGAGCCTGCCCCACACAGAATATTTGTTAAATTGATCTAAAAATATTAAAAAACATACTAAAGACTGTACCCTAACCAATTTTTTTTTTTTCACTTAATTTGGATCTGTTATGAAGAAGTTATGGCATTTTTACCTGAAACACTTGTTTTTGACTAGTTTTGGGACTAGCCACAAACCCTATTTTCCACGGAGTGTAACTCAAAAAATACAATGACCCACAAGATAATTTTTTTACCACAGATACTTGGATATGTTTTGTCAATGGCATAGAAATTTCATGGTCTGAATCATTATAGAAAACAATTTATAGCGAAAATGGTGAGATGACCTGTAAATAACATACCTTAGAAAGCACCATCAAAAGAATTTATCCTTCCTTGCATTTCGGCTTTCTTTTCTTCACTTTCCCTCAACATTTTGGCTTAGATATCCTTGGTTACCTCAGATACCTATAGATATTCAATATTCTCAAGTGTAATTAAAATGAGAGAGCCTTTCCTCTTATTTATACTCTCCAAGTAGCTTCCTTAAAAACATCTTCTAGGTCACTTGGCCCCACTTTCCTTATTTTAGGGTTAACCCACTTCTAA
>ML792056.1:368457-408617 GCA_009831015.1 Picea engelmannii
AATAACAGGAGGAAAGGAAAGAATAGGAATAACAACAATCCTGGTCAAGGTGGGAACCATCCCCCACAACACCAACCCCCTGGGGGCAACCAGAACCAAGGGAACCAAAACCCCCAAGGGGGCAATAACAACAAACGCCAAGGTCGGAAAACTATTAAAACCATCCACCCTTGTGCTCTTTGTGGCATGTACGGTCATTACACCCACCATTGCCCTCAGATCACTGATTTCAAAAGGTTGAAAGAATCGGGGAATCTTCCCCCTACCCCTACGCAACCTGCCCCGCAGCAGGCACAACAACAGTATGTGCAACAACCCCCTCCCGCTGTACTGCAAAATCCTATTCCACATCAGGGCGTGGTAAACACACAATAGGATGTACAACGTCCCCCACCTCAAATAGGACAATACCACAACCCTAACAATCCAGCAGAGCGTACCATTCTCCTCACCAGTGAGGAGGAAATCCTTCTGCAAACGCGGAATCGGCAATATCCAGCTGAGTCTACTTCTACCCCTCCAGAGACAAACCCTACACCAACGACACCCCCATTGGTAATCCCCCGCCCTCCCGTCGAACCACCATTACGCATCCCTCGCCTCCCTTTACGCAGGAATGTTCACAACCCACAGGCTAGGGCATCTCACAATTATAGCTTGGTAGACGACTTAGCACAATCCCCGGCCGCCATGTCAGTCTTGGAAGTCCTCCAGACTTGTCCTACACAACGGAAATCACTACTTTCCGCCTTGGGGGCAGTCGACCCTGCCGATACTCGACTCATCACTTTTGACCTTGATANTCCCGCAGCAGTTGCTATTCAAGTAACAGTGAAAATACGGAACATCACCGTCCATCGGTGTATCATCGATGAAGGGGAATCTACATGCATCATGTCCAAAACAGTATGGCAGAAACTTGGTTCTCCGGAACTAACACCATCCGCCATCACATTACGAGCCTATGACGGACGACCATCCTCTCCTGAAGGGTTCCTTCAAAACGTCCCCGTTGAACTCGGAGGCAAAACCATTCTCATTGATATCGAAGTTATCGATGTCACACTCGATTACAATATCCTGTTCGGACGTAGCTACATGTACGCAATGCAAGCAGTGGCATCGTCCGTCTTTCGGACAATCATGTTTCCTCACAATGGAAAGATTGTAACCCTTGACCAACTCTCATATTATGAGCCCAACCCCTCTACCAATGTCGATAACATTCTTCCCCTCATCCACACCAACCAAGAAGTGTATCCAGTCATAGAGATGGGCCCTGGAATTTTCAAAGATTCATCCTTATTAGGGACATATCATGGAGCACCCCCACTCCTTCCCCCTAATCAAGTATGCGTCATCACTCACCAAGAATATACTCATCCTCCTCAGGGGGCTTCAGTCATTCCTGACGTCTCAAAAGTCGCAACATCACTCCCACAGGAGCCTCCTGCGAACTCGTTGACCCCCACAGTCCACGAACCCACACCCCCTCAAGGGCCTAATCCCATTTGGGAGACAGTTCCCCGACCCCTCACTCAAATTCCCTTCTTTTACCCACCACCCGGTGTAGAAGCTTTCCAGGTAGCCGCAACGCTTACACTACCCAATATGGTGTTAGCGATCCCAGTGTGGTATTTACATCCACCTGAAATGGTCCCTCGCCCACAAGAAGGCCTCCCCATGGCAATCCCTATTCTCACCCCCACTCCCCCTACTACCCCCATACTCCCTACCCCCCCTGCTCCAGCTGGGGGCAGAAGGCAGCAGAAGGAGCCCACCGCTCCCCGCCCTCCACGCATCCCACCACCTTGCGCACTATGTGAGAAAATGGGCCACCAAACCAACAACTGCCCATCCCTACCTGAATTATGGAATTTGATCCCCCCCAACCCCACTCCACCAAACCCCGGCACTACTGCAAGTACCCCTAACACTCAACCTTCCAGTAGTAAAGGGTTAAAGACCAAATTCGCGTGTGCCATCTGTTCTGAGTATGGCCATTACACCCATCATTGTCCATCACTGCCTCGTTTCCGGCAGGCATTGGCCATCGTACGTCGCGATTTTCAGAACAACCCACGCCCTGCTACATCATCCACAACACCTATCATTGACATTTTCTATGTCACCACTTCAGTCAATGAATGCATGAGATGCCCTTGCTCTCTTTGCGATTCATTGGCTCATTTTACATACCAATGTCCTATGATCATAGAATATAGGCAGTGTCAATTCACCCTGCATCACCCACCCACGGCCGAGGTAATTGACCTTACTTCACCACCGGCGGATCGTCACGTCATTCCCCCCGAGCATGAGGCACTCTCAACACCTCCATGTTTCTTAGATGACATATCTGAGGATTTACCCCACAACCCCCCCAACTCTCCGGCCCATTCCTCTACGGAGACTCGCCATCCCACCACCACGGGTACCCCTCAGGCTCTCAATATATGGTTTATGTCGAGTGAACCCTCATCCTCTCCCAGCAATACTCCCTCTATTTTTTCAGCAGGGGGAAACGACACCATCACCGAGATCACTCCTCACGATCCATTATATTCTCGCCATTTCAAATGCGACGAAGAAATACTGGAAGAGCTACAATGCTCGGATTCTCCCTGGGACGCACTACATCATCGTGCACTCTTCCTCCCACAGGAAGCCCTCATGCCCCCTAATCAAAACCCCATATACACGGTCGAAACCAAAGATTTTATCCCATCAGGGACTACCGATTGGTTCAAGAATCCTATTCCTGCCCCCGACGCTTTTGAAGAAGGCAACATGGCTAACATCTCCCCTACCATCAAAATCAACATTTCCATTAAAAACAGTGTTGTCGAAGAAATCATCATTGGCGCTGCATGCACTCCTCAGGAAATTGCCGCATACAAAGCCCTCTTCCAAGAATACAGGGATATCTTCGCTTGGTCATACATAGAGATGCCTGGCCTCGATCCATCTATCGTCGAGCATCGCATCGACACATGGCCTGACATCACACCTGTTCGCCAGAAACAACGACCGCTACACCCCTCCAAGGCCGCGGCTATCAAAGCCGAAATCGACAAATTACGTACAGCCGGGTTTATTTACCCCATCGCTTACACTTCATGGGTTTCCAACCCTGTACCCATCAACAAGAAACGGGGCACTATCCGCATCTGCACAGACTTTCGCGATCTCAATAACGCATGTCCCAAAGACAACTTTCCAACGCCCTTTATCGACCAAGTTATCGATGACTGCGCCGGCCACGAGGCTCTCTCCTTTATGGACGGATTCTCTGGCTATAACCAAATTCAAATCCACCCAGCCGATCAGTATAAAATTGCATTTATTACCCCATGGGGTACTTTCGCATATCGTGTCATGCCTTTTGGCCTAAAGAATGCCGGCGCAACTTTCCAACGGGCGATGACATACATATTTCACGATCTGGCTGAAATTATCCTCGCCTACTTAGACGACCTCACCGCTCGATCTAAGAAGCGGACCCAACATCTCGATGATTTACGAATCATCTTTCAAAGGTGCCGCCAGTACAACATCCGCTTGAATCCCCTCAAGTGTGTGTTCTGTGTCACCGCAGGGCGCCTCCTCGGTTTTATTGTTTCACAAAGCGGTATCACCGTGGACCCCCTCAAAGTCAAAGCGATCACCGAAATTCCACCTCCTCGGAATTTAAGACAACTTCAAAGTCTGCAGGGCAAAGCTAACTTCCTCAGACGCTTTGTTCCTGATTACGCTATACGCGCACATGGTTTCCTTCACTTACTTCGTCAGGACATCCCTTTTCAATGGTACGACTATGCTCAACAGTCGTTCGACGATATTAAAACAACACTTTCCAACGCCCCTTTGATTAGTGCACCAGACTACAGTCGTGACTACATCCTCTACGTATCAGCATCAACTGTATCAGTAGCCGACGTCCTCGTCCAGCTCGGAGATGACAATCGTGAACACGTCATTTACTACGTTAGTAAGAACCTCTCCAGGCCTCCTCTGAAATACAAACATGAAGAGAAACTTGCTCTTGCAGTTGTCCTGGCAGTTCAAAAACTGTGTCATTACATTCTGCTTCGCACCACCAAGGTCGTCGCAGACTCCAACCCTATGCAATATCTGCTCAGCCGTCGCCAAATTAACGACAAATTTGCTCGATGGATCGTTATCCTTCAGGAGTACGACCTCGAGTTCTCGACACCAAAGAGTAAGAAGGCCCTCGTTCTCGCCGAACTTGTCATGGCCCTTCCCTCTGACATACCCAATGCCCCCGTCAATACTGACTTCCCTGACGAGCACCTCTTTTACATCACTTCCGATGATCCTTGGTATGGTGACCTTCTCGTCTACCTGCGAACTCAAAAGTTCAGTAATCACTTATCACGAGATGATCGTCGGCGCATTCGTCATCAAGCCCCCCACTATCTCCTCATCGGAGACATCTTATATCGACGGGGCGTTGACACCATCCTTCGTCGCTGCCTGACTATTGACGAGGCCGACAGGGTATTAAACGACTGCCACAGCGACACAGGTGGGGGCCATCTTTCGGGAATATCCACGGCTCAGAAAATTATCTGGGCCGATTACTTTTGGCCTACCTTGTTCCACGACTGCATTCATGCCGTGAAACGATGTGAGCAATGTCATCTCTATGCCAGCAAAGCCCGCGCTCCCCCTGCTCTTCTTCATCCTGTCATAACAGCAGGCCCCTTTTGCAAATGGGGCATTGACTTTATGACTTGTAATCCCCCCTCCAGCAATGGTCACAAATACATTGTTGTCGCTGTGGATTACTTCACCAAATGGGCTGAAGCCATGCCCACTTTCAACAACACCGCTGACACTGCAGCGCGTTTTTTCTTCAACCACGTCATATCACGTTTTGGCGTACCACTCCAACTTGTTTCCGATCATGGGAAACACTTCGAGAATGAGATCTTCGTTGAACTCTCATCTCGGTTAGGCTTCTCTCACGAGTTTGCCTCACCATATTACCCTCAATCAAACGGACAGGTCGAGGTAGTAAACAAAGTCCTCAAAACCATGTTACAACGGTCAATAAACATAAAACCAATTGGCATCATATGTTATTTTCCGCGCTATGGGCTTATCGAACAGCTGTAAAAACCGCCACGGATTTTACGCCATTTCACTTAGTCCACGGGGTCGAGGCAACTCTTCCCATCGAGTGCGAAATTCCCACCCTTCACACCACAATCAATATTTTACCTGACACTGCTCCAATGGAGCAGCGCTTGCTGAACTTGGAGTCTTTGGATGAGGATCGGCGATCCTCATTACAGAACAACGAGGCAGCGAAAAAATGATCCAAAGCTACCTTTGACCGCCATGTCAACCTTCGCTCATTTCGCGAAGGCGACCTTGTCCTCGCCTATGATATCGCCCATGATACCTTTGGCCACGGCAAGTTTGAATCACTGTGGCATGGCCCTTACATCATCCAACATTGCCTCACCAAAGGCGCCTACATCCTAGCCTCCCCCGAAGGCCTCGCACTCAAAGAACCCGTCAATGGGTTATACCTCAAGAAATTTTATGCTTAGAAGTAGTCATGCTACTTTAGGTTACTTTTTCTTTCTTTAGAGTTTTTAATCTTGTTTTCCCTACCCGTTCGTCTAAACTATCCTTTGTGCTATTGACATATGACTCCTTCACCAGCCTATCACATTGGGTACGCCGACGGCGCCAGCCGTTGGACACAGAATCTCGCTTCGGCTGCTTGGGCTCTTTACACCCCTTCACATGAAATGCTCCATTCGAGCGGCATATGTTTGGGACCAACAACCAATAACCAAGCCGAATACACTGTTGTCATTGGCCTCTTGACCGACGCCCAGCATCATCATATTCGTCACCTTAGCGTTTTCCTCGACTCTCAGCTAGTCGTTCTTCAGCTCAACAATGAGTACCGTGTACGCGATCCATGCCTCTTCCGCAAATACCTGCAGGTTAGATTATTATCTCGACATTTTGATTCCATTACATTTACACATATTCCACGACAATTGAATCAAACAACTGATGAAATAGCTAACATGGTGCTAGACTGGCATATATCACATCAAGCTACACATACATAAACATCTCATACATCCTGTCACAACATATAGGAAGCATAGACATCATCATCAAAAAAAAAAAACACATGTACCACATTTTGATCTCAAAATATGTATACTCATATATATATCGCATCCGAATGTTTACATACAAAAAATATGTCGGCCCTTCGGCCCGTGCCACATACACGGTACAAAAATCGGCTCACCAGCCTATCAAAAAGATACAAAAAAATGCCTCATACAATCAGGGTGCCTCTAACGCACCCCCCGCTGCCCCTCCCTCTGGAGGAGGTGGTGGCCCACCCCCACCCGCCCTTGGCGGTGGTGGTGGAGCATCCGCAGGACCACCCTGCCCAGGCGGTAGGCGCCCACTCGTCATCGCCGCGAGCACAGCTGCTCGCCGCATGATAGACCGCCATGGCGGCGGTAACCCGATGCACTGTTCCAGGAACTCCTCGTCCTGGATCGGGGTCCACATGCCCTCAGGCACGTCCCGAAAAACCGTCTCAAAACGACGGACTAGATCCTCATCATCTCCAGCTGCCGCTGGAGGAGCATGAGATGGCCCCGCACCCGGGTCATCAAAACGGCGCCTCTGCGCTGGTCTCTCAGACCCTGCTGGTCCCTCAGCAGCCTCATCCCTCGGCTGCCCCCCAGCACACGGCGGTCTCTCCTGCTCTGGCTGCGCGGGCGCCCTGAACACCTCCACCTCACGCCCGCGAGGTGCCACATCTGCACATACACCAAAAAAGCAACAACAGATGATATCAGTATCTATACAACAAACATCAGAACTGGTATATCAAAATCACAAACATAAAATCACAAAAAATACACAACATACCTCTGTGGTCAAAAATCTCCCCAGGAGGCAGTCTCATATCCGGGTCCCCCCGGAAGTCCACCCCCGCATAGGGGAACCGGAGTATAAACTGCGGCGTCTGCCGCCATATCAACGCTGCCTCCTCTGTGAAGTAATGGCCACCTTCGCCACCACCATGGCGAACCAAAATGTCGGACCACCGCCTCAAGCGAGGCTCTCGTACCCCTGGTACAGTCAACACCACCCTCGGCCGCAACGCCGGCACCCTCTCTAAGAAAAAGGCCACCAGGATGGAGCCAAAAGTAAACTCCCCCCTGCCTGTAGACCGACAACGGTCCAGCTGCGCAATCATCTGCGCATGGAGCGTCAGACCCCAGGCAAATCGCTCGCGGCCCACCACCACCCTCTCCATCAGCAGCAGCTCGCTACCACTAATCCGGTGGGGCGCTGTGGACCCATACACCCGCACCATCATCGCTGCTACACAACGAGGCAGCAGAGCATCTATCGCCCTGATGCGCATGGATGTCCCAGTCATATAATGTTCGCCTGAGCAGTATCGCTCGGCGACCTCCTCCAGATCATTTCCCCTCGGTAGCACAGGCACCGCTGGCAACGGGGTTCCCCGAAAGGGGAGCCCGGTCAAAAAATAGATATCCTCCACCTCAGTGAAGGCGACCTGCTCTACGCGCACGATGAAACAGTGCTGCTCAGTGCTCCACATCTCAATCAGAAACTGGAGAAAATACTTCTCAGCCCGTATCAGAGGGCACTCAAAAAACTTTAGCAACCCAGTGGCTGCTAAAGACGCCCGCACGGCCGGCCTCGCCTCGGCCACCTCCTCCCGCAGCGGCTCCCAGTCCTGCTCACGCCATCACACCTCCATACTCACTGATCGCCGTCTGCACACAATCCAGAGTCCTATATTAGCTTAGATAATCATCCAATACATTAGTTAAGCTAATTTTTTCACCTTAAAACCTTGCCTCCAAGGCGCGGTTTTTTTTCCCCTCAGGCGCGCGCACATGCGCGCCTGTTAACCATACAGGCGCGCACACAGGCACGCCTGTTCACTTTACAGGCGCGCTCTAGAGCGCGCCTGTCATACCCACAGGTGCGCTCTAGAGCGCGCCTGTTCAACCTACAGGCGCGCACTCATGCGCGCCTGTCCACCCCACAGGTGCGCTCCTATGCGCGCTTGTTTAAAAAAAGGCGCGCATGCATGCGTGCCTTCCACTGAGTCGCCCGCGCATTGGACCCCACACCCTATCAAAAAACTCCTAAAAACCCCCGTGGGGCCCCCTATCCCTACCCTGCCCAAAAATTTGAAACCTATAACTATGCAGGATGTTCAGACCACTAACCTGAATCTCGCACGTCGAGAAACGGATGCCTGGTGCTCTCGCAATCGCTCAATCACCTCGCAATCTGCTCTGGAATTCACTATAGCAGCAGGTACAAATGAGGTGGCAATGTGGGCCCTACAACTATATATAAGGTTTTTGCCAAACTTCCACTCACCATTCCGGGAGCCCACGGCGTCCATTTTTCGAACCGTCTTCAGCCACGGGATCAGCATCCCGCCGCCTACATCATGACTATCTCTGGGCCACTTTTTACCCAGAACCCTCGGGGCACCTTTTTCTTCACATCATGGCCAGGTACGCACATGCATTGTCACATTTGTCAAATACAAGCTCATACCTTTGATACTCTTCAGATATTGTTCACTTGGGGTATTTGGTTGTTATGTGTGCAGGTACTTGCTCATCGGTCATCGACATCATCCCTTCAGGTATATATTCAGCACTGGCATGTAGTCTATCCCACTGAATTGCACTTACATTTCCAGTCACACCCTCTGATATTAGCCTTTAGGAGCCTCATTCCTGGCTCTGCAGTACCCAAACCTCCATTTTGCCTCTGCGGTACTGCAACCCGGTAGCATTCTCACCCACATGAGTTGTCCCATTCATAGCACCTTTTTGCACTTTTGACACTCATGCTGTTTTTCATTACCCTTTAGGGATGGGAGTCCCGGTAGTCTTACATCATGTTGTGAATTAACCACATACTCCTTCTCCTCATTTTGCTAGCTTCCCATATGGACTCCCAAATCATCACTTTTTGGTTACGTTCTGTTTTACCTGCACCTCCGCAGGATCACGAACCCACCATTTCATCCACCATCAGTTTGCCCATCTGCGAACCTATCTTCATTTCACCTACCTCATACAGAAACTCGCCAATGGGCCCCCCACCCTTCATCAGTGTTTCATGACAATTCTGCCCTCCTTGGGGCACGCATTTCACACTGGGGCACCCGTTTCTGTATTTGTACATGTTTTCCCAAATTATTTATTATTTATTATTTATTGTACAAACACCTTTCCCTTCAGTCAATACATTCTTTGTCGTCACCGTTGGTGCCTTGCTTTTTGTCCATAAGCAACCCATGTCACCCTTGGATTGGAGCAGTACTTATCATTTACCCTTACCGACATCGTCCATATCTTCAGAGTACCCCGCAGGTCAGTTACCTCTACCCTCTGAATTTGATCCCCTTGTCCCGCCTCTGGCACAACTTAACCCTGGTCTTGTCGTCCCCCTGACACTCGACCTTGTTACACGGTTGTGGCCACTACTTCTCTCATATATCCTCCAACCAAGGGCAGTCTTGACTCATCCCACTTCTCGACTTCGTCCATGTACCTCTGTCCCTTCATCACCTCAGTAGATTCCACGGAGTACCCCTTTTTGCTTCTGGGAGTCGCGTCCCCCTTTTCGTCGACATCAACACACTTTTCCGGAAGGGAGACAGTATCTTGATTCTCATTTTCTATTAATGAGAGATCTCGGACGGCACAGGGAGAAACAACATCGCTCCCTACTATCGTTGACCCCCATAAGCATTCGACGCCAACACTCTCTCATGTTATGGTGGGTCTTACTTTGTGACTATTGCAGTTCTTTTTGTCATTTGCCGAAGACCTCTGAACTTGGTAGGGTCATCAATGCCCACATCATCATCGCTGCTTCTCACAGTGATCATTGCCTAGTATTCAGAGTATGTTCAGTTGCAGAATTGTCTTCTGCCTTTATCATTACTGCCCCCGAGGGCGCTGCAGTTGTCTACACCAACACTTTCGTCATCTTTTTTCAGAGTTACATCACACGAGCATGGGGCATGCCCGCCTCGTTTGTACACAGTTGTATATTTTTTTTACACGTCCCTCAGAAGGTCGAGATACCGGTTCCTTTTTCCTCCAACGGATTGTTCTGAGGGGTCCCACTATTTCTTTTCCTTACAACACCAGTCTCAGTAGAAGAAACATTGATGGATTTCGGCTATACGTATGCTCCTAACCTCATCCATCAGGGGGCATCTGTTATCACTGAAATTTCGTCTGCACATGGCGACAAGAACTTCACATCATCTGCACAGGGCGACAAGAACTCTACATCATCAAAACAACAATGAAGTCATTCATGGCACTAAATTAAGTGTACAACATTCCAGAAAGGTCAAAAAACTATGCAAAGTAACCAAAAATTGAAGGGCGCACTACAACAGTAGGTTGCGCGCGCGTATGCGTGGGACAAAAACGTATCTCGCGTGCGCATGCGCTCACGACGCGCGACTGTCCACATAAAAAGCCGCGCATCTGCTAATACGACGCATTAATTGCTTAAGTCGACCTCCCGACCGCCAATGGACCGATCCCCAAGACGATTTGACCCTCAGATCAGGGTCGGTTCTGCGAATTCGGCGAATTAATGGCTTACGTGAACCCTAAACAGGACCGTGTCTACACCGGAAGCTGGTTACGTTACCGCCTGGAAAATGCTATAAATAACCGTGAAGACTCATTGTTTCAGCAGAGAATTCAGAGTAGAGTTATGCTGCCCAGATGCTCATAAGCCTAGCTTCTGACTACCAGTTCATCCGCTATGTGATTCCAAGTTCTCTCACCATCCATTTCTGTTTCGTTCATTTTGTAAGGAAGGCATTGATTTGAGGATTCCCGAAGGACCTTCCGTTGGAGGGAAGAGGAGCCATTATCCCTTTCTTCAGCATGTGCTTTGGTTTTGCTAATAGATCAAGCTTTGAAACCATTGATAACTCCCTTGTCTCACATTTGAAGTTTTTGTTTATTGTTGTAGTGTTATTTTCTTATCAGCTGTTAGATAGACTGTATTTTGTTTTGCTTTCCGTTTTCTGTTAACCCCTTTTGATCACAGCAACCTGTTCTGCCTTGCTGAGCCCAACAGGGCATGCTCAGTGCTCCCATTTTTGCTCACCCGGTGACGATTCAAGCACGAACAGTCTCTGCCATATCTTAAGTTTTCTTAATGGCATCCTATATTGTGGGTGGCCTAAAATCATTAACCCAACCCTTCAAGGGTTAAGTTAGACCCTCTGTAAATAACATCACTAACCTTTGTTCTGAGATATCATTTACCTTGACAACCAACCTATGAAACTCTGTGATAAATGCCTCCGGTGTACCTATCTGTCTCAACTAGGCCAACTCCCTGAAATGAATTTCAGGATCCTTCCTTTCGAACCTATCCATCACCCTCTGGGTGAATTCTACATATGATGTGATGTTAGCATTTCCAAGGGTGACCAACCCATGATGCCACCATTCATGAGCCTCCCCATCCAAATGTAAGGTGTAAATCTAGATTTCCTTTGACTCGGTCATTGGGTTGAGCTGGAGGTAAGTGTTCATATTTTTCACCCAAGTGCTAGTTGAAGTCTTAGTTAATCCATCAAAAGAGGGAATAGTTAACCTGCCCACCCTGCACGTAAGATCACAGTTTTGCTGGTACTACACTGCTCTGTTCCATTCCCTTGGTTTTTTCCTATATTTAGCATTGTAATAGTCTTGGAAAGAAAATGCTTCCTGGAAACCTTTTGGTGTGGCTAGGTACTCTTCGTAACCCTTGAGGGGATCACTATCTGGGTCTTGTTGTTTTGGAAATTTTGGTTTTTGCTCCTTAATAAATTGTGGTAACGATGGCTTTGGTATTTTACTGCTACCTATCGGTGAGCCTCTCTGTATTGGAATATGAATATTTTTATTCTCCCTATAAGCCCTACTACTTTGTTGATTTCCCTCTGTCTGATTCCCATTGTAGCCTCCTTGGATTTGAACGAGTTGTGTCAGGAGTTGTGTTTTCTGTTGTTGGCTCACATTCATCTGCAATTTTCCTGCAACTATAGATTCCAACAATTGTTGGACTTTGTCTTCACCCTATTTCCCCATGCTTCCTTCTAGTTTTGACTTTGATGGGATTTCTTCTGACTTCCTCGCTGGTGATTTGTTAGAGGGTTTTCCTCCACCCCCCTTCTTCCTTGGAATTACAGGTTGGCAGAATCACCCATGTATGCACACAATCTATTTTCCTTTCCATTGTTTCCCCTCACTATAAATCGCACGACATTTTTCGGAAAAACCCTGAAAAAATGCCGAAATTAAAATGATGATAACTTTAATTCCCGAAATCTGTTTCAGCTAATTGTTTTTTTGAAATTAAGTATTTTTCCGAGAGGAATTAAAATACCCAATATTTTTTGGCAAATTCTACTGAGAAACATTCATAAATGAGCCTGAAGTTCACGTTCCTCTTTTTTCCTTAAAACATTTCCGCAAAAGATCCCAAAATTTTCTCCTTCTCTAGCCAAGAAAAGTTCTTTGATGTAATCACAGGATGGCAAGATCACCAACTCTAATACCACTATAATATCCTTGACCCAAATTATTAATTCTTCCTATGTGAAAATGATATGAAATCCTTACAATAATTTTCTCAATGAGGAATATTATCAAACACATGCCAAGCACACATAAATAGAGAAAACTAATATGACGTCTTATCATGAATGGGAAAAACAATACAAATATCTCTAGTGGATGTAAAAACAACTACATAACAAGACTAGGAATATAAAATATTGGCTTCTAGGAAGCTACACAATCTACTACAAAACACACAAGGAAACCTGGTATGATGCCAACATAGAAACCAAGGCTCTCCAAGCCTCCCACTGCTTTTCTCCAGTATACTTCAAGATCTTCAGAAAATACCACAAGACAAAGACTCCAAATGAACTCTCCTTTGTCTAGCTAGGGTGGGTATTGCACCACCGGAACTAAACCTGCACTGGAAGAGTTTTTCCCAAAACCCCAACAAAAATGTTGGCTACAAGAGCACTCAAATAAGATATCAAATCATAATGCGTAAGGAGGTAGGCTCCCCTTCTATTTATTCTTCTTCTTCGATTCTTCTAGATCTTCCTTCTTGACCAAATCAAACCCTCACTTGATTAAACTATCATTATTTATTTTATTTAATATCTCCTTAGGGTTTGATACTTTGAATCCCATTTTTCTTTATTGACTATAGCCTATGAGTATTGTGTTAGCTATTGAGTCATCAATTAGAGGGGGACATTACATATTAGGTGTCAGATTTTGAACTGGATTTTTGAGCGAACGGAATAAAACACAAAGATATGACAAAAAACATGGAAATACAATAAAGCATGGAAATACATTAAAACTTTTTTTTCTATTAATGATTGAAATATGCAACAACTGCAAAAATACAGAGCGAAATAAACTCACTAGAATGGTGGCAGCTTATATCTGAGAAGAGATGTGACGACTACACACATTCACAAGATGGATTACAATGAGGCTTTAAAAGCCTTTTTAACATAAAGAACCAATGAGACAAAACCCTAAACATACAAAACACTAACCCCGTGAGATGAAACACCAAAATGTTTGTGGGCCCCGATGTGGGTAGTTGATACGTCAACTTCTCGAGAGCATAACGTTTGCATACAATCTGTGTTAGGGGCACTCAGTATATCGTCGAAAAGGTCTAGCTGATAAGTACACATTCCAAATGTCCCAATACATGCCTTTGGCTAGCTATAGGGCACTATCGGGCGAAAAAAATGTCGTTTAGGGCCTTAAAACGACACCAGAAGTTCTGGACTTGAAAAATCGTAGAAGAATTGCCAAGATGGAAAACTGTGTCTTGAGCTAGTGGACTAGGTGGGTGGCCACCGATATCCACTTCGATTAGATTTACATGTTAATTGTCTCTACCTTTCAGATGTTTATGTAAATCCAAGGCCCCCCACCCCCAACAAGAGGGAGGGTCTTAAAGATATCTCGGAGCAAACATGAGCATGTGTGCAAAAGGAAATATGAGAGATGATATATTCAATAGAAGACACCCATAGCTAGAGTTGGAAAAGACACAACAAAGGAATACTCTGCACTTGGGTGAGAATATTTCCACCTTTTGGAGCTTTCCCATAGATAGAACCTCTTTAGTGTGATCTATGATTACACAATTCCCATCTCCCCTGGCAGCCTACTAAACCTTTCAATGGTTCCACCATTATGGAATTGTTGAGAGAAAAATGTAAAATATTTATACGAACTAGTAAGGTTAGACTGTGATAAGGAAGTATAATGGGTTCGATCTTCCAACTTGGGTTACAGAAAAATGGTTAAAATTGAGTACACTTTGGACTCAAATGGATTCTTCAATAGAATTCCCTCACTATTAAGTCATGGTCTTTCAGAACATCATTTTTTTTTTCAAAGGGATGGATGCCCATTTTGTCACTTCATTCCTTGTGTCCTGTAAAAGATCTATTTTTGATCATGCCACCCCACTTACCTAACGAATTTTGGTTTCAATAAATCTTAACTAAGACATGCTTATTGAATGAAGATACTCAAGATTTTATACAAGTAAAGAAGATGCACATATATGAAATTATTATAGGTGGAAATTATTAAATGGTGTCATTTATATTTGAGCTTCCACCTACCAATATTATCCTCCTTGTACATATTATCACATTGGTAATTGCGCTCGACAATGTCCTCATTTTCATTTTGATTTATTGTCTTTTATGAAAAAAGTCACTTTATGAGACATATATATTTCTTTTCTACATCGCATGTACAAATAGGTACGATGCTACCTCTGTTAACCCTAAATTTCTTCCCAATTACGAAAAATGACAAGACAATGATGAAGCATTAAACAAATCCTCAAAGCTCTATGTCTAATATCTTGAACCCCACCCCATTATTTACTATGTCTACATTTTAAAGATAATGGATATCAACTAGGGGTTTGGTAAAATGGACAAATAAAATGCGTGAAGCTTTGAGAATGATTTGTCTAGAAGATTTATAATTTTTAACCACGATAAAGATTTTAGAATTATGTATGTAGTGGCATTCTCTTCCTTATCAAACGAAAGAGAAATATTATTTAATGTAATTCATAACATTACCCAAACACTTTTTACATTACATCATTATTCATTTCAAAATATAAAGCTTTCAACATTATAGTTCACCCTAATAAAAGTTTGTTTGTTATTTTAAAAAGATGCATATAAAATTGAATATAAATCCATTATGAATACCAGATGCAAAATATCTTTCTATATATAACTTTATAAATATTATAAAGTATCGCCAAAAACATGCATTTAATAATGGGAAAAAATTATCATATTTCATGATCACATAACCTTGTTTTTTCTTTATATAACTTTTCTTGACTAATAATCATACATTGATTATTATTTTTTGAAAAACTTATTTACTATCCTTTTCTGTACATGATTATTTAATTTAAAAATTTAAACTATTTTTAGTTTTGTATATCACTTGGATAGAGTTTTACGAGGAGTAAAGGCCATCCAATACAACCCACCATCTATTGGCCACGGTGCATGAATATAATTTTGAACCAGATGTTTATGAGGGAAGAAATAATTTCAATTCAATGGAATGTAATTACAAAATAATTTCAATTCAATGGAATGTTTACTTATATTATTTTTCGTGCCACAAATCGACAAATGGATTGACACCACCCAACCCAATTTGTGATAATCTCCAGCCCGAAAAACACGACATTATGACTTTTATGAAGGAATTGACTCACACCCCATTTTCTTCACCTCTGTATCCCACTTAGTAACTGCGATAATCTGTAGTTGTCCTACAACTATAGATTCCAACAATTGTTGGACTTTGTCTTCACCTTGGTTCCCCATGCTTCATTTTGGTTTTGACTCTGCTGGGATTTATTTTGACTTTCTCTCTGGTGATTTGTTAAAGGGTTGTCCTCCACCCCCCTTCTTCATCGGCATTACATGCATTGTATGCATACAATCTGATTTCCTTCCCACGATTTTATCTCTGTGTAAATCATGCGGCATTTTTCGGAAGAAAAAAACCCTGAAAAACTGTCAAAATTAAAATGATGATAACTTTAGTTCCTGGACTCCATTTTGGATGATTTTTTTTTGAAATTGGGTATTTTTCCAAGAGAAATTCAAATACCAAATATTTTTTGGTAAATTCTACTCAGAAACATTCATATCTGAGCCTGAAGTGTGCGATAATCTTTTTTTCTAAAAACATTTATGCAAAAAGACCCCCAAATTTTCTCCTTCTCTAGCCAAGAAAAGTTCTCTGATGTAATCACATGTTGGCAAGATCACCAGCTCCAATACCACTATAATATCCTTGACCCAAATTATCAATTCTTCCTATGTGAAAATGATATGAAACCCTTACAATAATTTGTTCAATGAGGAATATTATCAAACACATGGCAAGCACACATAAAATAGAGAAGACTAATATGAAATCTCATTATGAATGGGAACAACAATACAAATATCTGTAGTGGCTATAAAAAAAAATGTAGAACAAGACCAGGAATATAAACTATTGGTTGTTAGCCAACTACACAATCTGCTACAAAACACACAAAGAAATCTGGTATGATGCCAACATAGAAATCGAGGCTCTCCAAGCCTCCCACTGCTCTGCTCCAGTATACTTTAAGATTTTCAGAAAATACCACAAGACAAAGACTCCAAATGAACTCTCCTTTGTCTAGCTAGGGTGGAAGGGTTTTCCCCAAAACCCCAATGAAAATGTTGGCTACAAGAGCACTCAAATAAGATATCAAATCATAATTCCCAAGGAGGTAGGCTCCTCTTCTATTTATTCTTCTTCTCTAATTCTTCTAGATCTTCCTTCTTGACCAAATCGAACCCTCACTTGATTAAAATATAATTATTTATTTTATTTAATCTCTTCAGGGTTTGATACTTCGACTCCCGTTTTCTTTGTTGACTATAGCCTACTAGAGTAGTGTAGGCTAATGAGTCATCAATTGGAGGGGGGCATTACATATTAGGTGTCATATTTTAATCTATATTTTTGAGGGAACGAAATAAAACACAAAGATATGACAAAAAACATGGAAATACAATAAGATCCTGGAAAGCCATGATACTCTTTGTCTTAGATTAAAATGAGATTCATAAATATGTAAAATAAAATATCTCAAAACCAAATAATGATGAAGAGAAATCCAAACACAAAAGGAATGAAGCAAAGACTAAAATAATCTTGATAGATTCTGTAAAAGATCATTTAATTCCACACATTTCTAAGTTCAAAATTGCCAAAGAGATGTTTGATGCCTTGGTGGGATTATTTGAAAGTAAAAACACTAGCAGGACACTAGCCTTGAGAAATCAACTCCGTTGCATCATGATGAGAAATTCATAATCAATTTCTATTCACTTTATGAAGGTCTCCCAGTTGAGAGATCAACTTCAAGCCATTGGAGACAATGTTGATGATGTTGAACTTGTTAAAATAACTCTTAATGGATTTCCTTCCTCATGGGAGTCATCTGTTCATAGTATTTTTGTATGAGAGAAGTTTCCATAGTTTGTTCGATTATGTATTGATTGTATCCAAGAAGAAGCCCGAGTATTTTCCAAGAAAAGTTTGCAAAAACCCTAGGATAAAGGGACTCAAGCACTTATAGCTCATACAAGGAGAAAGAAAGTAAGAAAAAAAAATTGGAAAGAAAATTACAAGTGAAGAATCAACTCCAGTCCAAAAATGGGAGAAGAAATACCTTTCAAAGATTAGATGCTTTAATCATAATACATTTGGTCATTACGTTTCTCAATGTCCTCAGAATAAAAGGAAGGGAAGGAAACATGCAACAACAACTGATGTTGATGAGAATTCACCACACAAGAAGACAAAGGAATCTAAGCTTGATGAGTTGGTAGATGAACTGCAAAAATAATTTGAAGATATGTTTTTTCTTTATCCCCTATCATCAAGATGTCATTGATTTATGTTGTCCTTGTTTTCATTTTTTGTCTCAGACAAGCTACCTTGGAAATACCATGGAGTTTACCATGGAAATGTTTTATATTCTTGATTTGTTCCAGGTGGGTTACTGTAGAGAAATAATTGTTCACGACACTAGAAAAGTGTTGTTATCATTCTTGTACTTTTTATCGTTCTTGTCCTTGTTCCTTTCAATGTTCCTATTCCAGGCAAGTCACAGGTGATAGCTTTGAGAGGGAGCTATGGTGAAAACAAGATCATCGGACTATTTAGACATAGAGTTTTGTGCATGATAGTATACTTCCATGTACCAAAGGAAAAGAGGACGAAGTTAGAACCTTTTGGAAATAAGGATAATTTTGGGATACAGAGTGTTCCACATGGAGATTGATAGTGAGGAGTAGAAGGCTCCAAAGGATGACCACATAGATCCCTCTAGTTTAGTTATTTCATCCTTCATACTGTCAATAGAGCCAGTAGGGCAAGTGGATATACCTAGAGATGTTGGAGTGACCAGGAAGAGACCAACATGGTCTCATGATACTTTGCAGAATGCAGTGAGGCATGCAGCTCTTCATGATACTTAGAGATTATCGAGATACATGGAGTCACATCAGTGATTCCAAACCTTCTAGTTATGAAGAGGAGAAGGTGGCTCCACCAGTGGTTAGGCAGGTGTCCCCACCAAGTACCAACTTAGAGGAAGCTAGAGTTCATAGGGAGTCAACCCTCGAGATCTAGTAGGGAGGAGAAGCCTCCCAGAATAGTTCATAGGAGATCAGACTTCAGAGGAGGTCAACAAGTGCAGAGAGAGGATATGGATCCAGACATTGTATATACTCAGAGGGAGTTAAGTTCCATAGGGAACATGCAGACTCAAAGTGAGCTTGATCTCAAAGAGAGTCAGTTGAATCAGAGGGAGAGTTTTTCATTCAGAGGAAGTTCCCCCTCAGATTCAGGTGGGAAAGAGACATCTTCCACGACTAACAGACACGTGTCATGATTTGAAGAGGCTTATAGGATATGTGAGATCTCCTGGGAGGATACACTTACTTCAGTATACCTTGCATCATTGACAGAGGGATTTGGCATCATAGTTCGAGGTCGAGGATTTTGTCCAGATGCACTATTTCTTGGGATTAGAGGTGTGATAGATATCATATGAGATCTTCCTCGGTCAGAGGATACTGATGAGATTCGATATGATGGACTGCAAGTCCATGGCTACACCTATGGAGATAAATATAATTAAGTTGAGTGATTCTACTTCAGATTCATATTTGGTGGATCCCTTGATGTACATGTAGTTGATTGGGTCCTTGATGTACCTAGTTGACACTAGGATGGATACTTTCATTGCACCTTGAGCCAGTTTATGGTAGATCCAAGACACTACCATTGGGTTGCAACAAAGCATGTGTTGAAGTTATTGCATGGTACAGTTGGATATGAACCATATATGTCTCAGGTGGTGAAGTAAAGCTGCAAGGATATACAAATTCTGATTGGGCAGGGTGTGCACTAGACAAATTGAGCACCTTGGTGTGCTGCTTTAGCTTGGGATCAGTTACAATTTTAGGAAAGAAGGTTTATGTGGTACTTAGTACAACAACGATGGAGTATATCACAACTAGTGTTGCAAGTCATAAAGTAGTGTGGCTTCATAAGCTTCTTGTAGGAATTCATTAGAGACATGATGCAAAATGGAGCAGTGAAGCTCCAATACATATCCACTTATGAGTAGAGTAGACATTCTCAACAAACCTCTATCGAAGGAGAAGTTTGAATACTTCAGGGACAAGCTTGGCATGATGCAGAATATATCCCTCATTGAGAGGGAGTGTTGATGTTTTGGGAAAACATCGGGCATACATTCTCCTTCGATGGCCATGCTAACTTGGCTAAGGATAATGGCCTAGGCATAGTATTTATCCTTGATCATGCTAACTTGACAAGGACCTAGAAAGACTCGAGGTGTTGATGCTTCTCGAAATGGCAGTACTAGGATGAAATTTTTCCTCCGATGGCCATGCTGACATGGCTAACGAAAATGGAAAACATTCTCCTCTGATGGCCATGCTAACTTGGTTAAGGAGAATGGTACATTCTTCTCTAGTATCCATGCTGACTTGGCTAAGAAGAATGGACCAAGCATAGTATTTATCCTTGATCATGCTGACTTGATCAAGGACCGATGAAGACTCGAGGTACATATGAATCAGACAAACATTCTCCTCCGATGGCCATGCTGACTTGGCTAAGAATAATGGTCCAAGGTGTTGGTGTTCTCCATATATTAGCATCAAGAAATCTCATTCGATGGCCATGTTGAATTGGCTAAGGAAAGTGACCTAGGGTGTTGATGTTCTTCGTGTATTAGCATCGAGAATTCTTCTCTAATGGCCATGATGACTTGTCTAAGAATAATTACCTAGGTGTGGTCTCTATCCCTGATCATGTGACTTGACAAGGACCATTGGATACCTGAGGTGCTATGTGGGAGAAACATACATAAGCTGGGTGATATTTGGAAAAAATATACATCAATTGGGTGCATGCCAGAGAAGACCACATCAACCAGGCTCAAGGAAAACCTTTCTATGATAGAAGAAATCCAAGTATGGAGAATGCCTCCCTCATTGAGAGGGGCTATTGAAGTTTTGCAACTTTTGGCAATCATTATCCACATTGAATACCACATTGAAGACCAGAGAAGACCATAGAATAGAAGTCGGCCTCACAGAAAAATAATAAAGTGAAATTGAATACCCCATAAGAGAAGTCGATCCCACTAGAAAATAATACAGTAAAAATAGAATTTCCATGAAGAGAAGTCATCCCCAGTAAAGTGACTTGAAGATTATAAATAAGGGTGACTCATTTCCATTTGTATGCATATTCTTAGATCTCTCACTCAAGGAAACAAAGGTGCAAGTTTGAGGCAAGGAAGGAAGATGTTGCAACTAGGGTCTGATTTTCATGGTGGTAATATTGTGAACTATTGAATTGATTCTTATAAGAAAGGTTGTTGGGTTTTCTCCCAAGGATTGGGTTTCCTAGGATAAATTCTCGTGTTCTTTTGTCTACTATGCCTGGTTAATATTTCTAGATCTTGTTATTTCCACTATATTATTATAGTAGATATTTTCAGTGTATATTTATTCTATGATAATTGTTGTATGAAAATGAATCGTGTTATTAAATCATAAGGCAATGAATATCAATATCTAAGAATCCAAGAAATCAACAAAGTCTTCATTGCATACATTCTTGTCCTTTTTTGTGTAGTCATTGTCATTGGTTTCTTCATCAACCCATGTGAAAAGGTTTTTTTACCTCATTGATGCTAAATATTTGGAGAAAAAACCTTCAGGATCAAAACCCTCTAGGGGTTGTTCTTATTTTAGATTAAACATATTAATTGTTTCTGATACTTCTTTCAGATGGGACAGATTCTTGACAATTGTGTCTCCAATTTGAATAGGAAATGTAATGAATTGCCTTTTTATCTTCCTGTCAAATAAAATACACTAGAATTTATACCGCCAAAAAAATTTACAAAATATATATATTCAACATCTTCTAAATTGTACATTTTTTACAAAATGGAAATTCGTGCCCAATATAGAAAGCGACAACACTTGCCCTATCATAAAAAACATCCATATGGTGGCCTAGATACAAAATGGCAGTAGTTGGTCAATCATTGACCACTGCCACCCTTAGGAGAATCCTAGAAATCCATCTTCCTTCTCTTGCTCAAGGAATCTCCTCGAGAGGTTCTAGGCCTAGGTGTGCTTCGACGCTCTGGAGACTGCACAAAGAATAAACAATATTATAAGTTTTTCTCCTCAATGAATTAATAGACATATAAAATGATACTTTCTAATTTAACCTAAGACAACTCACCGCATATGCTACTATCATTCGTGAGGGTGTTACCCTCCTCTGCAACCCCAATCTCTCCATGATGCCATCCTGCATCAGTTACAAGGATCAAGTCAAGAAAATTGAACAAATATGCGAAAAATAAAATTCATGAAACATAAAAAATTATCATCAATGCATTATCTCACCATGAATATCTTAGGCTTTGATGGAGATTCACCGGAAGATGGAGCACTAGGTTCTACAACCTATTAGCACTAGAAATCACCCTCATATTACATATAAGGTAAGCCCAATACCCATCAGTTTATACAATAAATGTAAATGAGTTTTAAGAGGCCAAATGGAGAAGAATAAATGAAAATAACGTTCTAACTCAGAAATATGGACTGGTATGCGTAAGCAATTGAGGTCTTAGATCAACTTCAGTCAGTAAGTTGGAGTAAAGGTGAGTAGGAGGAAGACTTTGGTGAGAAAAGTGTAGAGGTCTGCTGTGAACATCAGGCCTTCCAGTAGCCTAAGGAAGAAAAACCTAAACACAAGATCCTCTTGGATTCAAATTTCAAGGAAACTGAAAGAAATCATAACAACATTATAATCAAACATTCATCATAATACAGTCACAAAAATCCATGTGAATCAGTCAATCATGAACTCTCTCAGTATCATAGGAAAATAAGATGGAGTAAGAAAGCTGACTTAGATTAATCAATAAGTCTCAAATCAAGACATAACCAAAGAGCCAGTGTTCTTCATCAAAATATTACAATAGCAGTGAGCCTAGCTCAACCATTCGACCTTAACAAAATATCAAAACTTCCTATAAATACTAAAAATGATGCAACCACCAGAAATGTGATCGGACCCCTGCATTCAAAGTTTCCAGTCGACGCCTACTCTGTTAGCCTGTGCAGGCCTTCTTATGTCAGACGCAAGCCCGACTTAGTTATGTTCTTTGCATGAAAATCCATCCCTAGGGAAACTTCGGATTGACAATCTCCCCCCACAACCATTCTCAGTATGCTTTCCATTTATGGGGTGAGACGAGGTCTCAACTGATGCCCCCATTTCCATTAACTACCTTCATCAGGAGCGGGATGAGGCCTGGCACCCATAAATGTTCCATGCAGTGCCCATGACTTCTTCGAGTCAATCCCAGCACCTCGAGGCCATGCAGATCTTCTTTTGTGACCAATACGGGCGCTTTTGGCCTTTGGCATAGATCCTCTCCATCGATCCATCCTGCATGCGACCTCAGGTGATAACTTTGCGCTCATATCCAAAAGTGCTTCGATATTTCATCTTTCAGGAGTCTTCACTCCACTTGATTCCAAATATCTTGATGCCCAAACTTGTGAAATGGTCTTATTCAGATCGACAGTGGGACTTTATTTTAATTTGACGACCATGATTTCTTCCTCGAAAACCCCAGTCGTCAACTGCTCAATAGGTGCTTACCCTTATTTATGGCCCTACTTTCCATATGACCTCTGGCTGTGACCCGATGCTTATCTTCAAAGTGCTTCGGGGTTTCACTTTTCAGGACTTTGAAAGATAGCTCCCTTCAAAACTTTCGATTCGTGAAACTATGAATCTGTTGATCTGACACCACGTGTTCCTCTAAATTGAACAGTCCAAATTAATTTCGACACTTCGGGACCTCAGACCTTCGACATTTCGGGACTTGGGAAATTTGCACATTCCTCACTTTAGTTTTCCCGAAATGACTTTCTCCGCAGTTCGGATCTGGTGCCACACATCCTGCTGGATCAGACTGCCCACGCTAATTTCAAACCTTTATCCGGAATTCATGGATTTATGCCACATGTCCCTTGGATCCTCCTTTAAGTAAATCCTCTATAGTGATGGATCAAATGACGCGTGGCTATCGCAGATCGACGGCTGAAATCCCTTCGGGACTTCGGCCATCAGAGAAGTCAAATTTCAACCTTGTCTGCCTCCAAACAAAACCTTCAAAGCCAAGGATTTGGTGACGCGTGGCTTCTTGGAGAATGATGACTGAGGTCCATTTGGGACTTCAGGCCTTCGACAACTTTAATACTCTGGGACTTCGACAACTTTAACACTAAGGGATCTGCCTCCATGTGTCTTCTTGCTTTGGATGGCTTGGATCATTTTGGGAGTTCGGGCTTTGGATCTCTAGGAACTTGGCATGTTTCTCATTTCAAAACTCTTGAAGTGATGGATCTAATGATGTGTGGCTTCTTGATTCGGACGATCGAGGTCCATTTCAAGACCTTTAGCATTTTGGGGCTTCTGAAGATGCTATTGCCAAGATCGACGGCTCCTGTCGATTTGAGATCAACAGTCCATAACTACTTCGGGATTTCGGGCCTCGTCTCTTCAAAAGTTTCACACACTTATCGCTTCGAAACTCCTGAAGCTCACTTCCCCAAACACTTGGATCTAATTCCACCTGTGCCCCTTGAGATCAACGACTCATGCTCACTCTGGGCCTTGGGACTTCAGACCTTTTTCCCTGGCGCTATACTTCGTGCAATTTTGACATTCCAAAAGCTGGTGAGCCACTTATATGAATTTCTCCTGGAATCTCTGCCGTTGAAAGATTAAAATTGCCTGCTGCTTTTAAGCCCGAAATGGGTTGGTTTCATTGTTGCACTTTGTGTCCATGGCTGTGGCCTGCGTGAACAAGGATTTGGATCACTGGCTGTGGGTTGGGAAAATAGGGAGACCAATGAATAGAAAAAGGAGATGAGTGTTCATCCTTGGAGAAAAAAAGAGGGGCTTGGGGCTGCGATTTCTTTAGAGTAAGACATTAAGGGAAACCAGGGCGCACAAACAAACAAGGGCAAACAGAAAATGATTTTTTCGGTCGAAGGGGGAAAAAATTCAAGACTCAACCTGTGAAAAGGAGAGAGGTAGGGGAAAGATACAGTCTTAGATATCCTCAACAAACCCATATGACTCTTGACAACCCTATGTGATAAAATTTGGCTCCATAAGGGGTGGCATGCTCCCTACGTGCTACCAAGAACGCACAGTTCTAGTGCCTTAGTTGTTGGGCTATGGAGTCTAGCTCAAAACTTTCACTGAAGAAAACGGGGAGATATGTACACTACTCTACTAAAAACAAAAACAAACACATGGGCTCCAGAAAGAGATTATTTATGTACACTCCTAAACTAATTGATTTTTACAAAGTGCTAGGTGAAAGTGGACTTCCACCAGAGCTAATCAAGTAACATCCTAACTAAAAAATTATTTACTCTGTCACTGATCAAATAAAGATAATGAAACCGTGACAAAAAAATGATTGCGTTTTTCATCTCTCCTCCTAGCGTTGAAGGCAAGATAAAGTTTGGAGGCTTCAATACCTGGAAAAAAAGCAACTCCATGTACTCCCCTACAGGGTCATAAAATAGGGGACGAAACTTACTGGGTTGGTAACATAAAACATGCTCTGTCTTACAACTTCTCACATTCGAATGAATGTCCATGGAAAGCATAGGTAAGTGAAAGGCTGATGCAGGTTGCTTATCCACTTCCTCTTTGTCTACTCTGATAACACCAACCAACTGAGGGAAATAAATCTCTTCATGTAAATCAATGAATGGGTGCTTCTCCTTAACATGTTGCTCATTATCTTCTGTGGGCTCAGGATGGCTGATTTCCACCCAATGTTTTTCCTTAATGAATAAAGGAAAAGGCTCTATAGTATGGTCTTGGAAATCCTTCATATCATCATCAGAATCCGATTCATAGCTATCATACATAGGCTGCCTGCTCCCCAAGTAAACAAAATGTAAGGTAGGGATCTACTCTTCTTCATCTGAGTACTCATCAAAGATGGGTGAGCGCATAACTCTTTTATATTGCAAAGAAAAATGAGCGACCTCTTGATTCTTCTCTTTAATCCTAGGTGGAAATACATCATGGGAAACCTCTTGAAGGAAAAGAGAATAATCCTCCTCCACAACTATCTCTTATTTTACAACTGAGACAACAGGTGCATTAGGGGAATAATATGATACATCTATGGCTATGAAATCATCGAAACTATCAACACTCATATCTGGAAGGCCTTCTTCTCGGGAAATAGAAAGAGAAAATATTTCATCCACATTTTCCAAATACTCGCTTTTATTCTCACTTTCTCTTTCAATCAGATCTTCATGAGACTCATCACACGAGGAAGACTCTATCATCTACTGGATTTGGAATGAAAAATTCTTACAACAGTCATCCAAAATAAGATGAGATAGGTAAATCTTCTCGTAATATGAATTAAAAGCATCGTGAAAATCCTTCAAAGAATGGATACTAGCAACAGGGAGAGATGACACCATTCACAAGCATCTTCCTCTAAAAAAAAATTGAACATCTTGATCAAGACATCCTCATGAAAGAAGCCATGTTAAAGCATGCATATATGGAATTTTAATAAGTGCTCACTGGGATGGTCATGCTTGCTTCCTATGAATCTTGGAAGATAATCATCCCATTCATTTATAGCCGGCACTGGATGTGGATAACCAACGATGGCTGAGAAATTGAAGGGGGAAAATCTCTTGGCCAGGATAGCCTCCGTAGCCTTTTGATTTGTCTCCCTTCAATGGAGTCACCAACATATTTTGCACAGTGGATTCACCATGGTGAAAGATAATGTGTCAAGATTTAGTTCACCATATAAAACTGGCTCTCTACAATGTTGTTCTTCCTAGGGAGCTTTTCAATCTGGGACAACAACAAAAAGCCTTCTTGAGAAAGATTTCCTTTCTTAATAATCCTCTCTGGGTGAGATTCAGGTGTAGCCAGAGGAAACTATGGAGTAGACCTCGTGTGTTTTCCCTTCGAAGCCACAACTGAAACAGTGGAGTCACCAGGTGCAAGTTGCAATCTTCAAGATACTGATTTCTGGTGCACCTTCAAAATCATAATTTCTTTGTCGTTCTTTCACAGGGAAATGTCTTCAATTCATTCCCCGACAACGATGCCATAAATGTTAGCACTAGAAGTCACCCTCAGATTACATATGAGGTAATCCCATTACCCATCAGTTTATATAGTAAATGTAAATGAGTTTTAAGAGGCCAAATGGAGAAGACTCAATGAAAATAATGTTCTAACTCGGAAATCTGGACTAGTATGCGCAAGAAATTGAGGTCTTGGATCAACTTCAGTCAATAAGTTGGAGTAAAGGTGAGTAGGAGGAAGACTTTGGTGAGAAAAGTGTAGAGGTATGTCGTGAACATCATGCCTTCCAACAACCTAAGGAAGAAAAAATTAAACACAAGATCCTCTTGGATTCAAATTTCAAGGAAACTAAAAGAAATCACAACAACATTATAATCAAACATTCATCATAATACAGTCACAACAATCCATGTGAATCAATCAATCATGAACTCTCTCAGTATCAGAGGCAAATAATATGGAGTAAGAAATCTGACTTAGATTAATCAAGAAGTCTCAAATCAAGACATAACCAAAGAACCAATGTTCTTCATCAAAATATTACAATAGTAGGGAGCCTAGCTCAACCATTCGACCTTAACAAAATATCAAAATTGCCTATATATACTAAAAATGTTGCAACCACTAGGAATGTGATCAGACCCATGCATTCAAAGTTTTCAGTCAGTGCTTACTCTGTCAGACTGTGCAGGCCTTCTTATGTCAGACGTGAGCCCGACTTAGTTATGTGCTTTGCAGGGAAATTCATCCCTCAAGAAACTTTGGATTGACAATCTCCCCCCACGACCATTCTCAATGTGAATTTCCATTAATGGTGTGAGACAAGGTCTCAAATGCCGCCCCCATTTCCATTAACTACCTTCATCGGGATCGAGACAAGGCTTGACACCCATGAATGTTCTGGGAAGTGCCCACAACTTCTTTGAGTCAATCCCGATGCCTCGAGGCCATGTAGATATTATTCTGTGACAAATACAGGCACTTTCGACCTTTGGCGCAACTCCTCTCCATCGCTGCATCCTTCATGCGACCTCGGGCCATAACTTGGCTCTCATATCCAAAGGCGCTTCTGGATTTCATCTTTCGGGAGTATTCACTCCACTTGATTCCAAATATATCGATGCCTAAACTTGCGAAATGGCCTTATTCAGATCGACGATTGGACTTTATTTGAATTTGACGGCCACGATTGCTTCCTCGAAAATCCCAGTCACCAGCCACTCAATAGGTGCTTACCCTTATTTATGGCCCTGCTTTCCATATGACCTTAGGGCCATGACCTAGTGCTTATCTTCAAAGTGCTTCGGGGTTTCTCTTTTCAGGACTTTGAAAGATAGCTCCCTTCAAAACTTCTGATTCGCGAAACTGCGAATTCCCTGATATGACGCCACGTGTTCCTCTAAATTGAATGATCCAGATTAATTTCAACACTTCAGGACCTCAGGCCTTTGACATTTCAGGACTCGGGAAATTTGTGCATTCCTCACTTTAGTTTTCCCAAAATGACTTTCTCCGCAGTTCGGATCTGGTGCCACGCGTCCTACTAGATCGGATGACCCACGCTAATTTTGAGCCTTTATCAGGAATTCATGGATTTATGACACATGTCCCTTGGATCCTCCTTCAAGTAAATCCTCCACAACGTTGGATCAAATGACTCATGGCTATCGCAGATCGACGACTGAAATCCCTTCAGGACTTTGGCCATCAAAAAAGTCAAATTTCAACCTCATCTGCCTCCAAACAAAACCTCTAAAGCCAAGGATATGGTGACGCATGGCTTCTCATAGACTGACGATTGAGATCAATTTGGGACTTCAGGAATTTGGGACTTCGACATCTTTAACACTCTAGGACTTCGACAGATTTAACACTGAGGGATCTGCCTCCACGTGTCTTCTTGCTTTGGATGGCTTGGATCATTTTGAGAGTTCAGGATTCAGATCTTTGGGAACTTGGCATGTTTCTCATTTCAAAGCTCCTGAAGAAAAATTCCTAAAGTGACGGATCTGATGATGTGTGGCTTCTTGATTCGGACAACCAAGATCCATTTTGGGACCTTTAGCATTTCAAGGCTTCCGAAGATGCTACTGCCAAGATTGACGACTCCTATCGATTTGAGATCAACGGTCCATAACTACTTCAGGATTCTATACCTCGGCTCTTTGGGATTTTCATGCACTTCTTGCTTTGAAACTCCTGAAGCTCACTTCCTCGAACACTTGGATCGGATGCCACCTATCCCCCTCGAGATCAACGACTCATGCTTGCTCTGGGCCTTGGGACTTTAGACCTTTTTCCCTGGCGCTATACTTCGTGCGATTTTGACATTTTGAAATCCCATGAGCCATTGATCTGAACTGCTCCTAGAATCTCCGCCATTGAAAGATTAAAAATGCCTACTACTTTTAAGCCCGAAATGGGATGCTTTGAATGTTACACTTTGTGTCCATGGTTGCAGCCTGCGTGAAAAAAGGATTTGGACGACTGGGTGTGGGATGGGAAAATAGGGAGACCAGTGACTAGAAAAAGGAGATGAGTGTTCATCCTTACAGAAAAACAGAGGGGCTTGGTGCTGCGATTTATTTCAGGTAAGACATTAATGGAAACCAGGGCACACAAATGAACAAGGGAAAATAGAAAATGATTTTATTGGCCAAGGGGGAAAAACTTCAAGACTTGGCCTGCAAGAAAGAGAGAGATAGGGGAAAGATACAGTCTTAGGTATCCTCAACAAACCCATATGAATCTTGACAACCTTATGTGATAACACAACCTACTCCAAGACAACCTCTATTGTGGTACTCTCGGTCGATGGTGTCGATGGAAATGGTGGTGGGGGTGGGTGGCATATAGGTGGTGCATATGGGTGCCCTACATGTGAATCCACTGAGGATGCGTGCAATAATAATGATGCTGAGGGTGGGATGGGATGGACCCTCACAGGCTGTACAAGTGATTGCAACTCCCTATGCTCGAAGAAAGGTAACCCAGAAGCAACACCAAGGTTCCCAGAGAGTGAAATAGTACAATAGATAGCAAATATATCTGCAACTTGCATAGATATTAATAAAATTGAACTATTAGTACCAAATAGTAAAATTCAAAAACATAAACACAAACAATTTGAGAATTATATGATATTTAACTCTACACATGATACATGTGACGCAGGTGACTTGTCCATCCTAGATGGACATTCCCCAACATTGCCTAGTCCCAAATCCTGTAGAAACACGAGAACATTAAATGTTTGAGGATGCCATAAAATAAATAAATGACTATGGCGAATTTATCAAATGTGATACATACATGTGTGTGGGGTGCACCCAATGAACATGCTGCTTCTACTACTGCATCAATGGTGGGGCTAAGCACCGATGCATCCATTGACGTAGAGGGTCTACTGCTCAGACGTAACAACTGCAAAACAACATACAATCAAATATCGATATAAATACACAAAATCCAAAATAAATATATAATGATGAAGAACATAGAGAGGGTTAAGTTACTAACCTCCTCCATGAAGCTATTTGTCCACCGGGTTCTATAGTTCCATAACATGTATGCCTATAGCTCGAGCATCTGTGAGGTTCACATGGACTATTGTTGTGTCCATGTGCCCTCTCCTCACTGTGCTTTCTTGTGCATGTTGAAGCTCCAACCCCTCTATCAATGTCACTAGCAAGCACCTCCTATTGATATAGTGCAAGAAAGCTACTATGTTGCACTAGGCTATGAGTCAATGATGAAATGGCTAGTTGTACCTCTTGTAATCTCTCTGGAACAGAAGGATGTTGAGTAGGGGGTTTATGCCTTCACCTGGGAGAATGAGGACCTAACACGGGGTCATGCATGGCATGCTCTTGGTCTTGTGCGGACCCTTGAACCACCCCTTGGAAGTCACCAATGTCAAAGTAGTTGACATGCTTACTAAAAATAAACTCAACCCATAATTTTATTAGAAAATATAAGGGCATCTCCTTGTTATTGCAGGGAGGTTTATCAAAAACCATGTACCACCTATCCATCCAATTTTGAGTATTCCAAGGATGGATGCACCAATTAATGGAGATGCATTTCTTGGTCAATGGTAGTTCTTGTCCATTTCTAGAATCCGTAAAAATAGACAATATTTGTTGTTTTGAAATGCTTAGTTCTTTGACTTGGTTTTTGTCCAAACTAGTGCTATAGTACTCATACATTCTTTCCCTATAATAAAAAATAGAGGTCAATTTCCCTTGGGCACTTGCAATTGACTTCACAATGATGTCAAAAGAAGTGGCCAAGGAGACTCTAATTGTCCCTTAATTGTTCCTCAAGGGTTCTTAATATAACCAACCCCTCATCAATTTGAGTGTTTACATTGGGTGGTTGTGGTGGGTTGCGGTTTTGATCTTCTTGGTTTTCTTCTGAGTAGTTTATATTATCTCAGGGTTCCATTTTATTATATATGTTGCAATTTAAAAGCCATGGCATGTAAATTAGGTTGGTTTTTTAATTAAAATACAAAATTACAATTTTTTTTAATTTAGATTCTTGGGAGCAAAAGACTAAATTGGAAATGACTAAATTGGGTTAAAAATAAGATAAATCAAACATGCCTGGACACAGTGGAAAGATCCTCCCTTTGTTTCTCCTCTCTATATCCTCTCTATTTTCTCAATGAGAGTAAAAACACGAGTGTGATTTGTGCACAATGAGCACAAATCGCACTCATGACCCTTTAAACATATTTAACGATAAGAATGTGTGCACACTCCTGCCACTAAACCTATGTGGCAAGCCTTGTTCAAGTTTGACCACTTCCTAACCTAAAGGTTTAGGAACCCGTGCATGTTCTTGGGAATGTGTGTTCCTGCTGACTCGCTTGCCACTTTTTCGGCCACGAAATTCGTGCACTCACCCCTAACTATTATGGCCATAAAGTCATATAGATAGAACATAGAGCCAACTACCTACACAATATTCACTAACTTATAACATAATGGAAAAAACAATGCATATCCCATGCATATAGAGAAAGGGAAAAAGAAATACACAACTTACACAAATAAAGGGATGAAAGACTTCCCAAGTTTTTCATCTATAATTGACTAGAGTGGGCCAGAACTGTATAGACACAACTAGTGCAAATTATTTTGGCAACAAATATTAAATCCACCTTCTTCTTTTGAATTATTATACAATAATAAATAAGGGTGAAGTAGATAAACATGAAATTCAATATGCCTTATTTTGAATTGAGATACAACACTAAATAAGTGAAGTATTTGGACAACTTAAATCAAAGCATTTAAAACCATTTGTGGTACACCCTTCATAGGAATTAAAATGAAGAATAATGAATAAGAAACAAATAAAATTTTATTATTCCAATTTTATTAGGTGTTAGATTTTGATCTGGATTTTTAAGGGAACGAAATAAAACACAAAGATATGACAAAAAACATGGAAAGAAAATAAAACTCTATTTCTATTAATGATTGAAATATGTAGGAACTACAAAAACACAGAGTGAAATAAACTCTCTAGAAAGGTGGCAGCTTATCTTTGAGAAGAGATGTGACGACTACACACATTAACAAGATGGATTACAATGAGGCTTCAAAATCCTTCTTAACATAAAGAATCAATGAGAGAAAACCCTAAACATACAAAACCCTAACCCTGGGAGATGAAACACCAAAAGGTTTGTGGGCCCCGATGCAGGTAGTTGATACATCAACTTCTCGAGGGCATAAATTTTGCATACGATCTTTGTTAGAGGCATTCGATATACCGTCAGAAAGGTCTAGACGAGAAGTACACATTTTGAATGGCCCAATACATGCCTTTGTATATCTACTAGGCATTGTCACACCAAAATAATGTCGTTTAGGGCCTCAAAATGACCCTAGAAGTTCAGGACCCAAAAAACCATAGAAAATCTGCCAAGATGGAAAACTGTGTCTTGAGCCAGTGGACTAGGTGGGTGGCCACCGATATCCACTTGGATCAGATTTACATATGAATTATCTCTACATATTATATGTTTCTATAAATTGAAGGTCCCCCACCGCCAACAAGAGGGAGGGTCTTAAAGATATCTATGAGCCAACATGAGCATGTGTGCAAAAGGAAATATGAGAGATGATATATTCAATAGAAGACACCTAGATCTTGAGTTGGAAAAGACACAACAAATGAATACTTTGCACTTGGGTGAGAAGATTTCCCCTTTTGGAGCTTCCCCATAGATATAACATGTTTGGTGTGGTCTAATATTACACAATTACCATCTCCCCTGCAACCTACTAAACCTTTCAATGGTTCCACCATTATGGAATTGTTGAGATAAAAAATGTAAAATATTTATACGAATTGGTAAGGTTAGACTGCGGTAAGGAAGTATAATGGGTCTGATCTTCCAACTTAGGTTATAGAAAAATGGTTAACATTGAGTACACTTTGGACTCAAATGGATTTTTCAATAGAATTCCCTCACTATTAAGTCATGGTATTTCAGAACAACAATTTTTTTTTCAAAGGGATGGATGCCCATTCTCTCACTTCATTCCTTGTGTCCTATAAAAGATCTATTTTTGATCATGCCACTCCACTTACCTAATGAATTTTGGTTTCAATAAATCTTAACTAAGACATGATTATTGAATGAAGATCCTCAAGATTTTATACAAGTAAAGAAGAGGCACATATATGAAATTATTATAGGTGGAAATTATTAAATGGTGTCATTTCTATTTGAGCTTCCACCTTCCAATATTATCCTCCTTGCACATATTATCACATTGGTAGTTGTGCTCAACAATATCCTCATTTTCATTTTGATTTATTGTCTTTTATGAAAAAATCCACTTTATGGGACATACATATTTCTTTTCTACATCACATGTACAAATAGTTACGATGCTACCTCTGTTAACCCTAAATTTCTTCCCAATTATGAAAAATGACAAGACAATGATGAAGCATTAAACAAATCATCAAAGCTCTATCTCTAATATATTGAGCCCCACCCCATTATTTACTATGTCTGCATTTTAAAGACAATGGATAAAAACTAGGGGTTTGGTAAAATAAAATATGTGAAGCTTTGAGAATGATTTGTCTAGAAGATTTTTTATTACGCCGAAGGTGTTCTTTATGGGGAGGTTATGTTGGAGCCTTTCATCATCTGTCTGCAGTGTATTAACACATGCCACATGATTCTATCCAAAACAAATAAAAAACTGCCACATGCGTCATATCAGTTAGTGCCGAATGTAGAGGTGGTGGAGGCATATGGGCTGTCGTGATTGAGGCGGTGGAGAAGGTATGGAGGCATTTGGGCCATCATGGTCGAGGTGATAGAGAAGGTATAATGTTTGTCTGTCTGTCTGTCTCTCTCTCTCTATATATATATCTGCACTCCAATATTTTTCATTACAATCTTTCCACAATTTCTCCGTGCCTCTGAAAGACAAGAATCTATCGTGGAGCGAGAGTGGGAAGAGACCAATCAAGAGGGTGGAACAGAGGGTGGTCATCCCAGAGGCGAATGGTCCACATACCCCCAAGTTCTCTTCTCCTCCGCTCAAGAGTAAACGCCCGCAGAGGATGGATATTCCATTAAAATCGTCGGGCCTAGATGCACCGCGTGTCACCGTGAAGCAATGGATGGAGGTCAATGTGGAGGGTTTTCATTATGCGATTTCATGCAAAAATGGTTGGCAAGAATTCCTTGAGGATACCCACAAGGACATTGTGAATGTTCTCGGTGATTTCAAACAATTCTTCTTTGGTGTCTTTGATGCTCATGGTGGTCGAAAAGATGCAACTTTCGTTGCCAAAAATATTGGGCAGAATATTGTGGATGCTATTGTCCACATGAAGGATGAAGCAGACAAAATTCTTGAGAAGGTTGTTAAAGCTGGTTACTTAACAACATATGTAGAGTTCTTGAAGCAGGAGGTTGGAAACGATATTGCTTTTGTAACTACTCTACTTATAGATGGTAACTTAGTGGCTTCCAATGTTGGGGATTTTTAGCAATTATTAGCAGAGATGGTGCTTCTTAAGCCCTTACATGTGATAATTGATATGGAAGGGAGGACGAGTGACAAAAAATAGATAATTTGGGTGGATTTGTTGATCTCCGCCATAGTGTTTGGTGAGTTCATGGATCTCTAGTTGTAACTAGGGAAATAGGTGATTCACACATGAAACGATGGATAACCGCTGAACCAAACACTAGAAAATTTGAAATTACATTTGATAAAGTCCGTAATCAAGAAGAAGTAGATATTGCCAGGCCTCTCTACATTGAAAAACAATCTAATTTGACATCATTTAGAGGAGGCCCTAACACTACTTGCAAAAATCTTGTAGAGCTAGCAATAACCAGAAAATCTCAAGATGATGTTAGTGTGATGATAGTACAACTTGGGCATTTTTGCATGAAATCATATAACACTAGATGAGGTGAGGGAGGAATGCTATCAAAAGAGATCTGGATTGAACAACCATTTGATTTTTGTGTGAAATGGAGTAAGACTGGATGAGGTGAGGGGATTATGCTATCAATAAAATCCTTGACTTAACAACCATCTGACCCAACCTGGGTGTAAGGGGAGACACCTACATCCATTTTTGTACAGTATCACAAATGAATAGGTCGAATGATTTTTTTTCATAGGTATTCTCCCATTCAATTTCAATGATCATGATTAAATTTGTGATAAAAATGACATAAGAATCAAGGTCTTCTGGTTGATTCAATCTTTTGCAAGCTTACAATTTTCGATATGGTTTTGATATCATATTGTACAAACAATTTCAGTCAAAAGACAATAGTACCAACCAAACAAGCCACACAATCTCAATCAAGAGAATTAATTAGCAAGACGACCCACAAGAGAATTTCAACAACTTAGTGGCCATCTGTAGTTTACCACAAACCAAGCTTTCGTTTTCGTTGACAAAGTGTAATAATTTCAAGCATAAGAAAACTTTTTCATTTCAGGACTCCATTAATTTGGAAGATATAAACACTCATTATATGATAATCAAATAGTTTATGGTCAAAATATCCACATGATTCGTTGTCACTCCTTAGGGAGTAATTTAGAAAGGATCAACAACTGCCACTTTTGTCACTTGTGGATAGGATCGACTTGTCTATGGTTGTGAGTGTTATCCTACATGTGTGTACTCCCCATTGGCTACATGCCCTCGACCAATAAGTGCCCCACACATTCTTGACTCTCCTTTTGTGCATCTATAGTGCCCCTTATATAGAGCATGTGATAATCCCCCTCCCTTGACTCCATGGTCCTAGAAGTTTCCAACCAATCCATTCGTCCCATGTGCACCTCCATTCAAGCACTATATGACAACAACACCACAAACCAATTCCCTCATTCTCTAGCAAAGAAAAAAAACTATCTGACTTGCATATAAACACTGCAAACCACACCATATCACTATCACTTAATACACGCACAACCCTAAACAAAATGACAAGAGGGTGCATAGTGTTCCCTTATCTTTCTAACTTCTATTCATAGCAACTTGCAAGTGTTTGACCCATTGAGATGTAGTTAGTTTGACAAAGCAATTACATATGCATTTATAAGTACATTCAAAACCTACACACAAGGGCAAGCACATATGCATTTATGAGTACATTCAAAACCTACACACAAGGGCAAGCACAATGTAACTTATCATTATAACATGATATTGAAAACTACAATAAGTTCAAGGAGGAAAGTGTTATTAGGTTTTTTGATATGGCATTAGGAGAGTTAATAGTTTATATATTAATGGTCACTGTTTATGTTTATGGTTTATGTTATTGTTTATAGTTAATCATTATATTAGGTTTATTTTTCCCATTCACATTATTATACAGTTGAAAACTCATAGCCTTAGTTATTTTGGTAGGAAGGTGAGTTAGATTTGTTATATATCATTAAGTAGGAAGGCGAGTTAGATTTCTTATATATCATTAAGTAGGAAGGTGAGTTAGATTTCTTATATTATTAAGTAGGAAGGTGAGTTAGATTTCTTATATCATTAAGTAGGAAGGTGAGTTAGTGGTATTGGAACTTGCTAAAGGAACAAAATTTAATTAATAATAAATTTTAAAAGTAACATTGAGTGATGATTATCAAATTTAAAATAATTATTTTGTAGTAAATTTTTTATTAAAATCATAGCATTATTTAAATATGTGAGCATTTTTATTGTGTATAAATCCAAAACATAAAATATTTAAAAAACTCCATTACTATTGTATTAGAACACACTATGCATAATATGAGTATGTAAAAATCAATTAACGAGCTTAGATTCATCTTAACTCTGGATCTATCAAGTACGAAGAGGGATCAAATCTCTCGATGTGCTAACCTTTTTTAGAGTGAAAAAATTGAGGAGAGGTTAAAGGTTTGAACCTCAAGATATTTGATCCCTCTCCATGCTCAAGAGAGTACCATACTTATTCCATTTGAGCATAACACAAAGTGGGCATGTGGAAACAACCACATGTTACTCGTCCAGTTAGGGCCATGCTTAAAAGCTACGCCATAAGGGGACCACTTTGGACTTAATTTTGAAAGAATGTATAGAATTAGATCTAGATCATCACCAAAAACATCTAGAATATTTGTTTGAAAGATTTTGAATGCTTCCATTTCTCTATGCAACTGGGGCTTTACCTCTCTCTTGACTAGACGGTAAAGCTTATGTAGTTTCTTTACTTAGTGATTCCATTTCCATGAAGGTATTCATCCATAATTAATTGTTTGATTAACCTTTTTCTTCTTGTGACATTTCTCTGAGAAGTGATTTTTCTTCCCACAATGAAGACAAGGATGGGGATCAAAACACCGTGACTCCAAGTGACCAACTCTATGACAATGTTGGCACTTATTTATAATATTATTCACTTCTTCATGAAATCCTGAGCGGACAAAATGAATTGGTTTAGAGTAATATGAGATATGAAAGTTGTTGCTTTTGTCATATCCTAAGCCATGTTGATCTTTCTTGAATGATAATTCTTCCCAAGGTCTGACAAACATCTTGGAAAAATCACGTTGACTTTATTCTTTTACTTCTTCACATTTGTTTATGTTGTTGTTGTCATTTTGTGTGTCTTTTTCAGACTCATCTTTGGAAGATTCCACATCTTTTGTATCTTGTGCATCAACTATTAAGTCTTATGTATCACACATAACATCAACCATCTCCATTATGTCTTGCGTATCAAAAGTTGCATCAACCTGTTGTATGAACTCATTTGTATCACATGATGCATCAACCATTTGGATAATCTCCTCTGTAGCACATGTGAAGGTAAATTTGGGTGTGCAATCCACTTTTATAGTCATTTGAAGAAGGTGTTCTTTTAAGGGGAGGTTCTCTAGATCCTTTCATCGTCTGTACATATAAACAAGTACCACGTGCGTCTATCCACAATGTATCAAGAAGTGTCATGTGTGCCTATTTATGAACCACTAATGTGATGGATGCATTGCTCTTCAATGCCATCGGTGAAATTATGGTCAAGAAGGTAGTAGAGATAGCCACAACACATGTAGTGTGGTCGAAACCATAGAGCACACTCAGGATGAAAATGTTTTCCATTGTACTCTTGGCTTGCGCCAACCTCCCAGATCTGAAGCAAGATATAGCCATACATAGATAAATGATTACAAATGGATTTCAATGTGATATTTTTGTGAAGAGTTCTCTTGTAGGCATGTTGAAGTAGGGCTTCCTTGGATGTCTAATCACAAGAGAGAGTAGAGTTTTAACATTGAACACAAGAGAGTGCACCGCTTCATCAATGCCAACCAAGATTGTTTTTTGGGAAACACCCTTTCACCTCCTTTCATCATCAAAATAGTTTGATTGTTGTTGTTTTTTTAGCTTAAGAGAAATTAAGTAACTATAAATGGAAAATAACATCTATGAAATATATGGACTTTAAAAAAAGCAAAAAAATAAGGCGAGTGACAATGAAATAAGGTGAGTAATAACAATACAACCCATTATAATTTAAGAAAACAAACTTTATTTTCCAACATATATACCATGGATCCCTTCCCCAACTTCAAGATTATGCTAGTTTTTAACAATGAGTTTTAAGAGGAGTAAAGGCCATCCAATAGCACCATCTATCGACCACGGTGCATGCATATAATTTTGAACTAGAAGTTTATGAGAGAAGAAGTAAACATAATTAAGTTAAAGCACACCATAATTAAGTTAAACATAAACATTTATTCTAAGAAATTGTAACCGAAATTTATGCCATTAATTAAATTAAACACTTGGTTTTCACCATTGGCGGATGATATAAGGTTTTTCTATCACAAAATAAATTCAATGGAATGTAATGTAATTAATTTGTTACTTACATTATTTTCCGTGCCACAACTCGACAAATGAATTGACACCACCCAACCCAATTTGCGATAATCTCCAACCCCACTCTCCTTCTCTCATTTTTTTTTCCGAAAAACACGACATGGGCTTGTATGAAGGAATTGATGTGCATTAACCAAATTGCAATTATATTATTGGAAAATCGCACCCCATTGGCCTTTCAAATCTTCCAACTCAGTGACGACACATTTCACAGCTTCTTTATGACACCGTGAAAGGTGGCCACTGACTTTAACATTGAAGAACTCTATCATAATTTTACAATTACCCTTTCCACTTCTATTAACAAGTTCTCTTTCGAGGTGTCCCATAAAAATAATAATAGAACAACCAACCCTTGGTATGATAAAGAATGTAAAATTGCTAGGAAAGCCATTAGGGATGCTTCTAATGAGCCCCTAAAACTTGATAAGATCAATACGTACAAAGCCCTAATTAAAAGGAAAAAAAGATACTATATCAATAAAAGGCAAGAGCAACTTTCACAACTATACAAGTTGGATCCTAAGAAGTTCTAGAGACAAATTCTAAAATGCAATACTAAAGAAAATAATAGGATTCCTTTAACGGAATGAAATTCCTACCTTAAAAGTCTTTATGAGTTCCCTAATGCCATGGACACCATTCCTATTGTCCCTACAAAGGAAGAAGTTTTTTCTTTAGATGACATAGAGTTCGGGGTTAAGCGGCTCACAAATGGGAAAGCTAAGGACATTGAAGGCT
>ML792056.1:408667-419166 GCA_009831015.1 Picea engelmannii
GTCACGGTAAAAGAGCTAAAGGCCAGGCCGGGTTTAGGAGATATCATTCAACTGTGGACCATCTTGTTACCTTTAGGATCATTGCATAGGAGTTCCACAATACTAAAACCAATCTTTTTTGTTGTTTTGTTGACTTTAGAAAATCTTTTGACATGGTTCCTAGGAAAAACCTTTGGAATAGGTTGGAAGAGATAAAAGTGTCTCTCGAGTTGAGCGCTACTATAATAAGGATGTATGAGAACGTTATTGCTAAGTTTAAAAACACCGAGGGCTGGTCAAAAGAGATTAACTACAATATTGGAGTCAAACAAGGTTGTCCCTTGTCCCCTACCCTTTTTGGCATATACATTGATAAGTTAGAAGAATGCTTGGAAAAAGAGGTTGTGTCGGCCCTTATCTCACTGGTATAGTCATCAATCTTCTTCTGTATGCTGATGATATCATTCTTATGGCAAGGAGCCCGTATGATCTTGAAAACCAACTAAGAATCCTCAAGGATTTTTGCTCCAATATGGGTATGACTGTTAATAGTGATAAGACTAAGGTCATGATTATTAAATCCAATAAGATCCCTTATGATACCTTTGTATATGACAACAACAACTTGGAGGAAGTGACTTCATACAAATATCTTGGAATTGATATTCACCACAAGCTCAATTGGAATTATAGCATTGAGAAAAGGATTATTGGGGGATGAAAAGCTTATTATGGGCTTGAAAACAATTGTAAATCAACTGATCTTTGGAGTTAGGATAAGAAGAAACTCCTCTTTGAGACTCTTGTTACACCTGTTATTATTTATGGATGTGAAGTCTGGGGCTGTAGTATCTCTCGTGAATCCTGGAGAAACATAGATCAAATACAAAAGAATTTTATAACCTATAATCTCAAAATTAAAGGAAATATGTCCTATCCCATCCTCCTTGTAGAAACAAGCCTCTCCCCCATTGAGAGCATGGCTATGACTAGATACCTAATGTATAAGAACAAGTTAAACAACATGGAAGACAAGAGGCTACCTAAAATTGCTTCAAAATCAAGTCATAACCACCATCGAATCAAGCGAGGATGGCATAAAGACGCTTGGTCTTGGATAAACTATTGGGGAATCATGGAAGAACCATTTTGCAGAATAAAGATACTATTAAAAAAAATGTCAAATCAAAATTTAAGGAAAAAATGTGGTGTGATAAAGAGTTAGAGGAAAAAATAAAATTAAGGTATTATAAATATGTAATCAACCATAATCTAGAAGATCAAAATTATCTATCTGTTTTGCCAAGTGTAAAGAAAAAAAAAGCATTGCTAAGATAAGAACAAATTCTCACGAGCTCCATAGTGAAACTGGGCGTTGGTCAATTCCTAAAACCCCATGGGATGAAAGAGTGTGTCACCTTTGTGACACTAAGAAGGTTAAAGATGAAAAACACTTTCTCTTAGATTGTCCAGCCTATACCCATATTAGATCTCATTTTCAAAATATTGATCACACTACCAACCTTCCTAACATCTTAACTCAACAAAAGTATGGCGATCTTGGAAAGCTTCTCTTAATGATTTTCGAGCAAAGAAACAAAATTCTAAAGAATCACAAGTAATCACTTACCCTCTTAAGGCCCGATAGACCACTTAGGTCTTAATGGACATTAATCATCATCATCATCATCATATGAACATAGCTAACAACAAAACTCATGAGATTTCAAGGACGTTTGAATAGAGAGGGAGAAATGGATCTTCTTTTGATGCTTACGTGCTTTGCGATCATGGCGTCAGCTTCAGTGGGTGCAGAAACAATTGATTACTCGACTGGGAAGCCATATTCCAGCTGAGAAGATGGTTTCTATGATGAGCATGTGGTCGGATTCACTTCTCATGAATCCTTTTTGAATGGACACACTATGCAAGAGGAACCATCATCCATGAACGATGAAAGGGACTTAAACGCTCTTCTCTCATTCAAAAACACCATCACACATGATCCATTTGGATTGTTGTCCAACTGGACAACCCATAACTCACAGAATATATGTTCATGGTATGGCGTTCACTGCAAACGACACACTACATGAGTGGTGCACATAGACCTTTCTTTTTCAGGATTGGAAGGTATCCTTTCTTCTTCTCTTGGCAGCCTATCCAAGTTGAAGACTTTTAATCTTTCTGCTAATATTTTGACAGGAGGAATTCCACCCGAATTTGGGCGGCTTAAAGTGCTGAGAATACTTGACCTCACCTTTAATGAGATGCTCAGGGGATCTGTTCCAAAATCATTGTTGAATGACATGCACACCTTTAATGAGATGCTCGGGGGATTTGTTCCAAAATCATTATTGAATTGTATGCACCTCAAATGGATCGGGCTTCAATCTATCCAGTTGAGAGGGACCATACCGACAGAGTTTGGTCATCTGGTCGAATTGGAATATCTCGACATTTTGTTTAATGCGTTGGGTGGAAGTATTCCAACTTCTCTGGGAAACTGCACCTCTCTGTCTCATCTTGACTTGTCAAGGAATTTACTAAGCAATCACATCCCTCCAACTCTCAGTAAGTGCATCTCTTTATCTTACCTTGACTTGTCATTGAACTCATTAGGTGGTCACATGCCTCAGACACTCGACAATTTGACTCAGGTATACAACATCGACCTTTCATACAATGACTTGACTGGGGAAATTCCAGTTGACTTGGGGTCACTGCAAAAACTAGAGCACTTAGATCTATCTGATAATGCATTGGACAACATCATTCCTCCATCCTTAGGAAACTGCTCTTCCCTCCAGTTTTTATCTTTGTTTTTCAATCGATTATCAGGAAGTATACCACATCAATTAGGTAATTTGAGAAATATTTGATCACTGTATATTTCAAATAACAATATTTTGGGTTTATTACCATCCAATATCTTTAATCTTCCCCCTTTTCAATTTGATTTTAGTTTTAATACTCTTAGTGGTATTAGTGGTAGCATATCTAAAGCCAATATGAGTCACACAGACTCTCTAGATTTCACCTCAAATAGGTTTACAAGCATACTTGAAAGCATTACAAATTTGAATAAACTTATATCTCTATGCTTCAGAGACAACCATATCATAGGTACAATTCCAAATTTTATAGGGAACCTTCATTCATTACAATATTTATATCTAGGTTCAAACAATTTAACTGGATACATTCCACATAGCATAGTTCAATTAAAAATTCTCATTCTATTATATATATATATATATATATATATATATATATATATATATATATAATAACAATATTTTTGGGAGTATTCTAGATAGTATTAGTGGCTTTGTTTCACTTAAGTATTTATTTCTATCAAGAAACAACTTGGTAGGACCAATTCTGAAGAGCATTGGCAATTGCACTTCTCTCACTATCTTCTCTGCTCACTCTAATAACTTGTTTGGGACTCTACCCTCATCTTTGGCTTATTGTATTAACATTATATTCATAGATTTAAGTACAAAAGGTTTCATAGGGCAACTACCTGAGTCCCTCTCATTTCTTTATCAATTGCGTGTTTTAAGTCTTGCTTATAATAATTTGCATGGGGGTATTCCCAAAGGCATCACAAATCTTAGCATGTTACATCTCTTGGATTTATCTAATAATAAACTCTTTGGAAAAATACCTTCCGATCTTCAAAGACTCCAAGGATTTAAAATCAATACGAAATCTTTTAAGGATATTGAATATGCACAAGAACATACATTATATGAAGAAATCACAATTATCATTAAAAGATATAAGTATAGTTTACCATATGTGAGCTCCACAAACACCATAATTTATTTATCTAACAATAATCTAACCGGAGAAATCCCTACAAGCATATGATGTTTTAGTATCCTGAGATTTTTGAATTTATCTGGGAACCAATTGGAATTGCGAATCCTTGCATCTCTTAGTAACATATCTACATTGGAGGAGTTAGACTTGTCCAAAAATAATTTGAAAGGACATATCTCTGAAGACCTCTCTAAATTACATAAGTTGGGTGTTCTAGATGTTTAATCTAGCAACCTATGTGGGCCAATCCCAAGAGGAACACAATTTTCCACTTTCAATGTAACTTCATTTCAAGAGAATCAGTGTTTATGTGGTTTGCCTTTACATCCCTGTGGTAAAATAATAGAAGGAAATAGTAGTACTAAGAGTAATGATGTAAAACTTGGGTGGTTCAATCATGTTGATAAAAAGATGTCAATTTTAGCATTGGGGATGGCACTGGGGATTGGATTTGGGGGAGTTGTTGGAATGTTCATCATGTGGGAGAAAGCCAAACTTTGGTTGTTGGGTCCCATTAGACCACAACCTTATTTTGGAGTGTATTGATTCCCTTCATAATAAATATGTAATTTTCAATGGATATTATTTGGATGATATTGCTACGACGTAATTTTTGAGTTTTTGATGTATACCTATTTATGATAAAATTGTAGACATATTGATGATGTCATTTTGAAGGAAGATGTTCTTTGATATCTTTTTGTATGTGTTTGGGGCACCTTTGGATTATACTTTCATTCTCCTCCAATAAAAAGTATGTTTTTTCCTAGGAAAAAACAATTGAAATCTCAAAATATCTTAACTTCTATTAAATTATACCAAATGATTAAAAATTCATTGAAGAACAAAATAACTATTTATTTTATTATAGAAAAAGTGAAAAACAAAAGCAATATCCATAAACAATAAACAATATACATAAACATTTCATGATTTGATTTGAAAAAGAAATGTTTATGTCGTTAGACATTCTTTCCCTTGCTACATCTAGACTATAATACTAAGTGTGAAATACACAAACTTATGTTTGGACAATGGGTCATCATATGGTATGGAATTTCTTTGGCAGATTGGAGATGTTGTAGATCCTTGTAGTGGTTTTGGACCTAACATTTTTGATATTAGAGGTTCGTATAGTTACTTTGCCAAAACATTGGATATATGTGTAAAGTGTGGATGGAAGCTAGCATGCTTCATTATGCTATGGTTGATGACATTTAATATTGGGAGATGGGAAGCGACGTGCATTTATGGCACGTTGTTCTTACCCTATCTTGGGGACGCCACCTTCACTATGTTTGGGTATTTTTTGTGGGTGCTCTGGTAAAAAGAAACTCCGCCATTTTTTATCCTTGAAAGAGTTGTGTCTTGTGGTTTATTTAGCTCTACTCTTGCGGGTATGAAGTTTTTATCTCTTCATTCATTACATTGAAACTCTACTTGAGTTAAAATCATTTTGTTGGTTCTAGGACTTTGCATGGAAAATGTATTTGTTTTCCAAAGTTTATAGCATTTCGATTTGGGGTTTTCCTTGTTTTTCCTTTTGGGAATTGGAGCAACTCAACCAGAACTATAGTTCGACTCTGTGTTTGGGTTAGGGTATGAATTATAATGTTGATATAAAAATATGGTGTATCGATTGAATTCTGGCTATGCAAAATGTGATGTATTTATCTAACAATAATCTAACTGGAGAAATCCCTACAAGCATAGGATGTTTGAGTATCCTAAGATTGTTGAATTTATCTAGGAACCAAATGGAAGGGTGAATCCCTGCATCTCTTAGTAACATATCTAAATTGGAGGATTTGGACTTGTCCAAAAATAATTTGAAAGGACATATCCCCAAATACCTCTCTAAATTATGTGAGTTGGTTGTTCCAGATGTTTCATCTAATAACCTATGTGGGCCAATCCCAAGAGGAACACAATTTTCCACTTTCAATGTAACCTCATTTCAAGAGAATCATTGTTTGTATGTTGTAGGAAAATTCTCCTGTGGATAGGTGAATGTCCTCTTGGATATTAGACCCCTATGACCAAGATAGAAAGATGCTAACTTTGAACACTGACATTCCTTTAAATGTAGCTAAACTAGTCAAGGGAAAAGAGGAAGAAAGTATGGGTACCTTTTTCTGAAGTTTGTTCTCACTTGGTTTGAGTTGAACTTGATCTCCAAGTCATTCAATGAATTCTGAAATCCAATAGACAACGAAGACAAACAATACTTCCTATTCTACCAAGATTAGTTTAAAACTAGATTCATCAAAAGAGACAAGCCCATACAAATGTACACAAACTTGAAGGAAACAGGCCAAGCATATATATATTAATGAGAACAAAACAAGGTGCTTACAAAGTATAGATGTAGATGTAGCAGCCTCACCAAGTCCTCCTCATCTAACCCCTTGCTCAAAATATCCACGATCAGAATGAGAATACTTTTCACTGATTATTCCCCTTTTCCACCATGAGAATGCATCCTTATATAGGCTTTGAGAGGCTCAACCACCTTATATATTCTTGGGATAAGTTGAGGATTTGGCTCCATCAGTTGTGGGATTCCCCTTAGATCCAGCCTTGAACTTGGATTCGAGCCAAATTGACTTGGATACTTCTTAGTTTTCCTTAGAGATAAGGGGGATTTGTCCCAAGATTTTCTCAATAGATCAACGCTCCCTCAAATTTGGCCACAGAGCATTGCAACGCTCCTTGCTAAGAGGGCAAGGAACGTTAGCGCTCCTTGCAAGTGGGTAGGGGAGCATTGATCTCCAAAAATACTTTTAGGATGGTAATTCCTCAAGGTAAAATCTTGTAAACTTTCCAAAAAGATATATTTTCATCTTCTAACGAGTCTTAGAGGATGTCTCAAGTGTTCTTATGATTTCATCCGTGATGCAACACATGCGCGATGAAAGTATGATTTCTTTGAAACTTGCGACACTTGAGACAAAAGTGAGACACTTGCAACACTTGCGATAATGATAATGAGACATCATCGAAGTGAGTAATTTTGACCTGTAACAAATTCCCCCCCAAAGTGCGAGGTCAGAAGACGAAAATTGATGACTGAAGTACTTTGTATACTTTCGAAGCAAGGGCATGGAGTCGGAGAACCTGGTAGAAGTTGAAAAAAACCATCAAACAAATGTTATGATATGTTTCAAACCCAAGGCAGGCATACCTATGCTTGAGTGCTAAAGGAATTTTAAGGTATGGCCGCCACCAAATACACTGTGGATCTAGAATCGTATTGACTTAAGGGTATAGCCACCAAAGATACAGTGTGGATCTATACTTCCATGACATGAACTGATTGTAGCCATGAGAAATACACAGTGGATCTAAAAGATGACAAAACATAGCCACATACCAATACAAAGTGGATCTATGTGACAGTATATATATCAATGTGCTCAAATGATCTCCTTTCGCAGCCTAGGTAAAGTAGATATTAGAGTGAACACTCAACCCAGGGTCTTCTTCCCAATCCCGATGTGGTACAAATCTAGCCATGTGAATAGATGCTTTGATTTTGAACATGGTAGAAACCACTTGATTACTGGTAATTGAGGTAAACTGTTAACAAGTGCGAGGGAAATCACCAGTGATGTCAATGACTCCCAAGGCACCCTAGTACAATCCAACGAATGTGAATAGATGATTTGAAGTCTAACATTTGTGGAATCATCTGATCAGAGGTCAATGACGTAAACCCTCTGTTGGAAGCAAGGTGTCCTGCCATTCAGGAATGCAGGTCCCAAGGTACTAACTAGTTCCTAAGTCTAAGTCTTGGATGATGTGTTGAAGTCGACAGGAAAATACTCGTCGAAGGAGGGCCTTGATGTATCCCCCATCAACTATACAAAACTAACATAGAGATGTAATATGGTGAATCAAATGAGTATGGACTGACACGGGTATTGAAACTAGAAATTGGTGATGGTTGACTCTCGAGGTGGATACTTCCCTTGAACATTGAGGCACAAAAAATAGAAACACAACACAGACCAAAACATGATGTAGTGGATACTGTGACTTTCGTCAGGTGACCCAAAGGAGTAAAGAAACTTAGAGGATTGGTTCAGTGCAGAGGTTCATCGAGTTAAAATGTATGTAAAAACAATGTGTCATGTTCAAGGGCGACTGCAAGAGTGATTTGTGATGATTCCAAAAAATGGATTGGCTTTCTTCCTTCATTTTTTCCCCCATCCAGATAGATGAGTACCTCTTTTTATTTTTATGAGCTCGAGGAGGATAACACATGCTCGATATAACTCACCTTTGGTAAGTTCCTCTTCTTTTGTTTAAAGAACCTAAAGAAGTAAGGGTTCGGTCCCATATGGGCCCTTCAATGTGTACTTTTTAACGAGTCCAGAGAAGGAAAAATTGGTGGTTTTTCATGTTTAGAGAGTTTGAAATAACTTACAGATGACTCTAGGGTTGTCCTTTTTTGTAATATTAGTCTCCGAAGTCTGAAAAAGAGATAAACTGCTACTCGGGAGATGCCCTTTCAAAACCTTTTAAATGAGTGTGAAAGGAAGCAAGATCACTCGACAATCTTTTCATGTTTAGGGAGTCTAAAAAGAGATTAAAGGGAGTTGGATGGACATGACGATAGCCCCAGTGTCTTAGCAAACATGTCACATACCATTGATGACCTTATGCCTCAACAGAGTGGTGACACTAGTGAGGAGTCACACATGTTAGCACCTAGAGATGATGAGCTTCCTATGGGGGCCATGACACATATAACACATGTTCAGACACCCATGATAGCCACATCAGATGAGGAGATCAGTGGCACGTCAGGTATGATGGATGAGCCTAGTGTGAGGGATGCACACCATGGACAGGTAGACCCACAGATCTAGGAGGAGGTACAGGACGTACATGCAGTTGACCCCACACATACAGGTCAGTCAGAGGAGATGGAGTCACAACTATTGGAGACTCCAGTGGTTGAGCAGATGGCAGATATTGAAAGGTGGATGGAGCATTTACTTCCAGGATCAGATTGCATGGATGAGGATGCACTCTTTGGTAGTCAGGATGACGATAGCACGTGTCTGGATACAACTATATGGGATCCAGGTGCAGATGATAGTAGTAGGTTAAGTGCACAGGAGGATACAGTTGCTCATACAGGATACAATGTGAGTCAGGGGGAGATGGCATCTAGTGATGGGATGCAGTGGCATACAGGAGTACCTAGTGGCACAGTAGACAACAGGCAGTTCATCACTTTATCTTCTGCAGAGAGTGTTGTTAGTGATGGCACTAGTAGTGAGAGGCATGAGGGGGTACCCTAGCATGACTATGATCATGAGTCACACCACTTGGCAACACATTTGGGAGTTAGTGAGGCTATGATCAGGGAAGCCACTAGACATATTGATGAAATGCATGCAGTGATGGTAGATTACGATTGGAGAGCATTAGTGGCACAGGGTAGCTCAGATGGAGGATTTTCCATGGATGATTTTCACACTCTTCGGGAGAGACTGTCTATGATGAGGAATGACTACCAGCAGTTGTTGATAGATAGAGACTACCTACTGGGGATTGATGAGTTGTATCATAGGGCCCTGAGGGGGCAGGATTTGGAGGTATACCGACTCACTCGGGATTTGGAGAGCACTCGAGGATTCTTGAGAGGCACACAAACCGCCCTTCAAGAATCAGAGTCTATATCAGATGGGTCTCTTGAGGAGATTCGTCAGAGATCCACTTCATCTGTCTTAGTGGATAGTCAGATGTATCAGTCAGTCACATTGACAGAGGATTTTGATGATCTAGCAGAGGAGCACCAGTCGATGGGGGACACTTCCATTTGTGTCTTGGGAGTGGTTGATCTCCATATAGAGATTGATCCAGATGTACGCCCAGGATCTGTGATGCATCATGAGTTTGCGGGAGATGACATGAGTATGCCAAAGCATACCGTGATGAGTGATAGCTCATAGAGAGATGCCAAGGTGTATGGTGGCATTCGGAGGGGTATAGTGCCTTGCAGAGAGGAGACACACTTAGGGGAGTATGTAGATGTCACTGCTCTGTAGCAACACATAGTTGTGGGAGATCACCTTCACCATTTCAGCAGTTGCATGGTAGATGAGAGATGGAGGTTGGTTGACCAGCAGTCGGAGGGGTTACTTCTGGTTGTACTGGATGGTTGGGACTCGGTGATGACCACAGGAGAGCATCTTTCATGGATACCGATGGACGAGCTTCTGTTCGAATCATTGGGATTGACCAAAGCATGTGACACCTCCCAATCCTATAGTCAGCTGCAGATGTTTCTATTAGCCTGTCCTGACACTTTTATCATAGACCACAGCATGAGGAGGGATAGGCCATGGTTGGGAGCATGGAGAGTGAGTAGGTCGAGACTATATGACAGGAGTAATTTTACGGCATACATCAGGTCAGAGGTGGACCGTGTTAGATAGACAGTTGAGACTTGGTGTGTGATGGTGAGCATCATAGACCTGGTGATGACAGATGAGCAGGCTTCCGACAGTGATTAGCCCAGCACAGGAGCAGCTAGCGGAGACTGGAAGTGATAAACTTCCAAGTTTACCATGGGATCCGGGAGTTCACTTGGTTAGCAGGATGTTTCACTACATGATGACCCAGGTGGCGCCAGAGAGCCACACACTCCACCTTGGGTTGGTTTGGAGTGGGTC
>ML792056.1:419570-438339 GCA_009831015.1 Picea engelmannii
TAATTAATTAAATATTAATAAAATGAAAGTCACTTTGGAGGGACAAGGTGAGCCAAAAATTATAAAGGAAAGGCAAGGGCCTCTTCTCATTCATTCATGTATGATCTTATTTTGATATCTGGCTTTAGCTAGTGAGCCCATCTTTTGGGGGTTTTGAGTGTTTTGACATAACAAACCCTAGAGGACGATTCAGTGGTGAAAGATTCCACCTATCTTGTCCCAAGCTTGGCCTCGGAGATGCAATACTCTCCCACACCATTCTAGTTCCAGATCTACTCAGTTGCAGGAGAATTCTACATCAGTTTCATGTGCAGATAGAGAGAGGGCACACCAGTTGAGGGATTCCAGCAAGAGGGGTGCACCATATTTGGAGAGAGATTTGTTGTAGGAGATTGGCAGGGTTGTTGAGAATTATATCACTTGGGTTTTCATTGCAGGGCCTTGGACATCAGATCTAGTGCTTTCTGAGATAGTTTTATGGCTCAGATTATTTCTTGAGCAGTGGGGCGAATTGAAGATAAGGAGGGCATTTTTGAGATCCAGATCTAGTCCGTTTGGAGGGGTTACACTTTAGATATGACCCTGAGACTTCACCTAGTGACTTGTAGTGTCCCGATCTATATTTCTAGAGAGTTTCAAAGCATTTGGAGGCCTCCTTCAGCAGGGCCGAATTATCTAGGGTTTCAGTCATCCAATGGGGCGCACCATTCAGTGGGGGATTTCAGATCTACAGAGATTGAGAGGGATCTTGGAGATTCGGTCACCTGGGTTGTTCTTACCATCACCCGATGTATCAGTTGGCATGTTTCTTAGGGTGATTGGACACTTTTGGCAGCAGGGCCGAGTTATTGAGGGTTTCAACCTTCTATTGGAGCATGGCATTCTTCAGATGGAGAGTTTGGCATTCAGATATGCCTGTATTGATCTTCATTTCTTATTCATCCTTTGGAGGCATCTTTTGTATTAGCGGGAGCATTTTGTAGCAGCTCTTATCTATTTTCTATCTTCTTGGCCATCTGTTGAGCATTCTAGATTGACATCTTCATTGTAGCAGGTTTCTCTATTTTATGAATAAAGAAGACTTGAGATGTTTTGGCTTGTCTATCTTATTACATATGGTTGAGGTATGTTCCATGGTTATCTCTTTCTGTTATTTTTTGCATACACACATATAAACACATCTAAAAGGTAGATCAACAAAGTGTTTGACGAAATACCTCACTCAGAAAAAGTTTAAAAAGACACCAAAATAGTGATGATCCTTGCATAATGGCTTGGGATCATTACACGCTCCCTCAAAGGGATAAGGGGAGCACCAACCTTATTTTTGGCACCCTGGTATGTATGCCAGCGGAGTGCTAGCACCCTGTGGATGCGTTTAAGGGAGAGTTGATGCATGATTGAAAAACAGGTTGATATTTATGCTAAAAATACCCAAAAATTTGTTGTGAGGAGATGATTAATGGCTTTTAATTGTATGTTCTTGCAGTTTACATTGATAAAAACCATGATCGAGTGGAAAGAGTGTGAGCATGAGCTTGATGATATAGTTGCACTGCAAAACCCCCAAACAAGGGCCACTTTGAGGAATTGTGGCCTCCTCAAGTAATTTAAATTGCAAAAGATGAAAAAGGAAGTCTTTCTACTTGAGTATATAATTGGATTGTGGGATGATGTCGAACAAGCATTCCATATTAGGCCACAAATGCTCAAAATCGAGCTAGATGATGTATACTTTTTGACCGACCTCTCGAGAAGATGGGCTCCTATCATTTTGTCTGGACAACGGGCAACTCCTCTTCCTGCTGAGGTGTACGTGGCAGATCATTGTGTTCAGGGGTCCCGATTGGTCGGAGGATGAATCCTGATCAAAGAGGTTAGATATTTGACACTTCGATCTATCCTGTTTTCCATAACCAACTTGGCAGGTAGCACCGGTGCGCATTTGGCCTCAAAATCCCAAATCGATTATTCTCTACAATGCATGGAGCTGCGGTTATTCAACTAGAGTGCAGGTTTCCTTCGCAATGTGAAGGATCAAATTACAAAATGCAGGACTGAGAAACATAAACAATTTGGGTATGGTTCCTTTTTGGTTTTGTTCTTTCTAGAGTGAATACCTTAGATGCAGCCGTAGATTGCACTGGTGGCACAACTGGTGGCTGAACTGCGTATGGAAAGGTGGACGAGTTTGTCTCCAAGATTGGGAATCAACTCATAATTTAAGTTCAAGGTCGACTTCTTTTCTTGGTTGAGACGTTAGTTGATCATCATTGAGGATTTCCCATACGCTCGAGTAGATTTCCAGGATAGCTTGGACTTAGTACTTCCAGAGGGTATAGACTAGGATGCGTCAGGTACGAAACCAAAACCTTGTCATGTGTTTTTTGATTTTAAAATTTATATTATTTTTATGTGTACACAGAGGGATTTTTTACAGATGCATTATTTCATCATGCAGATAGAGGTGCATCACGTTCGACAGAGATATCGTCACTAGGGAAAACATGCATATATCCATAGTGCACGAGGTGGTGGTGGGGGGTCTTCAGGAGGTTGAGAGGAACTTTTGAGGTCTTACGATGGGTGTCCCACATCTCAGGAGGCGAGATGTACCCCTACATTTGCAGATACATACAATGGGAGTTCCTGAGAGTCTGAACCACTTGCTTCGATGAGTGGCCCAGGCAGTGGTGTGCTTCTCAGAGCACAATGTGGTGCAGGAGGATTAGGACCCTCTAGATGTTTTTTGTAGTCTTTTCATGATGATATTATGGGCATGAGGACCCAAGTTTTTCCCTTTTATGTACTTTTTGATGTAAACAAACTTTTGCTATCACGCAGTTTATATATATATCCGAGTTTTGTGGTGTCAATGATGTTACAAATTATCTTGTGTGATTTTTTTAATATACATGTGGCTCATTTTCTTTATAAAATTTTTATCTATGCGCAAGATACCAATCCAAAATATAATTTTCTAGCGAATCCAAAGTTGTCTTGAGTTCTCTTGGTATGTGTCTATATTGTGTAAATTCAAACATTCTTTCAAGACGACGAACTCATAGGTGGAGAGGCAATATTATATGATTGTGAATGGCATAGACTTGATTAAGATGACAAACCACGAGTTGAGAGTCTAGGTTGATGATTATATGAGATATACCTAGGGAGGAGGCCTCGGTTAAAAGTCCAATGACAACGTGATATTCTGCCATGTTATTGGTTGTTGATCCTAAGCAAACGCCTCCTGAACTCACCAACTCATTAGAGTGGTAAATGACCCAAGCTGCAAAAGCAATGTTCTGGGTGTGTCGACTAGCACCATCCACAAACCCGACAAAGATAGGAAAGGGAGATTTCATCTGCACACACAATCACAAGACAAAGTATGAGTGGCTAAAACAAAACTCGTACACACAAGATAAAAAGACACACCAAAACATAGTGTACAAAGAACACATGCTAGATGTTCTATGCATAGTACTTCTTAAGGTAAAGCCCATTTCGGGGTTCACCAAGAGAGATTCCATCGTAGTCAACTAGCTCATAGGCACCTCTATGTAATACATGTTTTACGATGTAGGGTCCATGCCACATAGGTTCTAACTGTCCTGTCCCTAACTTATTGATCAGAATCTGGACCAGGGGTCTAAAATTTGCTCAATTTTCAAAGTGCTCGGAATGCGACGAAAACGGTGCCATTGCGTCCGTCTCGTTCTCCTGATTCCGGCGGTATATTTATTTTCGCAAACGGAGTCCGTATGGATAATTTATCGAGGTATGTTCGCCGAGCCAAATAGGCAAACTTTTGATGCTGACTGGGTAGGCCGTACAACTGACGTGGCAGGCCGTACAGCTGACGTGGCGGCCGTACAGACACGTGGCATGTCCGTACAGGACACGTGGTGGCTCCTGGGCGTGACACGTGTCATGCATTTATGGGCTTTTCAGCATGCGGTTTGACCAATCTTGAGGTGACACGTGTCACCACTGGATGGGTGACACGTGGCACCAGGATGACGTCAGCATCCTGCGTGGCATTGACATGGCAGAGGTTGTATGACTCACACATGGCAGTCGACGTGGCAGGTGATGTGGCAGGTGGTTGACGTGACGCGTTTTTATTGGTTGACGTGGACGAATGGAATATTGACACATGTCCGTTTTAATGGCAAATAATAAGGAGACACGTGGCCCAATGCATGGGCACCACGTGTCCCCCATCTGTTGGTTCACAAAATGGAGCCGGTTCTATGCCATAGTTTATATGTCCACATATTTTATTAAATGGCGCACGGTTCCATTTTGTATCGTGGTTCCATTGCGTATGCCATAAACCATATAACCATTCGCGCGGTGTTTTAACTATTGGCCCGAGGTTTCATTGTAACACCACATGACCATTGTTCAATGGATTTGGCGCGCGGCGGTGTTTAAATTAAACCCACAGTTATATTGTGGTTATTATATAACCATTGTTTATATGCGCGCAGGTCAAACTTTATACTCGACCCCGGTTCTATGGAGTTCCATGTGACCAATACACAAGGTTTGCGTGGAGTTTTGATTGAACCCCGGTTCTATTATATAACACATATAATTATATGCGCGGGGTCTTTAAACATTAGAACCATTTGAATGGCATACACATATGACCATGTAAATGTATTTGCGCGGGACCCAAAGTTTGGGCTTTGTATGTGTTATATATATATATTTGTATGCGTGGGGTTTGAAACCACGACCCGCGTGGTAACTGTGGCGCGGATTTTAGTTGTGGTTTATTCATTTGGTTTTTCAAACGGATATGCAGCCACTTCCAGACAGGTGTAGAGCCCAAGTAATTTAGCCCTATTTTGGCGCGGGGAACGTGGCCATATGGTCCCCCCATGCGCCCAACACCTCCGTTCTTGGGGGCCTTATTTTCGTTAACCATTCGACAGATTGCACCAATTTCGGGAACGTGCGTGGGTGCTGATTTTTGGACGGGAAAACGCTCGGAGCTAGGTTCATGCTTGCAGAGGTGCGAAATGGCGAGTCTGTAACAGAGCTTGGAGCAAGGAAAAATGGCAGCAAGCATAACTTGATGAGTTTTTGACCAAATCAGGTGCTGTAAAAGCCCAGCTAGGGGTTTTTGGATGTTCTGAGTCCATTGGAACCATTTTCATAGGAATTTGAAGAGCCCATTTGTAGGTTTTTCACATTTGAAGTTTGAGGAAGCTTCAGGAGCCTTAAAGCCCTCATTGTTTGAGGCATTGCTCAGATGAGCACATATCCATTTTCTGAGACTGAATAGTCATTTCTGTCTGTTTATTATGCTCTGAACACATTGGGACAGGTTTCAGATCCATTGGAGGACTTATACAGGCATTTTTTCTCCATTGAAGCTCAGGGAAGCTTGGAGGCCATTTGTAGAAGAGGTCATTGCTGGATGAGACAAGATCCATTTACAGAGTTTTTACAGTCAAATTTGGGGTTTTTGTGTATTCTGAACCCAATGGTACAGTCTGTAAATCCATTGGAGTATCTTGTAAAGAGAATTTGACAAACTAATCCCAAAGAGCCAAGTCCATTAAAGGAGGCTCAAGGAGATGTAGCCCAGAGAGGGGTGAACTCCTTTATCAGCTTGGTTTTGTTGTGAGTTTGCTGTGTTATTTGCTGCATTTTATATTGCTGTACATTGGTTTATAACACATAATTAATCTTGTAAAAGAACATTCCTCACACATGCACTTTGACAAGAAGAACCAAGAACTGAACACATAAACCCTCTTGCACATTTTAAACACATGAAGCAAGGTCCTGTTAAGATTTAATTTAATGAGGTAGAGGGTGCTTGCATAGCATAACAAGTCAGCCTTCTATTTTCAGATCACTTATCGTGAGCCTGGTCATAAACGAGGACTAGGTCTCCTTCTATGAAAGTATGAGGGTGGATGGATTTTTCATACTGATTCTTCATTCATTTTTGATACATCTCATTGACGAGAGCAACATCGTGATGTGTTTTGTCCAATCTAGTCAGATATAGGAAACATTCTTCTTCAACAGAGGTGTGAGGCAAGAGTTCTACTTTGAGTTTCAATGAAGGAATTTCGCACTCGATTGGTAATACTGCTTTGACACCATATACCAACTGGAAAGAAGTGAATCCAGTTGCAGTTTTCACTGAGGTGTGGTAAGCCCAGAGGGTGGAGAAGAGTTGTAAATGCCAAGAAGTTTTGTTTGCTCCCACCATGAGTTGGATCATGGTTTTAAGGAATTTTTTGATAGCTTCAACTTGTCTGTTTGCTTGGGGATAGTAGGGGGAGGAGTTCTCATGGAGAAAACCCAACTTGACATGTAACTCACTCATCATATGGTTTTGCAAATGTGAACCATGATCAGTGATGATGGCTTGTGGAACACCAAAGCGAGTGATGATGTGGTTGAATATGAAGAGGGATGAAGTGCGACCATCATTAAGAAAAGTAGGCATAGCGTCAACCCATTTTGTAAATTAATCAATGGCAATGATGATATGATTGTGCCCCCCGAATGAGGTAGGATTACATTGCATAAAATCAATGCCCCATTTGGAAAAGGGGTTGATAGATAAAATAGGATGCAACAGAGCGGGGTGGGTGCATGCCTTTTTATGAAAAACTTGGCAGGGTGGGCATCTTTTGACAACTTCAACACAATCTTTGAATATGGAGGGCAAAAAGTAACCGACACATAAGATTTTCTGAGTTGTCGCCATCCCAGAAAGGTGACCGCCACATGCTCCAAGGGGATGGTCATTTAGAACACGTTTAGCCTCATCATGAGTTAAACAACATTGTAGGATAGTGTCGATACCATGGCGATACAAAGTGTCACCAATGATAAGGTAGCGTTTAGAATGTTGGAGAATACGACAACGTTCTTCATGGGAGATATCGGGCTGAAAATGTTGGGTTTGAAGATAAAGAAGAATATCTCCATACCAAGGGTCATACATGCTAATGAGGAACAAGGATTCATCAGGGAGAGAATCACTGGGCTCAGTGTCTTCATCAGCATGGGGAAGATCACAGATAAGTTCCACAAAAACCAAGGACTTTTTAGCTTTTGATTTGGCAAACTCGAGATCAAATTCCTGAAGAATAATGATCCATTTGGAATATTTTCCCCCAAGTATTTGACGTGTCAGAATATGATACATGGGGTTTGAGTCCGAAATGACTGTGGTAGTGCGTAACATGATGTAATGGTGAAATCTCTGGATGATGACAGATTTCAGAGCCAACTTCTCAACATGTGTATATCAGAGCTCAGGACCGAATAGACTCTTGCTCAGATAGTAGATCACATGTTCCTCACCGTTAGGGTCCTCTTGAACTAACACCATAGCGATAGTGGAAGTAGAAGTTTCCAAATAAAGTATATAGTCTCGTGCATAATTCAGAGGATGCAAAAGAGGTGTATGGGTCAATGCATGCTTAAGAGCATCAAAATATTGTTGAGAATTGTCATCCCAGATGAAAGGAGTGTCTTTCTGCAACAATCACATAAATCCTTTAGTAAGCTTGGCATAATTACATATAAAACGATGAAGAAAGTTTGCTTTCCCTTGCAAACTTTGTAGTTGGGTTAGATTGTTGGGAGGAGGTAAAGCAATAATAACTTTAATCTTGAAAGGATCCACCGTAATCCCATCTTTGGAGACAACGAAATCGAGGAGTCGACTTGATTCGACAATGAAGATGCATTTGTGTGGGTTCAAATGGATACGGTAGAACCGACATCGAATAAAAATGGTCTGTAGATGACCAATATGGTCTGATCGACTAGAGGAATGGGCAGGTAAATCATCGAGGTAAGGTTCTGCAATATGTTTGATATCGTGGAAAGCATATGAAATGGCCCACTGGAAAGTGGCACCAATATTTTTTAGACCAAAAGGTAGTTTCCGATAGGCGAAATTTCCCCACGGGCAGATCAAGGTTGTCTTATGTTGATCAGTGGTTAGAATGTCAATCTAGTTATATCCTGAAAATCCATCCATGAAAGAGAAAATAACACTGCCAGCGCAATTATCAATGATTTGTTCGATGAAGGGTGTGGGGTAATTGTATTTGGGACAAGCCTTGTTAAGATCCCTAAAATCAATGCAGACATGAATGGTACCTTGTGTTTTAGCAACCAGAACAGTGTTAGAAACCCATTCCATCAAGAGGACAAGATAGATAAATCTAGATTTTAACAGTTTTTCAACTTCTTCCTTTATGGCTGTGATTTTCTTAGGATGAACCGAGCAAAGTTTTTTTCACACAGGTTCAACGCCTGGGTAAGTTTTTATTTCATGCAAAACAATCGAGGGATCGATCCCGAGAATTTTCATAGCTCCAAGCGAAGACATCAATAATTATTTAAATAAAGTGGTATAAGAAGCCACTTCCTTGGGTGAACAATTATCACCGAGATGAACATTTTCCACGATACCTTCTTTGATCGAGATATAGATAGCGATCGTAGAAGAGATGTTGCCTAAATCCCCCTTAGAAGTAGTATCCTGGGTAAGTATAGGAGATTGGGGAGAATCAACAACATCGGGGGGGAAGATAGAGTGTATATCTTCCTGAATTTATTCTAGAGGAGGAAGAAAAGATGATTGATGATGGTTGTCATCCCAAGGTACTTCGTCAATACTAAGCATTTCCATAATGGATTCGTCTGATTGAAAAATCTGGGAAATGTAGTCAAAAGCAGAAGACAAGGAATTCAACCAAGATGACAACGAATAAGTGTTGGATGCCAATAGATGTTGGTCATCCAAGGAGGGAGAGGTAGATTGGATAACATTGTATGAATCCTCAGTTGGACTAAGTGGCATAGAGTCAATCAGTGCATCGAATTCTAACAGACTAGGCACATGCCAAGGATCAAATGATTCTAAAGAATGATAGGCCATAGTCGAAATCATATTGATTGTGGAAATATGTTGTGTGGTGGGAGGAAGTGGTGCAGGGAAAGTAACCATAAGGGAAAAATATTTTAAAATCCCTACACCAACACTTTCATAAGTCATTCTACTATCTCCCAAGAAAGGAATGTTGTTGGTGGCAGGAGTTCGAGCATCGTGTGTACAGTAATCTAACTAGTCGATAGTGACAATTTTTCCTTGAAGAGGGAATTGTACACATAGAAACATCGATGAAGCGATGACAGTCATGGAGTAAAACCAACTTCTTCCTAATAACAAGTTGTAATCAAGGGGAGCATCAACTACCTCTACATAGACAGAGATGATCTTACCTCCCAACTGAACAACTAAGGACTGCAAAAGTCCGTGAGGATGAAAACCTCGCCTGTTGAATGCTCGTAAAATTGTAGGGGATTGGTTAAGCACAGGTGATTTTAATCCTTTCCAACAAGATAATGAAATGACACAAGTGGAAGCTCCCTCATCCAAGATGGTGCAGTGAATGTGTTGGTTATGAACAACAACATCAATTTGAAAAGCAAGCTGGTGAGAAAGTTGTGAATTGAAGTTGTCCAGGTTAAACATGATATTGTTTGATGACTTGGGATCAATGGTGCCAATGGAAGCCAAGATCATTCTATGTTGACTTGGGTAGTGCTATAGAAATTCAAGAGTGGACATAACACATAATGCTTGAGCCAAATCTTCACCAATGTTGTAGTTTTGGGCGACATGTGAACTAGGATTAAAAGTTGATTTGCAGATAGTGCTCTTGGGAGGGCGTAACATAGAGTCGAAAGTAGGTTTCTCTATCTAAAGTGATCCATATGGAGGACTAACATACAGAGGACTAACGGAGGTGGGAGATGGATTCAGTGGAGTACCGTTAGTGACCTTTTCTTTATTAGGTTTAGCCGACATGTCATACGTGGTAGTGCGAGTGGTTAAATCAATCCCATTGAACATATAAATATGAACACTCGTCGAGGCTTCTGTTAGTCTCCAATATTGACCATATTTTTGCCTATATTATGTCAGATATACCCCTATTCCATATCTAGTATCATTCCTTTCTGGCCTGACCTTGATACATTTCACATCATTTTGCCCTAAATGGAGCTATTCAAGGTATTCATATGATTTAAGTTATTTATAATGTATTTTGATACTTTAAATTGATATTGATACTACCATTACATGAGTTAGGTACTTGTTTAATTGAAACAGATTTATCAGTACCAAGTACCGGCTTGCACTCAGTGGAGATGTCAAAGATTTTCACGATGTTACCAGACTGGAATGATAGTTCCGATTCATATGATTGATCGAGTTATAGTTCATATTTCAAATCTCAAATTTAATCTCTAAAGAACATAATGTTATGACTCAGAGCAGAATTATAGAACCGTTTGTTATGATGCTTATCTCTATTTTATAGCTCGCACTTCTTGACACTTTGTGTCATGAAGCTGTGAACTCAGTTTTAACAAACTTTGAGTCATTTTCGGATCTAAGATTCTCTTAATTAATGTACCTATGTTCAAAACTATTTTTGGGGATTCACGATTGTAGATGTGAGAGGATCTATATAAAATTGGATCTCTCTCAAGAAACATATATGATATTATGTTATGTTATGCGATATTGCTGATATACAATTTCTAAACCATGTGTTATATCATCTTTTCCGTTGAATGACTTGAGTTAATTTTCGAATTGTGGAGTATGAGGAATGATACAGTTATGCATGGAGTAATTTGAGTTAGCTCTGGTTTTTTTCTAAAGCAATTGCACCTCTTGGTTGGGCCCGCCAACAGGTTCCATTCGCTTTCTCTTTCTATAGTATCATTAGTTCATTTCTAGCTTTAGAATCTATGTGTGAATTAATTTAACTTGAAACTACTCTGCTAAATTCTGATTTAATCATTTTTGTTTAGTTCATTCTTAGTTTGATATTATCTCGTAGATCATTGAATGTTAGAATGAGTTACTTGCCAGTGTGGAATTTGATGAATAAACCAACTGTCGATTGAGCTCTCTCTTAAATTAATTTAGATTTGCTCTGTTTTCAAGTTTCTAGTTTAATCATGATTTGAAGTTAGTTTGAACTTAGATTTACTCTGTTTTGTTAGGGTAGTTCGCTTATGGTTTGGTTAAAGGAATCTTCTGATATTTGTAGGGTAAAGGAGGACGTTGATTAGTTTCACTCTTGTTAGATTTAGAATTACTTGGTATTTATCTTAAATATAGGGTTTTTTAAAATGTTCTTTCTTGTATGGTTAAGGTAGATGTTTTGATAATTAGGTTTTTAGTTAATGGTAGATAGCATCGAATGATTTCTTTGGATTAGGAATAGAAATGCATTAGACTTATTTCCATTTGATTGATTAGACAAGGTATGATCAGTTTTAAGATAATCATTAGGATTCAATTCATAAGAGTAAGTTTATGTTTTCTTCTTAGAATAACATTTAGGTAGAACTTAGAATCTTACCAGCACATATAGTGTAGCAGCTCTAAGTTTACTTACCCTGGTTTGACAATTTAGTGATTTCAGGTAATTAAAAATCTTTAATACCACAGCCTGACATTTTTGGCACCGTTGTCAGGGAGCTGTTTAGAAGGTAAGTTAGATAATTGATTTGGTTATTTTTAAAATTCCTTTGGTTTAGTGTGGTATGTTTAGCAGGTTGACGAAAGAGGAGTTGTAAGACGAGGAGTAAGAACCTACGCATCTGTTATCACAGGTTCCTCTGAAACTCAATCTTAGTCTTTATCTTATTTAGTATGTTTTCATGAGAAATAGAGATCATAGAGGTAGATTTAGAGGAAATTCAAAACAACAAAAGGAAGAAACCTCCACCCAAAAAGCAATAGAAACTGAGACTGGAACTCTGGTTGAGGAAACCATAGAGCAAAACATAGAATCAGGGATAAAAAAAATTGAAATTGGATTAGAAGGGGATAATACCATACAAGAAGAACTCAAACCATTTATCATTTCCCCTCCAAAACTAGGAAACACTACATACCAACAAATCCAAATTCCTGGTGATCCAAACTCGGTCGACATAGTTAATCTAGAAAAAGTGCAAGCTATTTTCGGGAACCCTGACACTATTGTTTCACAAGTGACAACTACAACTGTTGAATAAGAGGTAATAGGATCCTCAAAAGAGCCAATAGGAGATAGTTGTTCTGTCAAAAAGAATTCAGAGAGGTGGGATTTCATACCCTCACCAAAGAAAGATCGGATTGCATATACAATTTTTGGTAATCCTTTTAACATAACAAAAAGGAAAAGAGAGAGAGAGAAATGGACAGAAGAGAGAGGGAAGAAATTCATGTTGAACATGAAGAAGAACAAGTAGAGAATGAGCCAAGACCAGAAACCACTTTTGGGTTTCCAATTTTGGATTTAGTCCAAAATGTCAATATGAAAAATATCCCACCCTTGGCACTACCAACCTTTTATGGGAAAAGTAGTGAAGACCCAGATGTCTTTCTTTTTGAATTTGATATCTTGTGCAGGAGTTATAATTATCTCCAGGATGCACTTAAGCTAAAGTTGTTTCCTGCTACCCTAAATGATTCTGCATTACGCTGGTTCATGAGTTTAGGAGAGTATAGCATTAGATCTTGGGAATATATGAATACAGTATTCTTAAAGAAGTACCAAGACTATTGTAGACCCAAGGATTCTCGAAATGATATTTTTAAGATGCAACAACAAGATGATGAGAGCCTTGAAGATTTCCTAGAAAGGTTTACATATACTCTTCAAAAATCCAAATATAATGGACTCCAAGATGAAGTAATCAAAACTCTTTTCTTAAAAGGGGTTTTAGATGACTACATTGACACTCTCAACTTAATGGCTTCAGGAGACATTTATCAGAAAGACTTTGAAGCACTCAGTGAACTATGTAGAACTTATTCGAGAAGTAGGGGGAAAATGGTAAAAAGCGTGAGAGAACCTGTCAACAAAAACACCAAAGTACCCACATCTAGTGGAGTTACTAGAATTGAACTGGGAAACCTTTTGGAAATTTTAAAACAAATATTTTAGGAACAATTGGCTCTCAGTTAGACACTCTGAAGATTAAGAAAAAGCAAGAAGAGGAAAACCCTGTATTAAGCATATTCTGCCCGAAATGTAGAAAAAGGAATCCTTTACGAGAATGTCCTTTGGACAGTGTTTTTGTATGTGCAATTTGTACTGAAAATCATAAAATAGAAGATTGTCCATCCTTACCAGGACTACAAGCTATATACAAGGGAGGGGAAACTCCAGGAACTTCATCTGCACCTAAGAAGCCTTGGCAACCTAGGAACCCGAATATGTACCAAGAACCATCCCCACAACCTTATGGCTATTATCCACCTTTTCCTCAATAGCAGCAACACCCATGGAACTGGCCAAATTAGCCACTGCAAAATGTTCCTGCTCAACCTTGGTATCAGGGATGGAGAGAACGTAATTATGGAAATAGCCAACAACAACATGTGGTACCAATTCCCCAGAATCCATGTACTCAATATCCTCCGAACATGCATCAGCTATTGCCTGGATTTATTCCACCTCCTTTACCACCTATTCAACAAACTCCTCAACAGCCTCATAATCCACCTTGACCTACCATATTACCCGCTCAACCCATTCCAAATCCTAATAACAGACCACCTCTGCCACTCCATAATGCAGATTTTCAAAACTTCCCATCTTACACCATAAACCCCATTTCCATACAAGAAATACAGTTGAGATCTGGGAAAACTTTAAACAAAACTCAACCTGTGAAAAGAACAGCACCGAAGGTAATTATCCAAGAACATGAAGAAGAACCTATAGAAGATTTATCAAACAGAGTATCTCTAAAAGATGTCATCATTCCAAAGGATAAAGTATCTGAATCACAACAAAACATACAAACTCAGGTTCCACGAACACCTCCTTTTCCTGAGAGGTTGCTTATTGAAAAACCAATTGCTCAATCTGAGTTTGACATTATGAATGAACTAAAAAATGTATGTATTAAGATTCCATTGTTACAAGCAATCAGAGATGCTCTGATCTACGCCAAGACCATTAGAGAACTTTTCATTAAGAAAATGGGTCGGAAACAAAAAGATCCACCCACAATACACCTGGTAGGCCAATTATCGAATTATATTTCTGAAGCTCCTAAGATTGTGAAGTATGCCAACCTAGGGAACCCAATAGTATTGGTTACTATCAATAATGTTTCTATTGGTAATAATTTAGTCAACTTAGGTGCAACCATTAATATAATGACCATCAATACAGTTGAACTGTTACAACTAAGTCGATTCCTTCACCCTACCCCTATAGTTCTTGAACTTGCTGATAGAACAACTATAAAACCTGCTGGGGTCCTTGATGACATTCTTGTTACATTAGCTTCATGGGAATATCCTGTTGACTTCATGATTATTCACTCAAAAGATCCCACGAAAGGTCATCCAATCATTTTAGGAAGACCTTGGTTGGCTACGGCCAATGCTTTCATAGGATGTCGTGGTGGGGATATGTTCTTCTCAAATGACATTTCTTCACAGAAGCTTACTCTTTTTCCACCTGCCCAACCGATTACAGAAGAATTGTGGTGGCTAAAATGTCCATATCACGAGAATGATGAGGAAGAACCTTTATTCTCTGTTGATGAATTTCATGCGTTAAAAGAACCAACAGATGATGATATTTTAAGCCAATTTCTTTCTGTGACAGAAAATGTCGAATTTCCACAAACATATTTTCAATATGATCAAATTTTCAGGGAGGAATTTCAAGAACAAAGTGAGTCATTTTTCTTGTTTTCACCATCTATGGTTTTCACCATTGACGAGCATCTGGGATCATATACCATTCCAGTAGAAATTAGCCTAGGAAAATGTCTATACATCAATTCTGAATTAAGTCTCAACCAACAGGAGCAGTTAACAAACCTTTTGAAAGAACAATCAAGAGAATTTGCATGGGAGTACATTGATATGAGAGGGGTGCATCATGATACTTGTATTCACCACATATATATCCAACCAGAGATAACACCAATAAGACAACCAAAAGGCGTATGAATCCAATCCTAAATGATTTTGTGAAAGAAGAGTTACAAAAATTATTAAACGTGGGATTCATTTATCCAATTTCTGACAGCAAGTGGGTTTCACCCCTTGTTGTGGTACCTAAGAAGATGACAGGGAAATGGAGAATGTGTGTAGACTTTAGGGAGTTGAATAAGGCAACCCTGAAGGACTACTTTCCCTTGCCTTTTATAGATAAGGTTTTGGATACCTTGGCTGGGAAAAAGTATTTTTCCTTTCTCGATGGATATAGTGGATACAAGCAGATTCAAATTACTCCTGAAGACCAGGACAAAACAACATTCATGTGTCCTTGGGGCACTTATTCTTATAAAGTGCTACCTTTTGGATTATGCAATGCTCCTGCTACATTTTAGAGAGCAGTCCTTGGGATTTTTGCTGACTTAATTCATGATTGTGTGGAAGTGTACATGGACGATTTTACTGTTTATTGAAATACCTTCGAAGAAGCCATAAGTAATCTTGAGAAAGTCTTGATTCGCTGTCAGGAATCAAATTTATCCCTAAGTCACGAAAAACGTAAAATGTTATTAACTGAGGGAATAGTGTTGGGTCATCATTTGTCTGCAGAAGGAATTAAAGTCGATCCAGCTAAAATTGAAGTAATAGTTAAGCTTTCCTCCCCGAAAACCCAAAAAGATGTGCAAAGTTTTTTGGGATATGCTGGATATTATCGTTGGTTTATTAAAAACTTTACAAAGACAACCAGCCCCATGTTTAAACTGTTAGCAAAGGATGCATAATTTTGTTGGGATAACAATTGTCAAAATGCTTTTGAAACTTTGAAAGAAAAATTGTCCATGGCACCAATTTTACGAGGGCCAAATTGGTCTCTTCCCTTCCATATTTCAACTGATGCCTCAGACACTGCTTTAGGAGGGGCGCTCGAACAAAAAAAAAACCAACAAAATTATGCTATTTACTTTACCAACAAAAACCTTACTCCTCCTGAATTGAACTACACTTTAACAGAGAAGGAATTTTTGGCTATAGTTCATGCCATTAATAAAATTCGTCATTACATCACTAGGTATGAAGTTTTTGTACATACCGACCATTCTGCTATTAGATTTTTGATGAACAAACTAGTTACTACGGGAAGGATCACACGATGGCTTTTGTTACTTCAAGAATTTAACATCACTATAGTTGATTGTCCAGGAAAAGAAAATGTAGTTGCAGATTTTCTTTCTCGGATCCCTCAAGGCAGTACTGACATTCCAGTGATTGATGATTTCCCTGACGAACATCTATTTGCAGTAGCTGTTAAGACCCCTTGGTTTGCAGATACGACAAATTATTTAGCTACAAGGAGATTGCCAGCTCATTTGTCATCACCACAAAAGAAAAGAATTGTACAGCAAAGTGCTTATTACTCTTGGGTAGGAAGTGATATTTTCTATACAAGTCCTAATATGATCATTAGGAGATGTTTTTAGGAAGATGAGATTCCTAATATCCTTCAGGCCTGTCATGATGGGTCATGTGGAGGACACTTCTCTGATAAGAGAACGACATATAAATTTTTACAATCAGGATATTATTGACCAACACTGTTTAAAGATGCAACAAAATATATAAGAAGTTGCGATAGTTGTTAGAGGATGGGGAGACCTGCCGTAGCAGACGAGAAGCCCTTACAACCACAGGTTGTGATTGAACCATTTGATAAATGGGCACTTGATTTTTTAGGACCAATTTCCCCAATGTCTAGGAAGAAGAAGCACATCTTGGTTTGTACAGATTTTGTGACGAAGTGGGTAGAGGCAAAATCCTTATATCAAGCAACTGAGAAATCAGTGGTTGAATTTATTTATGAAGATATCTTTACCTGCTTTGGTGTTCCATGAGAGATTGTCACTAATCAAGGTGCTCAATTCACCTCTAAACTAATGAAGGAGCTCACAGATAAATATGGGATAAAACATTGCAAGTCTTCCCCTTATCATCCACAAGCCGATGGGTAGGTGGAATCCATGAATAAAGTTTTAGAAGCTATTCTGAACAAGACAATACATTTACATCACAAAGATTGGGTGGATAGACTTCCAGAGGCTTTATGGGCATATAGGACTACATGGAGAAATACCACTAGTCATACCCCTTATGAATTGGTATATGGCAAGCAAATTCTCCTTCCCATAGAATTTCAGATTCATACCTTCCGCATAGCAGCGGAATTGTGTTTAAATTTGGATGAGGCACAAAAACAAAGAGTTATGCAATTAAATGATTTGGGAGAAATTAGGCAAGATGCTCTTCAAAGAACTATCCTCATACAAAATCAACGTAGCAAATGGCATGATAAATACGTTAAGAAGAAACATTTTCAACCAGGAGATTGGGCATTGCTATTTGATTCCAAATATAAAATTTTTAAAGGAAAACTCACGACACGATGGCTGGGACCTTATGAAGTGGAAACTGTTTTTGATAATGGATCTGTTAGAATCAAGACCATAGATGATTCTCAAAATTCCTTTGTAGTAAATGGACATCGTTTAAAAGTATACCACAAACCCTTGTCTAGAGATAATTTTCTATAGGAAATATCTAAACAAACAGAAATAAAGATCGTAGGAGAAAAGTCTTCTCCTCCTGCTGATCCTTGATCATTCTTTTTATTTCAGAATGTTGTAAATAATAATAAAAAAAGAACAAAAAAAAATATAACAAATAAAAAAAAATTGTTTTTGGATATGTTGACATATTGTTTTCAATTTTACAGGGTTTTTGAAGCAAGTACAGAATTGAATTTCATCACTTTTTCGCAACATGTAAGAAGGTAAGATCATTTTATTTTGCGAAAAATTTTACTGTCTTGTTTTAAAATTAATAAATTTGAGCTTGTTTGCTCCCTTTGAATTGCTCATTAAAGTATGGAAGGGGCATTCATCAGGGATAGGATTATTCTTTTCTAGGCCTGATGGATTATGATGGGAAAGAAACCCCCCTAGAGTTTTCTTTTATCATTTTCTCAGACTCTCAAAACATGAGAAAACAATGATCATATACTAGCTTGGGCTCGTAAAATCCACAAGTAAGTACTGTTCCACCAAAATCAATTTCTGCAAAATTTCTATTCACACTCGCGTTGGATGACGTGGGATACATTAAGGTCCACCTTCCAACAAGTCTCACTCCATTGACATCAACACCTTATCTAGAATTTGAGATTAAAGATTATTTAGTACCCTGGTATCTGCATGCCTTAGTGGAAGATTTCCTTGCTAACAACCATGGGAATACCTCAATGTCTCTTGGTTGATAGATCCTACAGGTGACTCGACACCAAGACCTTTATTCGTACCTATTTGTTGTGGGGTATCCTACCCTACGGACTAACAAGCTAGGGCTCTAAACTTGTACGCAGATCATGACCCTTAAGACATAACTTTTTTACCTTCTACCCGAAACCTCAACCCCTTTTCTCATGCAAACATGGGAAGAATCAACTAACCTTTTTATCGACGGTTGAAGTAGATCCTCCGTTGAGCCTTTATTCCCTTGCTGTTGCTGCTCCTTCCACAAAGATTTCCTACAATCAAGACAAGACTACACATGCATGCTATTGATCTACTAGGGGGTTAGAGATTAAACACAAATCAAATAACATAGATAAGACTCATGTATTCGGGACGGGAAAAGTATCTTTTTCATTAATCTCAATATGAATCAACTTACAATGATTTC
>ML792057.1:0-26468 GCA_009831015.1 Picea engelmannii
TGCAATAGGTCTTCTTCAGGAACACTACTCTGATACCATGTTGAATTTTAATGCTTAGCTCAAACACGTGTAGTTTATTTATGTTTTAGCATTAATATGGACCATAAACACTACAACAACAATACACTAGCTGCAGTAAACCAAGATCACAAGAAGAATAACCATGCACAAGACACCAAAAATTATCCTTGGAAAACCCTTCTCAATCAAGGGAAAAACCCAACAATCCTTTGTTATATTTCCAAGAGAAGATCCTCCACACCATAAACCCTAGAGCACACATGAGGGTGCTTCTATCACTGAGAAAGCTAGCGCCTAAGAGAAGTGCGCACTTCAGCCATACAAGTAGGCATTGAGTTAATGAAACAAGTGTGAGTGTGTGATCCAAAATGGGGATCAACTCTTATTTATACATTACCTAGCACATCAAATGGATGTGTCTATTGGCACAATAGGGCCGACTTCTATAACTCAATAATATAATTAATATTTACACAATATTAATTATATTTACATGGTGGGGCCGACTTGTACTCTTCACAATACAAAATAAGGGTTACACAATAAATCTTACTCTTAGACAATATAGCAAGGATCTCTCGCATCCTCTAGTGCTCAGCCACAGGGACGTCACTCTCAACAAATAAACTCAACTAAGTCCATAGGAGTATTATCTGGAGAGCCATCTCAAGTCGACTCAACTAAGTCCATAGTAGTCTGACAGGAGACCATCTCAAGTCGTCTCAACTCAGTCCAGAGGAGCACGACAACAGACCACGTACATCATCTTAACTCAATCCAAAGGAGTATGACACACCCATCAAATGGGCTTTCTCACAGATCGTCTCAACTCAGTCCAGAGGAGAAAGACATGGAGAATGTCTCATGAAGCTGCAATCATCAACACTATGGAGGTAAAGTGGGAAATACTCTTAATTAGACATGCTTATAGTTTTTCTATATCGATCTCTGTTTGAAAATAATATATTTAGTAAACAAGGATAATCAATAAATACATGGCTATTTACCAAAAAATAGTTACAAAAGTTAGGCCACTAGTAACACAACCCTTATTAGTTGAATGTGATGAGTAAAAGCTAAAGAAAGACCTATTAAAAGATCAAATAGAAAGAAATAATTGGCAATACTATGCCTACTAACAATATCCAAAAATATTATCAAAAAAGCCAACCAAGTGGCTGAAGTAAATGTCCTCACAAGAACCAAAATGCACAATACATAATGTGTGCAACAACAAAGATTCAACCCTTGGTGATTTCCAATCCAATGGCCAACATCGAATCTTGATCTTTACCATCATGGCCACCCCAAGCATCCTTTAGAGGCTCATGAATGAGTGGTGGCTCCCATCCATCTACCTCGATTTTTTGGTTACTTTGTTTAAATATATCAAAATGACCACATTTATTTTCTAATACTTGTTAAATTATGGTGGGGTTCTTTCCATGCCCCTATTGATCTGTTTTGACCCCTAGAGTGAGGTGACACTGCTAGAAAGGCTTCATCTTGTCATCTACCACATGAACCATTGCAAGTTTTTGTTTTTCTCTTGTCAATTCTCTTTGTTAATCCTTCCTTGGGAGGGACTATATTGACTATGTATGTAACATTGCCATAGTTTCCTATCATGTTGCGTAGTTGGTCTAGCTCCATAACCACATTCTCATCTTAGTTATAAAGTTGCTATGTACAATCTAACACAATGGAGAAGCAATTATTAAAAAATAAACACTATTGAACAGTGCAAGGACTGAATAGCACGGTTATGTTCCTTCCATAATAAGTAAGAGATTCTATTATGATTATGTACCATGCAAGGTGGAAGTCAACATCCCATTCTTTACGCATATCCTAATAGATTTTCTATCCCCACTAATAAGCACTTGTCTTTCACAAATATTGAAATAAAAAAACCATCTCTTCTTGGTTTTGGAAGCCATAGGGAGAGATTAATGCCAAATTTAACTTATTGAGTGCCAAGAGACAACCCATAATGAACTTTGGGCCAATCAAAAAAAGCTTTATGGAGCTCAAATAAGGATTTTGAAATTTTGTTTAGCTTGAGCATCTAAGTTGAAAGATTAAAGTTCAAAGATCACTTTTGACTTTAAATTTCCTTAATTGTTTGATATTAGTTAGCCATCTATAAGCACAAGAAACATTGTGTGAAATGATTACAAACCCAATCACACCAATTTATTAAGTATTTGGTGCAAAGTTTAAACAAATGAAAGTTAGTTACTTTCTCTAAAATGACTTTGTCTACATTGTTAAGATTGTATCTTCTTTTGGGGTCCTATGGCATCCAATTTTGCCTTGAGAGAATATACAAATGTTTAGTTGTCTTGATGCTTATTAGCACCTAGAATGAATTTCTTCCATATTCATTCAAGTATTCAATCCTCAATGTTTTGTGGGTACATTATGGGTTTTACGTATGTGTTATATTCTTTTCACGCCAACTCCACGCGTTGTACGTTGTGTTGTGGATTCGAGGGTGAAGCCCCTGAAATTTTGTTTTTGGCCCATTGTATTATAATTCCGGTTAAGGAATCTAATTTGGGTTGATGGATTATGGTTTTGGATGTTGTGGAATCATATATATTTTATTGTAAATGGTGAAGTTAATACAATGAGAATTAGAGGTGTGGCTCTAACCATTTTGTTGGTTTTCTTATTTAAGGGTTTCTAGGGTAAATTTCTAAGTACTATGTGTGAATGCTATTGTTTTCTTTCTATTTTATAAAGAATCTGTGTGTTCTTTGCTATATTGTAAATGTTTATATCCTACTTTTGGTATCAGAGCAGTTATTGAATTCAAGGGGATGCCTTTGTTGCTAACGATTCAGTTATCTTGGGTCTGTGATAAACCAAGTTTCAGTGGGAGCTCTCCAATGGTGATTCTTGTGGCTAAAGAGAATGGCAAGCAGATCTTAAATCAAGATCGATAAATTTAATGGGTAAATATTTGATCTTTGGAAGCTGAAGATGGAGGATCTTCTAGTAGACAAAGAACAGTGGGTTGTTGTGGGTGTTAATATTATGGTCGTTGCGGGAGGTATTATGTAACCTTTGACTAGAATAGAATATTCCGGAAGCAAGAGAAACCCTAAACAAATGTGTGAAAACCCTAGAAGACATGTTGGCTCAACAGAGTATATAGTATTAAGGTAGTATCCTCTAGGAAGACAAGTCGGTCTCATAGGAAAAAGATAAACATAAAATATAATTGCTAGAAAGTCAGGTCGACCTAGCCAGAAAAGTCACTGGACAGATTAATATAAATAGAGGATTTCTTGGCTCATGTGTTCACTCACTCTCACTCAGGAAACCAGAAACAATGCACAAGTCTGGAGGAGGAGAAACAACTGCAGTTGTACGATTTTCTCGTGTTCAGTCTTTCCAGTACTTTCTCTTGTGCGCTACCCTTGGAGAAGGTGTGCTCTCTTGATCATCTATTTGTTTTGGTGTGGCTTCCCGGAATTATTCTTTCTATCAAAGGTTAAGGTGCTCAAGGGTGTCCTTTGTGCCTATGGATGGGTGACAATGGTGTAGCATTGTCTATGGTTAAACGAGCACAATATTCTAACAGGTTATGGGTCCACGCCACCTTCAGAACAGTCTAACCACTGGAAGGTAGATCCACAACTCTCTTTCAAGCTCGTTGTAGCACAATTGCAGTTGTAGTGCCAGTTTCTTCATGCCAATTCCTTCGTGCTAGTGGCAGTGCTAGTTGCAACACCAGTTGCAATGCTAGTTACAGTGCCAACACCAGTTGTAGTGAAATTTTTTGTAAAGTATTGGGACTAATTTTTGGTTGTCCTAGTGTTCCTTACCCTAGCGCATCTCCAGCTATCTCCAAATTGCAAGTTGGATCACTTTGAAATTTTTGGGTTTTTCATTGCTTGTCACTATTGTTGGATGGTGTCGTTGCTTCCAGATGTATGTACTTGTCTATGTTTAAATTGTATCACTATCTTGAAGGTGTTTGCAAGAGAAGGGATCTTTTAGATCTAGAGGGATCTCAGATCCAATACATTTAGAGGAACAACACACTCTCCAAGTTGGAAAGAATACTTGTCTTAGAAGAAAAGCAACTCAAGTGAAACAATAACCAGACTCCAGGTTTTCATATTAGGTTTGATATTTTTATTATTGTTGCTTAAGTGAGCATTGCAATCCTCTAGATTTTATTAATGCTAGGAAAAAATGAATACTTAGTAGCATGTACTATTAATATAAATGTTTATTGTACTTAATTGCAATATGAAATAACATCTCCTCTAGGAGATATTTCTTGTTCTTGTTCTTGTTCTCGTTCTCAAGAAGGACACCTTGGTAATGCTATAATGAATTACCATGAAATTGATATGTTCTTATATAAAATGCTATTATATTGGAAATACTTTTTCTCTTGTTGTTTTTGTTTGGGGAAGGTTATCCTACATATTCCAGGAAGGTTACCACATAAAAGAAATACTTGAAAGGACTCAGAGGGAGTCATTGATCAGGAAGAAGCCAGCTTGGTTTTGTGACACTTTGCAGAAGACAAAGGTGCATGCAATAGACAAAAGCATGGTCCTAGGATTCTCTCAGATAGAGGGAGTTGACCTCATAATTTTTGATGAAGGATATTGCAAGACTTCATCAGAGACATGGTGCAAGAAGGAGCAGTGAGGCTCCATCACTTATCCACAAAAGAGAAGATAAATGACATTTGCACTAAGCCTCTTTCTGAGACAAGCTTGGTAGGAATGAAAATGTTTCCCTGGGGATTATTGATGATTGCAACATCGTGCCAATATTCCAAGATTGATCAGATAGACTTGATCATGTGGGAATAGGCCCAGATGTAATTTTTAACGGACTGAAGATTCGAGTCGTTGCTAGATCTCCTATGTGTGAATTGCATCGGGCCTTGAAACTCTCATGAGTATGTGAGTAGTTAACTTAGGAGTAGGTGAGTAGCCCCGATAAACATCAGGCCGACTATATCTCCACATGAGCTGGGCTGCAAACCAGGGGAGATAGGAACATTTACATCCGAAGTAGATGTGCCCCAACGTAGTCTTCGATAGACTGAAAACTCGAGGTGCTTGAGGTGAAATTCCATGTGTCTGATAGCGTCGGGATGAATGCATTCACAGAGTGATCCTATGACAGGATCACCATGAGGTGTTTGTGGCTCTGATGTGGTCATAATTCTTGTCATGGGACAAGAACAACCCGAGGAGCTAGACACAAGTTTCCGATATCATTGAGCTAAATGCATTCACAGAGTGATCCTATGTGAGTATCAACTATAAGGTGAATGTGGCTCCGATGAGGTCATAATTCTTATTATGGGACAAGAATGACCTGAGGTGCTAGACACATGGTGGTGGAGGTGGATCATCAATATAGCTAAATGAGGCTCATGGATATTGTGATATTGTCTATGACAGAAGAATACCAAGAACAAGTACGATGATATGCTTTGATCATTTCTACGAGATGATCTTGATAGTGATAATGATACTCGTGACTTGATCTATGATGATGCTACCTATAGAATGGTCTACAAGACTATGTGAGTCTTTCCCATTCCATGCGAAGATGGATGGATGTGTTTGAGACCACTAATACCTCTGTAGATAAGAGGGAGTGTTGATATTATGGTAGTTGCGAGAGGTATTAACCTCCATATGTAACCTTTGACAAGACTAGAATATTTTGGAAGCAAGAGAAACCCTAAACAGATGTGTGAAAACCATAGAAGACATGTCATCTCAGCAGAATATATAATATTAAGGTATTGTCCTCCAAGAAGACAAGTCATCCTGACAAGAAAAAAATAAACAGAAAATATAATTACCAAAAAGTTAGGTCGACCTAGCCAGAAAAGTCTCTGGACATATTAATATAAATAGAGGACGTCTTGGCTCATTTGTTCACTCACTCTCACTTGGGAAACCAAAAACAGTGTACAAGTTTTGAGGAGGAGGAGCAGTAGCTACAGTTGTACGATTTTCTCTTGTTCAATCTTTTTGGTACTTTCTATTGTGCGCTACCCTTGGAGAAGTTGCACTCTCTTGATCATTTGTTGGTTCTGGTGTGGCTTCCCATAATTATTCTTTTCATCAAAGGTTAAGGTGCTCGAGGTGGCTTTTGTGCCTATGGATGGGTGATAATGGTGTAGCATTGTCTATGGTTAAACGAGCACAATATTCTAATAGTGGGTCCTAGTACTGCACCTATGGGTATGTCAACGAAAGACTAGATGAATTTGGATAGGATGGAAAAGAGCACAATATGGTTTTGTCTTCCATATTCAATGTTACTACGAACAAGTACGGCGATATGGTGGGGCCGACTTGTACCCTTTAGGGGCTTTGTATTAGTCTAAGTCCCTAGTAAACAAAATTTTCCTTCAAAAGAAGCTATAACTCATGAGGATGAATGTGTTGATTTTTCACTAGGCTAGGCTCAAGCATGAAGTTTATTCCAATTTTAGCATTTTACTTGAACCAAAGAAAATTGTAGTTACACCATAAACAATTTGCTTCAGTAACCAAGATCACAAGAAGAAATACCATGCACAAGTACACAAGAAGTATCCTGGAAAACCCTTATCAACAAGGGAATAAAACCCAGCCAATCCTTTGTTATATTCTTCAAGAGAAAGACCTCCCACACCATAGACCTAGCACATAAAAGGGTGCTCACAAAACCAAGAAGACTAGCACCCAAGAGAGGTGCGCACTTTAGCCCTAGAATAAGTACTTGCTGAAATTTCCAAAATCACATGTGTGTTGTGTTTCCTCAATGGGGAAATCACCTTTATTTATATTAGACTGGACACATCAAAAGTGATGTATATTGGCACAACAGGACCGACCTCAATAACTCAGAATATAATTAATAATTACCATATTAATTATCTTTTACATTAATTATCTTTCACTTCATGGTGGGGTTGACCTGTACCCTTTACATCACAATTAGGGTTACAGGTAAATTTGTCTCTTAGACAATATAGAAAGGGATCTTACACACTCACTAGTGCTCATCCACTAGGGGCATGTCCACCTGTGCTCAGACACAAAGATGTCCAAGTCAACAGATCTCTATCTCACTGCGTCTCACAGGAGAATCATCTGGACGCACACTCACTAGTGCTCAACCACTAGGATCACGTCCACCTGTGCTCAGCCACAGAGACGTCCTACTCAACAGATCTCTATCTCACTGAGTCTCACAGGAGAATCATCTAGAGTACCACATTGTCTCAACTCTCTACACAGAGGAGAACGGTAAACCCATCACATGGGCTCCTTCCCTTCTCAGGGGCACACAACGTTCCATCTCTGTCTCAGAGAGAATGACACACCCAACTCATCGGAATCTTCCCTACACAGGGCACACAACATTCCATCTTCGTCTCAGAGAGGAAAAACACACCCATCTCATGGGCACACCCAACTCATGGGCTCTCTAATAGGCCAACTCACTCAGTTTGTGTCCTGGAGGATGTCTCACGTAGGTGTAAAAATCAACACGAGACTCTCATCTAGGGAGGCATTCCCCACCAGGCCAAGTCTCTCATGAAAGTACTTGAACTTCATCTTGACTGTAATCATCAACATTCCCTCTCAACTAGGGAGGTATTCTCCATTAGGCCAAGTCTCTCACGGAAGTACTCGAACTTCGTCTTGGCAAGCGGTTTTGTGAAGATATCTGCAATCTACTCATGTGTAGGAAGGTATTGCACATGTACTTCTTTCCTCTGCACCATGTCTCTAATATAATGATATTTTATCTCAATGTGTTTTGATCTATCGTGAAACAAAGGATTCTCAGAGAGCTTCACACCGCTCTGGTTATCACAATGAATAATGGTGGGATCCATCTCATGATCAAATAAATATTTCAGGAGCTTGCAAAGCCACACTACTGCACGGACTGCCACACTCAGGTCTATATACTCTGCTTCTGAGGTACTCAAGGCCATATAGCTCTGTTTCCTGCTACACCAGGAAACCATAACAGACCCCAAGGTAAAACAACAACCGGATGTGCTCTTTCGATCCACTGTGCTCCCTGCCCAATTTCCATCGACATATCCCTGCAAACTCAAGTCTACACTGGAGGCATATCTCAGGCCATATCCAGTTGTGCCTTGTAGATATCTCAATATGTGTTTCGCTGCTATCCAGTGAGTTTCTCTTGGCTAACTCATGAACTAACTAAGTACATTCACTGCATAGCATATATCAAGTATGGTGTTAACTAGATACATCAATGATCCAATTAGTTGTCAGTGCAAGTGTGGATCAATCTCTCCTGAATCAACATCATTCATTTTCTTCAAATCCATCACCATCGGTGTAGGTATGGATTTTCACTTTGTCATACCGAACTTCTTCAATATCTCCACTGTATATTTTCCTTGACTCTGGAAAATCTCATCAGTCATTTTCCATATTTCTAGTCCCAAGAAGTAGTGCATCATACCCAGATCCTTCATCTCAAATTTAACAGTCAATGCTTGCTTGCATTCAACATTAAGTCTTTCTGAACCAGTGAGGAATAGGTCATCCACATATAGGACCAAGATTAAGCACTCGTTACCAACAATATGGTAATATATGTTTGGATCAACGACACTCTTGTTGAAGCCCAAATTCATCAAGAATCCATCCATTTTCTCATACCAAGCACGAGGTGCTTGCTTTAGTCCATACATGTCTTTCTTCAACCTGCACACATGAGATTTCTCGTTGTGTATCACGAATCCTTTTGGTTGCTCGATATAAACTTCTTCCTCAATATCACCATTGAGATAACTAAGGATTCGTGATAACTAAGGATAATTAAGGACATTATGTCTCGAGGCCCACAGGTCCTAGACATGGAGTACCGAGAGCCAGATCGACTTGAGCATGGCCCTAGAGTGCCCATCCTTTTCTTCTTCAGCGCCTCCACTTTGTCAGCAACAACAACATCCATCACATCGTCCTGGTCTTGCAGCAGAAATGGGTCTTTCTCCATGAGGTAATGAGTTTGGGTATCATGGTATGTGTCACTCTGATCCTAAAAACTTTTTGAATATGTGTATTTAATTCTTTTTGCTTCTAATGTGTGCTTGGACTTTATGCCTTTCCACTTGACCACACTCGAGGGGAATGACAGGATTCCTTAGTAAGTTGGTTCCCATAGGGTTTGAGTTTCCACTGGGGGGATTCATGAAAGGTCATCGTCCGTTCCCACCATACTTACCACCTTTCATCTTTTTCCCGCTCATCCATCCCATTACACTGGTTTGGGCATTGGGTTGGCCAAATATCTAAGGTTTGTACCTTGCCTTGTGGGAAGAAGGAGCTAAAGGCCTAGAGGGTAAAAGTAGTTGGCAAAAGACAAAAGACAAAAGAATGAAACCTTTAGATGCTTTGCCCAGGGATCCCCGAGAAAGCAATAAAAATCTTCTTAGCAAGAAATAGAGGGACCCATAAAAAATAATAAATCAAGACCTAGTTGGAGGATAAGGGGTCTCATCACGAGATAGCCTATTAGGTCCATGAGCACGTAGCAGTATGACACTACCAACAATTGGTCACCACGCCAGGGTAGTGGCTCTTGGTGGTATAGCCAAGAGAAAGGGGGTGTCATCACGAGCCAACCTTCTCATTTATGTGAAATGCTTGTGGGTAACATTTCCACCACCTGTCACCACGCTAGGGTAGTGTCCCCTGACTAGCCCCTTGAAAGAAAAAGCAATAAGAATAAAAGATAAAAGGCATGAATGGGCTTGGAAACATTTGCATCCATCACAAGGTGAAACTCACCCTCTTCGGAGGCACCCACAGGTAAGCCATACATTTCACTGCTATCACTGCACCCATTGCCCAGGCATCCCTTACCACCTCATCCACTCACATGGAATGAATTTGACTTCACCCAGAAACATCCCACATCCAATGAGAATTAGCCCAATAGGACGTCCTAGCAACCCCTCCAAACTTGGCTTGTAGAATAGCATAATGTCTTTGAGCACTTGTCCAAGTAAAGGGGGTTTCATGCACATGTTTAAATAACTTGATGATTAGATGTGATTGACATTGCTATGATCCTTGTGACTTATGAGCCCATGGAGGGTGTATCTGTTGATGTTGCAGGGCCACACCCAATGGATAGGTACACATGGGGAGATGATTAGTTCAGACCTCCATGGGGCTAAAAGCCTACCAGATGGATGTTGAGACCCCAGCCAGGGGCAGAGAGATCAGAGGATTGCACCAGAGACAAAGGAGGTGTTTCACCAGGGACAACCTGACAGGCATGGACCCAGGTGGGTTGTGCCCTTTCCACCATGATGTAGGCATTGGAAGGCCCATGACATCACCCAAGTCACTCATGATGTCACCCAACATTTTTGGATGTTTTGGAGGCAGTTGTGTGCCAAGTGGCACAAGCGGCAGGTTCCTGAGGCCCAAGGAGGCCTAACGTTTTGCTCCAGGAGGCCAACATTGCCAAAAAAGGGGCCTAACATCACCCTAAAAGGGAATGGTGTCACCTTTACAACTTGTTTTAGGGTTTAATTATGACATTTAATGTAAAAACTGGATATTATTTGTAACTGGCCATGTCGGCATTTTTTATCTAATTCTGGTCATTAGTATTGCCTAAATAAGGGGGAAATCCCTCTTATTTCTGATCATCTTTGACTCGCACTTGTGAGGACTCAAATTTACGCCCTCCTTAGGGTTTCTTGGCTGAAATTTTAGGCGCACTTGTTGAAGGAGGCTTATTTTGGATTATTTTGGCAAAGTTCTTGGTGGATGTGTTCAACTAGGGTTCTTCTTGATGAATTCTTGATGTATGTAAGTGAATTTTCTGCAATTCTTCTTAATTGAATGGTTATAGTTTTATTTATCTTGCATTTACATTTAAGATTACGAAATTGCTCGCTTAAACCCTAGGAAGACTAGCACATGTTATTGTCCTAGCTTCAAAAGCTTTCACCTACTAGATCTTGTCAAAAGGCCATTTTTCTTGAAGCAAGAGTTAAGGCCTTGCCATTGCAACACCTTAGTATCTATTGCTTCATCATTGAGTTAGAGAGGGAGGAAATCTACTAAGGACTAGGGTTACCAATACCTTAGTAGCTAGTTCCCCCTTAGGGTTTGATAATTGGAGTCTTGGGTTACCAACACTCCAATCTATTAATCTCTCTTGTCTTTAATTCTTCTATTATCATTTTTCTTCAACATTTGTTGTTTCATTATTGACTCCATTTTCCCTAAAAGAACTAGTCTAAGTCCTCTTTTGAGTAATTGATCAAAACAACCTTCAAAACATATTCTTTGAGCTTCCTACTAACTATTTCTAACCCTAGAATAGCCTAACCTACTAACAATATTGTTGATGTTACTAAAGTAAGCTACAGCCATTAGATGCAGCATTAAAAGCTCATAAAAACAATTGAAAAGTCTGATTTATACCTTGTCTTGTTTGCTTCTATCAAATGCTAGTATTATGATTTCAATGGTTAACGATTCTTAGTCATTTTGAAGCTATTTCAAGGCATTTAATGTGAAGTATTGCTCTATAAAGATTGTTATAATTTTCTGTTTACTTCATCATATTCAACAAATTGCTTTTATCGAGAAAGTCTATGGTTTTATGAAGTGCTAACCAGCAAGTGTACTTGCAAATATATATAGTTTATTGTTGCTTTGTTCCGAGTAGGTACACTTTGATACATTATCATTTCATTGGTTATAAAATCAGGACTTTCTGATCGGTGGTGACTTGTGAGAGGGGATCTTTATCTAGCCATTTTGACTTTGCCTTCTCAAACCCCCAGGTCACCAGGGACGTCTCCCTTGGGCCTACCACCCTAAATAGAAAGAGACATCCTATTGAGATGACAGTGATAGGATTAGTCTCCAATTACGCCAATTTGCTCTCCTTTAACCTTTCCTTCTATCAAAGTACAAATTGTGCGATAACACAACCCATGGATGCAGCTAGTGCAATGATATTACAGATGGAAGTGTATCGGGATACTAGAGAAAATGTCTCATCATAGTCAACTGCCTCTACTTGTGAGAATCCTTTGGCTACAAATCTCGCTTTGTATTTCTCGATACTTTCATCAGCTAGATGCTTGATTTTATAAATCCACTTGGAAGTCACTATAGACTTCCCTTCTGGTCTCGGAACAATATCCCATACATCATTATTCAAGATAGACTGATATTCTTTTGTCATGGCATCTTGTCATACCTGCTCACATGTAGCTTTTCCATGACAAGAAGGCTCAGAATCAATGATGTGGCTCATGGCTGAAAGGTAGCTCGAAAATCTCTTTGGTATATTGCTCTCTCGGGATGTGCCTTGAGGGGATGCATGTCCCTCTACCTCCTATAGAGTCTGTCGAGCCCAAGTAGGCATTTTATGCCCTATTGCAATATCTCTAGGAATATCAACTGGAGCAACTGGATCCACTGGAACAACTGAAATAATGTTTATCTCCCTCTGAACTGTTGAAGGGGGAGAAGGTATTGTATCACTGGCAATCTCCATCTGAGATTCTTTGGATCTTTGAAAGGCTATATCTTCTTCAAAGATAACATCTCTGCTTAACTCAATTGGTCTCTGACCAGGGATGTAGATCTGATATGCCTTCGAAGATTCATTGTATTCCACAAATGTACCCTTTCTCCTTGAAGGGTCTAGCTTGGATCTATTCTCTTTGGGTACATGAAAATATATTGGGCACCCAAATATCCTGAAGTGTCCAATCTCAGGCTTCACTCTGGTGAAGGCTTCTTCTAGAGTCATGTTCTTCAAGATCTGGTGAGGATTCATGTTTTGAACATATATTGTTGCCATGCGTGCTTCTGCCCATAGAGTCATAGGTAGACTCTGATCATGTATCATCGCTTTGGTTGCCTCGGTGATAGTTTTGTTCTTCCTCTTTACAACACCATTTTGTTGAGGGTTGTAAGGAACTGTGTACTCCCTCTTGATCCCTACTTCAATATAGAAATTGTTGAAATCCTTGGAGGTGTATTCTCCTCCATTATCAGATCTTAGTACCTTGATCTTTCTTCTGGTCAGGTTCTCAATCTGAGCTTTGAATTCTTGAAATTTTGCAAGGACTCCATCCTTGTTCTTCAGGCAGTAAATCCATGTTTTATGAGAGTGATCAAATATGAAGAGTACATAGTACAAATATCCATTCAGGGAGGCAACAATGATTGGCCCACACACATCTGAATGTATCAAGTCCAAGATTTCCTTGGATCTATTGTCACTGCTCAAGAAGGACCCTTTAACATTCTTGCCAAGAGCACAACCTTTGCAAACACCTTTATGTTGAATTTGTATCTCTGGAAGGTCTGTTACCATTTTCCCTAGAGATGGGAGAGCTCTATAATGAATGTGAACAAGTCTCTTATGTCATAGCTCACTCAAGCTGATAGTATCATGTAATAGTATCATGTAACAGGGCATGGCCTAGTTTGATGGTCAATTTGTATAAGCTTCTTTCTCGGACACCAATTATTTTGGCAGAATTTATATGTGAGTCCTTGTGCCATGCATGAACTCTTCCTTTAGAAAAGGTAACCTGGTAGCCTTTGTCTTCTAAGGCAGAAATGGAGACAAGGTTCGTCTTCATCCCAGGTACATATAGTACTTTACTTAGTTGAAGCTGCATGTCAGAATCTAGTTGGAAGGTAGAAGTTCCAACCCATTTCACATTATATATGGCATTGTTTCCAAGGACAACATGTAGATTGGTCTCTTTCTCAACAAGATTAGTGAGGTGATCTCTAAAACCAGTCATGTGCCTGGAGGCACCACTATCAATTAACCAAGTATCATCATTAGTAGGAAACATACCTGAGAGTGATGAAATGTCGATGTCTTCATCTCTCTGAATTCTTGGCTTCCAGAAATTGTATTTGCTTGATTCATCAAGCTTGTCTTCCACCATAGTTTTGTTCATCATATTTTTAGATTCTTCACAAACCCTTGTCAACTGGGCTAAAAAACCTAACGGCTCGGCTAGGCTAGCAACCTTAGGTTTTGTTGGACTTATGAATGCCAACAATAAGCCTTGAAAATTAGAAGAACATTGGTGAGCTGAAGAGCTCCTTCAATGAGCTGCAGAAACCCTAATTCTGAAATTTATGTAGAAAATTGTGAAACCCTAGAAACCCTAGGGCCAAAAATCCAAAATGCTCGGAAATGCAATATGAAGCTTGTTGGAGGTGCACTAAAGGAGGTCGTACACTCCTGTACAACTTTTATTCCCAGCGTCCAAGTTTAAGGTGTTGAAACACCTCAGAAAAGGAGGGTCGTACGGAATTGCAGCAAACCCTAGAGGGTCATACAGAACTACAAAAGAAAATGACAACTAGCTTTGAATGCTTGTGCAATGGGTTCTTCAAGACCTATGCTCTGATACCATGTTGATTTTTCACTAGGATAGGCTCAAGCATGAAGTTTATTCCAATTTTAGCATTTTACTTGAACCATAGACAATTGCAGTTACACCATAAACAATTTGTTGCAATAACCAAGATCACAAGAAGAAATACCATGCACAAGTACATAAGAAGTATCCTGGAAAACCCTTCTCAACGAGGGAAAAAACCCAGCCAATCCTTTGCTATATTCTTCAAGAGAAAGACCTCCCACACCATAGACCTAGCACACAAAAGGGTGCGCACAAAACTAAGAAGGCTAACACCCAAGAGAGGTGCGCACTTCATCCCAAGAATAAGTACTTGCTAAAATTTCCAAAATCACATGTATGTTGTGTTTCCTCACTGGGGAAATCACCTTTATTTATATTAGACTATGTAGTGGAGATGTGCGCCCTAATCCAGCGCCAACATGTGTTTTCCATGTCTTTATCAGATGTGTGGATCTAGATGGTTTGTGATCTACTTGTGGGCATGTCTCATCTTTCTCAAGCCCATGGAATTGTGTGCCCTCACTAAAGAGGATCCACAGAGGTTGAGTAGCGTATTGGCACATGGCATTCAACTTGACCAATGCACCTCACACTGAGATGGAATATTTGAGTTGCATTGTGTTCTAAAGTAAGCTTTCTCCATGTTGACTTGCACACCTAGAAATGTTCTATGCTAAGAATGTCACCTTTTTTTACTTTTCTCTCAAAGCATTCAAGCTTTCTATGTTGGGAAAAGCGGCTTTATTGGGACTCCACTTGGATGCTTTACTTGGAGATTTCATTTTCTATCCTTGACATGATTTTCCCCTTTTGTCTTATCTTCTCTAAGTGGAGTACATTTCTTAAGAAGGTTTATAAGCCTCTTTTTTGGTTTTTCTTTTCTATTATGGACTATAAATTGGTACATTCTCCTTGAGATTATCCCATTGAATTCTCGACCATGCATGCAAGTTATTCTAAGCAACTTTCAATGTTTTTGCAAGGGGTGATTATAATGAACATAAATATATAAATAGACATTAAATAATAAAAATAATATTAATATTAATTAGAATAACCAATAGACATAACCTAGCTAAGGGATGTGCCCTAACTAAAGGACATGATCGTTCACCATTGTGACTAGTCAATGCATATAAGTATACCATCACATGGCTCTGTATCAATCACTTATCAATCTCATGTTTTTTTCATTATATTTATATTTATTATCTTTTATGAATTTCAACTCTTTATCCTTCTTTTGTTGGATATTTAGTTAATGAACTATCATTCATTATATATTATAGCCATGTCCAATCTCAACCTTTGGCTGCACCTTTTATCAATCAAGTTTGATCCCTACATTTGCCACATTTTTTATCAAACCCGGCCTTTGGCCACTCATTTTATCAAAGTTTCTCTAATCCTTGGATCTTTGACCACAAGCCATCCTTTTACCATTTTAAGTAAAGAGATTTCGTTGAAGAAACAATTATGTTGTTGGCAATGATCATAACAAAGATTAATAAGCTAACTGTGAAAGAATCTTGATTCAAACGATTACTGAAGATTGGACAAATTAGATAAAAAAAAATAAGTGAACGAATGAGTAAAAGTCATCAAGAAATATCCGCGTTCATTGCATAATATCCAAAGCGATGATAGTCCATCGACAAGCCATAAAAGTCAATGTTAAACCACTGGATAAACCATTGGAAACCACCCAGAAGAGACGTCTATCTAATAACACTAGGATTGTCAAAAATATATTTACAATTGCCCCTATTTCTAGGAAATTATAATGGAGAATTGGGTTAAAGTCGTGATTGTTTGAACAGTGAGAGTTGTTATGGTCTAGTTACATGTAATCCTCAGACTTTATACCGTAAATTATTTATAACCATCAAAAAGACAAATTGCTAAGGGAAATTTTTATATTGACTATAAAAAGATTAGAACACTCTTTAATTCCCAATTCAAATTATATGGAAGGAAAAGTGCATTTTGAAATTTATAAATACTAAAAAGGATAACAAGTTATATGGTAGTATATTAAAGCTATATACAACGATATAAAAGATAAAAGAAGGATTTATAACTTTTTAAAGACCCTTAAGTTTCAAAAGACAAAGTGTTAAAGTAGAAGCCAACTCGAGAAGGGTATTGAAGGTTTACCAAAACCAAAGTCTTAAATTGAATTTAAAAAATTATTTAAGAGAAGTTTTAAGGCATGCTAAGGAAGTCTTGAAGAATGAAAAGGAAATTATTGAAGCACACAATTTTTATGGGATTTTTGTTTCGTGTACCTACTAATTATAAAAAAAAATAAGTCAAGAAATAAGAAGTTGCAAATTATGAATTTCATAAAGAAGTTTAGCGCTTTTAGACTAAATGTTATTTTTGTGGAATGGAGTTTGAGTATTTGATGATCTCTAAAAACTACAATCGCTTTTGTCCAGTGTGTAGGAAATTACTTATTGTAAAATAATATAAAGGTAACGCACAAATGCATAAATTTTGTCACAAGTTAAAAAATTAGAGAATGAACTAGCAAAACATCAACAAAAGGAGAAGGTATTGAAGGACGAAATAGCTAAACATCAACAAAGAGAGAAAGTATTACAACAAAAATATAAATATGTCAAGAATATATTTGACAAGGAATTACTAAAAAAATATGAAGAAATTTCTTGCCTAAAATATCATAGTCAAAAACTACTTGCACAAATCAAGTAGTCAAAGGATAAGAAGCGATGTGATCATACATTAAAACAGGAAAATCAAAATCTCGAGAAGAAATTCAACAATAACCTAATAGAAAAAGGTGATATTTTTTTGTATCCAAGGAACCTCAATCAAAGGTTGCTTAAACAAATCAAAATGTTAAAAGATGAGAAGCTAGAAAATCAAAATCTTAAAAATAAATTCAACAAGTTAGAAAATAACGAAGAACTTTCATGCTTAAGGAATCATAGTCAAAGATTACACGAATTAAGAAGTTAAAGAATGGTAAGAAGTCACTATAGGGAAAGCTAGAGAAGCTTACCAACAAGAAAGCATTGATCGATAAAGAAACCATAACTAGTCCAATTGAATTATAGAAGTCATTAGACGTAAAAATCCAAGATGCAAAGAACTGCAAAGAAAGGAACCAATACAGATCTAGTCAACATGATGAATTAGAAAAATGAAAATCCAGTTGAACGATATATTCATGCACCGAAGTACAAATGATGGAAAATCCAAGTATCTCGACCAATAAAGATCTAATGATCAATAGAGCGACACAAGTGTGAAGAAGGCATACTACCAAAAGTGAATCACAAAATCGATACAAGTATAATAATAAAGGATCATGCTACAAAGACACCTTATCAACATCCTAATCACAAGAGTCGATATTGTAACCAATCAATGTATCAACATTGCTAGGAACAAAGACTATATTCGACCTATAATTTGAAGAATATTAATTCTAGTACAATGGGGTCTCAAAATTGAAGTCATTGTAGGAACCACAATACAAAGAGTTCATCTTGACAACTTTATAAACACATAGTGCGACCGAGGATTGAATTAGAGTGGTTTGACCCATCACAATTCAACAATTATGCTCAGTGCTTCGAAGATCATATTGTCTTGTGTCTTCAACCTCAATAATTAAGAATAATGACAAGGTATTGCAGGCCAAAACAAAAATCTAGTCTTTTCCATAAAATGCTTTGAGGACAAAGTATCATTGAAGGGAGAGGTAGTGTAATTAACATAAATATATAAATAAACATAAATAATAATAATTAGATCAACTAAAAGACATAACCTATCTAAGGGACTGTTAACCCCTCGATTTTATCCCATAGAGATCTAGAGGTTTAAAAGCCAGCATGCACTATTTGGGATGGCATTCAGAGATTTTCCCAGAGTATAGCACTTGTGTGATTCAGAGATTGGTTCCCATCAGAGATAGGTACAAGACTGGTATATTGTTGTTTGTGTTTCAGAGTTAGACCTAGCACAGTTTCACAGGGATTTGAGAGAGATTTATATATATAGAAGGTGACCCTACCTTTTAAGAGACAATTAACGGAGACTCATTTGACAGTATTGAGTAGACAGAGTTGGTCCTTGTGTGATACTGAGCCCGATGGCATTTTTTCGAGAGATATGTGAGTGCTTTCTATTTTTATAAGGTTAAGCTCCAGGCCTTAGATCAGGATTTTGAGGGTGTAGTATTGATCCTTGAGACATTCTAAGTCTTTTGGACCTTTTCCAAGATGACTGGTCATCATTTTCTATTTTTAGCAGGTGGATCATTCTGAGTGATCTTATGAGAGGATCAACTATGAGGTAAATGTGGCTCTGATGAGGTCACGATTCTTGTCATTGGACAAGAATGACCCAAGGTGCTAGACACATGGTTGTGGAGATGGATCATCAATATAGCTAAATGAGGCTCATGGATAGTGTGATGATATGATGCCATATTGCTACCAGATGATGTTGATAGTGATGATGATACTCACAACATGGGTGTAGTCATGGGTGAGCACGCCATGCAGGTATATCCCATGACGATGATGGTGACACACACTATGACGTGTAGCTCTAGTGTTCTCTAGCGGGTTGTGGCCCCTAGACGAGATTGACAGGTCCACATGGGTGTAGCCATGTATGACATGATGATTGTTGGCACAGGGGCAGACCCAGGGTTCAACGCTACAACAACGCACCAACAAAGCCCTAACTACCATCCCTTTCAGCAACACCTGTGAAGCAGATGAAGTCTCACCCAAGGTAGAGGCAGGGGTGGTTGCAAGACTCAAGTGTTTGCAACCTTAGCTGGGACACAGATCTATGATCATACTACTTAATAAAGCACTTAGCACTGTTATTTCCTCACTATACAGTCAATAACCACCTCGCTTATAAGACAGAACTCCGCAACATTAACACTGATCTAATGTATTCAAGCACTTATCATAAGTAAATAGGTCAGATCTGGTAGATCAAGCACTGAGCATATCCATGTATATCAGATCTATCATTCTACCTATCATTAGCACTAAGCATAAGCAAATCTATCTAAACATATCAATGCACTTAGCATATAACATATGACCACATCAAGACAAAGCACAACGCACATAACACAGTGTTTACGTGGTTCACCCCCACCCTGGGGCTCTGTCCACCAACTCTTCTTTCATTATTGTCTTCAATCAATCAGTTACAAGCACAAAGCCATCAAAACCCTTACTCTGCACAGGACAAAAGATCTGTGCAGCTCGCTAGGTCCTTCTTCCTTACGCTACAACACTAATCTCTCCACAATCTGCTACAAGGACCTGCACTTGGCTCTACAAGTCTTTTACAATCATGCACAAAGCACTTACAGACTCTACTCGCACTTAGCATACGTTCACATCACATAGATGCACTATTCTTCTCCTTATTACATTGCCTATTCTTCTATTTATACATACAAAATAGGCCTAAACATGGGTAAACCCATGGGTCGACATCCCATTCCCGTTACATATTCCCAAAAACCCAAAAAGGGGCCCAAAAGGGGGTCGAGATCCCGTGATCTCCACTTCATCTTGCACTCCTCCTTCGACAGGTTGTCGAAGTCCCAAAATAGGTCAATATGACCAAGAAACTCCCAAATCTTGGTCAAGGGCCAACAGGCCCCCAACACTCACCTGTGACTCGTCCCAAGTCACTCTGGTCTAATCAGTTCGGCTTCGAATGCCTCGAGCTTGGCTCGAGCTACTTCGACTTGCTTCTTTGTTGTGGCCTCTTGTTAAGTGAACTCATGTATTACTGTGTCGTTCAATGGCCCTTCTAGGCGTTGTTCTGCTGCGGTGACAACCTATTCTAATTATGCTCCTTGGTTCTCCACCTCTGTAAACAAATGGCATGCCTTATCTTGCACAGGTTGAAGTTGTTGAGTGACTTCCATCACTTTGCTTTGGAGCATATGGATCTACTGCTGAGTTGTGTGTTGTTGTGAGACCTCTTCATTTTGTCTACAGTTGACAGGGCCTTTAGCTGCACCTGTAGTATATCTACATGTTGCTTCGCTTCCTGGAGCTACGACTCCAGCACCTGTAACTCTGGGTTCTCAGTGAGGTTTTCATAGGTCTGAGCATTGCGGTTACTCAACTGCTTGCACTCCAAGGAAAGTGATTTTAATCTGTTGACTGTGCTACGGGCAGTTGCTTCCCTGAGGTCTCTTACATCTTGAGGGGTCTCAGGCACAGTGCAGAGCTCCAAGTCTGCTATGCGTTGTTGCAGTTGTTGGATTACTTCTTCGAGTTGTGCCACCTGCTTTGGAACTCGCTCTTCAGTCTTTACTTCGATGTCTGTCACAGAGCGAAGTTCTCTGTGAACCAATTCCTTTACTTCGAGTTGCTCGGCGAGCAATTGTTCCTTGCTTTGTTGTAACTATACTTTTTCTTCATCCCACTTCACTTGCAAAGCCATCTTTTCCCGTTCTACAACACTTCGTTGCTCGTCTAGGTCTTTCTGTACTTGCGCTAAAGCCTGGGTGGCTTGTGTTGTCTCTTCCTGAGCTTGTCGAAGGCGAGCTTCGACTGTATCAACAATGCGATGTAGTTGTGCTATCTCATCACCTAGTTCTGATGTTCTTATCGATAGAGGCACAGTGGAAACTGCGCAGCTGGACTGTATTGTTTGTTGCACCCCTTGAAGTTCAACTTTGATCCGATTGAACACCTCCTTCTGCTTAACTTCTTGCTTCTTTGTTATCTCCAGCGAAGCATCGTTCAGTGCTGCGACGATGAAGTCGAAGTCGTCTAAGGTGAGGGTGGTCTCAAATTTGGTCCCGATTTCTTTCGATTTCTTCCTTGAAGAAGGTTTCGGAGGGGAAACCTTCCTTTTCTTTGAGGGATCCTCCTCATCTCTAGGCGGTGTAACTTCACCTTTCTTCGGTTCAACTTCTGCGCCATCTATCTCTCTGCCATCTCCTCCTTACTCTGCTAAGATGGAAGCGGTCTTCACGGATGCATTGTCTAAATCATGGGCCTCTTCGGTCTTCTTTGTCTTGCTAGGTCCAAGTATATCCGTCGTAGTTTCTGGACTGTCAACATTGGATATCTCCGCAGGGTCCACTAGAACAAGGAGGTCGGGTCCGTTGGAACAAGGAGGTCCACCGACCATTCCTTGGTAATCTCTTCCAAGTCATCGTTTGTCAACCTGTCGTATGACTGCAGTTGTTTTTTATGCTCATCAGCGTGCGCTGTGATATAGATGAAATGGCGGTCCGCACTGAATTTCATCAAGGGCCTGAACCCGTGGAGAGTGTTCGGGGTTATATGAGGCTCAGACTAGATAACGATCTTCAGCTGGTTGTAATAGGTGTGGAAGACGGCATTTGATTTCCACTACTTGTTCATGTCACCGGAGTACCACAGCGTACTGAACTTCGCGGCCAACAGTTCAAAGGGCTCGATGTCCGGGAAGGTCGCACCTTCCGGCATCTCCCATGCAATAAAAGCAATCAAGATGAGCAGCCAGCTGAAGTGGAACTCATATCCTTGGTCCCGCACTTACCTGCAGTCTAGTTCTAGCTAGTTTACCAAGTACTTCGACCAATTCATTTGAATTCCTTCTGCGCACTTCCCTGCGAGGTCGCCTACGAACCGCGTGACTTGGGTGGGTCTGTTCTTTCGCACCAACTTCCCTACGATCAATTGGCAAGCGAGGGGAACTACACCACTCTGGATAGAAGCTACCTTGTAGCCTCGCGTGCCCTTCTCGACGTCTCCGTAGGTTTCTTTAATCTTCTGTGTCAGAGCGCGATCTGCGGTCTTTCCGAGGTAGAAATCGTAAGGGTCAGGACCTTGCATGCTCAGCCCTATGATCCGGTTGATCAATGTTGAATCCACTGTGATGCGGTGATTCAACCACAAATATCCACCATGGTAGCAGGACAACAATAGCTTGATGCATGCGTTTACTTATTGGTGTCTACCGAAGTGAGGAATCTTCATGACATTGAGCAGTGTGGATTGCGCGAGGTTCATGGTCCATGACTGGGGGACAATCTTCGAGTTCTTTCCCTTGGTTCTGGTTAGATACTTGTGCAGGGAAAGCATGTTGTACACCTTCCTGTCACCGAGGTTGAAGTCGCTAAACTTCAATGTTGCGATCTTATCTTGGTCTGTGCGCACTGCGCGTATCCCCTTCGGGAGGTACGCAATGACCAATTCATATTCAAAGTCTCTGGGCACACTGTCTCAGTTTATTACGGTGCTCAGAGGTGGTAGATAGGCAGGTAGAATGATCGAAATCAACTTAGCATTTGCTAAGTCATCCTTGTGCTTAGTTCGCCTTTCACAGGACGGTCCAGCTCCGTGAGCAGTGGATGGGGACGCTTGCACTGTTTTTGTGGATGAAGCTTGGATACCTTCAGACATCGACATGGATTTCTCAGTCATCAAATCGATCAAAACTTCCTGAGCAGATTTCTCTGCAGTGCTTAATGCTTCTGACATACGCACTCGGGGTGAACAATTCTCGGGTTCAGGGAACAACTTAGACACAGTAATGAGATAGAGAGGGAGAGCATAATGATCACTGTATAAACTCGGCTTAGTCTGTGGGTTCGAATTCTCAATTAGCAAAAAGTGTTCTCGGTGCATGGCACGATGTGATAAATAGGTAACTCGACAATTGTGTGTTTACAACATGTATGAGCCTCCATTAACTCCTGTTCGATCTGTTATGGCAAGGCCCAACAGTTTGACAACGAACCTTTATTGCTTTTCTGCCCGTTTGAAGCGGGAGTCGAACGGATATATCGACCCCAACGACTATATTTCTTTGTCATGGCGAAGTGCCATGTGTCGCTCTTCTGATATCCCGACGAAACTCCAATTTTATAATTTTTCTTTCTGCGAGGTCTCCTCCAGAACCTCCTGTAACTTTTCAGTGTTAGCCTTCTTCTTTCTTAATTGTCAAGCCTTTTTTCTAGTGAGCTTCGTCTCGGTAGTTCTTTTTCCATTCTGATTCTTGTCTTATGTGGTCTTAGTCACTTCACGTTGTTGAGATTCTTCCCTAGGGTTCCTGGATAAGACTTTTTCTTTGTCTGGGATAGGTAATTCAATATTCTGTGGATTCTCTAGAGTTCTCTTAACTTCGACAGTTGGGTTACTATCATTAAACATATTCGATATGTTCTTCAATCAATTGTGCAATCTTTTTGGTCATGAAAACTTTTAACTCTTGCTTCTTCTGTTCCAAAAATTCTTCTTCTTCTTTTCATCTGGCTTGATCTTTATCAATCCAAGGTTTTCCTATTAACATGGTAAATGGGGCACGATTCTCAATAAATTGAATAATCTCAAAATCTTCTTCTGTTGAAGTTCCATTTACATTCGTAGGTATCTGAGCGAGCCTCCCACACAGGTTTACCAATTTTCCTCTGAATAACCCTATTCCTCCTAGTGAAGGGATCATGGCAGGCCTTCCTATAGCCTCCCAAGTTCTTTCTTTCATGATATTCACTTGTGTTTCCTCATCTAGAACACAGTCAATGTCGAAGTCCCCTATTCTTGCTTCAAGGCATTTTTTTTCTTTAAAGATCTCTGATAACCTGACATGTCGGTGACCATTCAGGGTTTCGTTTATTTGCATCAATACTTTCTCTGATTCTTTCTGGGGTTATGTTGTAGCCTTAGTTTTTGGATCTGTCTTAGGGTTTTCTTGTCTTATGTTCATACTTTCAAGCTTAGCAATCATTCTAGGGAAATCCAACACTTCATGGTCTAGAGCTTTGCATTAAAGACAACTAGGTCTTCCACCAGAGCATTTCTTAGCAAGATGTCCCGGTCTTTTGCAACTGTAACAGAGAGTTAATCCTCTCTTTCTTTTAAATTATCCCCGACCTCCTCTGTACTACGCACTAGGATCATAGGAGCTAACCTGCAATAAATTCTTTCTAGGATCTTGCATCCATTTTTTAGTCCAAACATTCTTTCTATGCATTGGTATAACATATCTTTCACTAGTCTTATCAGATCTATTGATATCAAACCTTCTTTCATCTATTAATTCCCTAGTTTTCAGGCTAGGACAGATCCTATCAATCATACCTAAATCCATACTCTAGAAACAAAAATTTCTACTTATCTTCTACAGAGCATAGAGCTTCCAAATCTAAAAAAACAAATTTACTACCTTTACCTTTATCAGAGCACAGAGCTTGCAGAGCTTACCTCTTTTAATCAGAAATTCTTACTTTTACCTTTCTTAGAGCACATAGCTTTCAAATCTTACTTCTTTTCTTCAGATCGGGCTTCTTTCTTTAGCACAAGGATTTATAAGTCAAGTAGAATACTGCGCGCTAGGGCATAGATCTACGCACAGAGTTTTCACAATTTCAGGATGAGTCTTTGCACAAAGCTTCTTCTTTCTCAGTTCCCAACAATCACAGTTTCAAGTCCCGACAACGGAACCATTTGTTGGCACAGGGGCAGACCCAGGGTTCAATGCTACAACAACGCACCAACAAAGCCCTAACTACCGGCTCTTTCGGCAACACCTACGAAGAAGATGAAGTCTCACCCAAGGTAGAGGCAGGGGTGGTTGCAAGACTTAGGTGTCTGCAACCTTAGCTGGGACACAGATCTGTGATCATACTACTTAATAAAGCACTTAACATCGCCAGTTCCTCAATATACAATCAATAACCACCTCACTTATAAGACATAACTTTGTAGCATTAATACTGATCTAATGTATTCAAGCACTTATCATAAGTAAATAGGTCAGATCTGGTAGATCAAACACTGAGCATATCCATGTATATCAGATCTATCATTCTACCTATCATTAGCACTAAGCATAAGCAGATCTATCTAAACATATCAGAGCACTTAGCATATAACATATGAAGACATCAAAACAAAGCACAAAGAACATAACACAGTGTTTACCTGGTTCACCACCACCCTGGGGCTACGTCCACCAACTCGTCTTTATTTATTGTCTTCAGTCAATCGGTTATAAGCACAAAGCCATCAAAACCCTTACTTCGTACAGGACAAAAGATCTGTGAAGCTTGCTAGGTCCTTCTTCCTTATGCTACAGCACTAATCTCTCCACAATCTACTACAAGGACCTACACTTACCTCTGCAAGTCTCTTACATTCATGCACAAAGCACTTACAGACTATACTCGCACTTAACATACGTTCACATCACATAGATGCATTATTCTTCTCCTTCTTACATTGCCTATTCTTCTATTTATACATACAAAATAGGCCTAAACATGGGTAAACCCATGGGACGACATCCCATTCTCGTTACATATTCCCAAAAAGCCAAAAAGGGGCCCAAAAGGGGACCGAGATCCCGTGATATCCGTTTCGTCTTGCGCTCCTCCTTCGACAGGCTATCGAAGTCCCAAAATAGGTCAATATGACCAAGAAACTCCCAAAACTTGGTCAAGGACCAACAATGATGCTACCTATAGAATGGTCTGCAAGACTATGTGAATCTTTCACATGCCATGTGAAGATGGATGGATGTGTTTGAGACCATTAATACCTCCCTAGCTAAGAGGGAGTGTTGATATTATGGTAGTTGCGGGAGGTATTAACCTCCATATGTAACCTTTGACTAGAATAGAATATTCTGGAAGCAAGAGAAACACTAAACAGATGTGTGAAAACCCTAGAAGACAAGTCGGCTCAGCAGAATATATAATATTAAGGTATTATCCTCCAGAAAGACCAGTCGGCTCCATAGGAAAAAGATAAACAGAAAATATAATTACCAGAAAGTCAAGTTGGCCCAGCCAAAAAAGTCATTGGACAGATCAATATAAATAGAGGATGTCTTGGCTCATTTGTTCACTCACTCTCACCCAGAAAACTAGAAACAATGTGCAAGTTTGGAGGAGGAGGAGCAACAACTGTTGTTGGGCAGTTTTCTCTTGTTTAATCTTTATGGTATATTTATCTTG
>ML792057.1:30309-41521 GCA_009831015.1 Picea engelmannii
TGTGAACTTCTGCAAAGATGTTGGAATCAAGAGGGAACTCACTACTCCCTATAATCCCCAACAAAACGGTGTAGCTGAACGGAAGAACAGAACCATACTGGAAGCTGTGAAGACTATGATCCATGATCAAGATCTTCCTATGTTCTTATAGGCAGAAGCAGCGATGGCAACTGTTTATGTGCAAAACCGATTATCCCATAGTGCACTTGGGCTCAAGACACCAAAAGAGATGTTCACCGAAAATAAGCCATAGGTAAGCCATCTTAAAATATTTGGTTGTCCAGTGTTTATTCATATACCTAAAGAAAAGATAAACAAGTTGGACCCTTCAGGAAAGAAGGGAATATTTGTGGGATACTGTGAGGTCTCTAAGGCCTTCAGAATCTATATACCAAGTCAACATCACAGTGATATCAACAAGGATGTGACCTTTGATGAAGATGCATCACTCAAGAAATCTAAAATATGCCAGCTTGAAGAGGTATGTGAAGAGGAACCCATAATCCCCAATACTGCAATGAGGGAGGCTCCCAGAGCTGCAGAACCAGAGAGGGAAGTCGTAACTTTCCCTGATGAGGAACTTCTAAAAGACCATGATATAGTAGAAGTACAAGAACCTCCTCAGATGACGATCCTCCATAAAAGAAAGCCAGTCTGGGATAGAGAGATTATTCAAGATGGAGAGAAGTACGGTGTTCTCCAAAGAACAACGAGACAGGTGAAAAGACCAAAGCCATTCTCCAGTTATATGGCTTTGATGTGTGATCTCCTAGAAGAGGAGCCTACCTGTTTTGAAGAAGCCATTCAAAGGAAAGAATGGGTAGATGCCATGACAGAGGAATACCAATCCATAATGAAGAACGAAGTATGGGAAATAGTTCACAGACCGAAGAATAAAGATGTGGTATCCTCCAGATGGCTCTTCAAAATTAAACATGTTGCTGATGGAAGTATTGAGAAGTATAAAGAAAGATTTGTCGCTCGTGGCTTTTCCCAGAAGGAAGGCATTGGCTATGAAGAGACATTCTCTCCTGTGGCCAGATACACTTCGATCAAGACCATCATAGCTCTTGCAGTTAAGATGAAGTGGAAGCTACACCAGATGGACGTGAAGACAGACTTCCTAAACGGTTTCATCGAAGAGGAAGTGTATATAGAGAAACCTCAAGGATTTGAGGTTGAAGACAGGAAGTCTCATGTCTGCAGATTCAAGAAAGCCTTATACGGATTGAAGCAAGCTCCTAGAGCTTGGTATGGCCATATAGACAGTTTCTTGACGAGCTTAGGCTTTACCAAGAGTAAAGCAGACTCAAATATCTACTTCAAAATTATGAATAATGAGCTAGTAATCTTACTGCTATATGTGGATGACTTATTCTTAACTAGAGAAGAAAATCTCATCACTAAATGTAAAAGGAGACTTGCCTTGGAATTTGAAATGAAAGACCTCGGCCTAATGCATTACTTCTTAGGTCTTGAGGTATGGCAGAGTCCTGAAAGGATCTTCCTTAACCAAGGGAAGTACACGATCGAAATCTTGAAGAGATTCGACATGTTGGAATGCAAGCCCATGAATACACCCATGGAAGCAAAGCTAAAGCTGTTGGTCGATACATCGTCAGAATTGATTGATGCCACACTATATAGACAGATTATTGGATCGTTGATGTCCCTGACAAACACCAGACCATACATTTGTTTTGTCGTGAACACCTTGAGTCAATTTCTAGTAGAACCCAGACATGTTCACCTAGTGGCTACAAAACATGTGATGAGGTACCTTAATGGTACAATAGATTATGGTCTCAACTATGATGGAGATCATAATTTCACATTGAGTGGATATACTGATGCAGATTGGGCCGAAAGTGTTTCTGACAGGAAAAACACTTCATAATGTTGTTTCAGTTTGGGATCAGCTATGAGCTCGTGGCAGAGTAGGAAGCAATCTAGTATTTCTCTCAGCACAGTGGAAGCATAATACATTTCCGCATGTTCTGCTAGCTGCAAACCTATATGGCTTCAAAAGTTGTTGACCGACCTATTTGACTTGGAGATGAGAGCAACCGTGATTCTATGTGACAACCAGAGCTACATAAAGATGACAGAGAATCTTGTATTCCACGACAGGTCGAAGCACATAGATACCTGCTATCATTACATCCGCGACATGGTACAAAGAGGAGCCTTGAAGCTCCAGTACATTAGTATGGATGAACAGGTTGTTGACGTGTTGACCAAGCCTCTATCTCGTGTAAAGTTTGAGTACTTCCGAGATAAGCTTGTCTTAGTTCGAAAGGACCTTCCTCAAAAAGGGGAGTAGATGTGATGTTCCTTTCTTCTGACCTAGCTATCAGACGTAAAGCAAGATGTGATGTGTTGCTTGCTTCTGACCTAGTTGTCAGACGTAAAGCAAGATGTTCCTTGCTTCTGACCTAGCTATCAGACGTAAAGGAAGATGAGATGTTCCTTGCTTCTGACCGAGTTGTCAGACGTAAAGCAAGATGAGATGTTCCTTGCTTCTGACCCAGTTGTCAGACGTAAAGCAAGATGAGATTTTCCTTGCTTCTAACCTAGTTGTCAAACGTAAAGCAAGATGTTCCTTGCTTCTGACCTAGCTGTCAGACGTAAAGCAAGATGAGGTGTCCCTTGCTTCTAACCCAGTTGTCAGACGTAAAGCAAGATGAGATGTTCCTTGCTTCTGACCCAATTGTCAGACGTAAAGCAAGATGAGATGTTTCTTGCTTCTGACCGAGTTGTCAAACATAAAGCAAGATGAGATGTTCCTTGCTTCTGACCTAGTTTTCAAACGTAAAGCAAGATTAGATGAGTTTCTTGCTTCTGACCGAGTTGTCAGACGTAAAGCAAGATGAGATGTTCCTTGCTTCTAACCAAGTTGTCAAACATAAAGCAAGATGATATGATGAGACTAGCACTAAGCTTTCAGCTGGATAGTTGTGACGTAAAGCCAGTCTAGTATCCTGCTTCCAACCTGATGGTTGTGACGTAAAGCAAGACGAGTATCTCGCTTCCAGCTTGAGTGTTGTGACATAAAGCAAGACGATGAGATGAGACAAGTACTGAGCTTCCAACTTGATAGTTGTGACGTAAAGCCAGTCTTGTATTATGATGAGACAGCCTTGTGCTGTGATGATGATGATGATGTATCAATTTTTGTACTAATACATATTGATGCAGATGATGATGGCATTCCTTTGAGAATGATGATGTTGCCGATGAAGAAAACTTTCGATGATTTATAGATACGCCAGCCAAGATGATATTGATGATGTTGTCCTCCCACTTGATGTTGTTGATGATGTTGTCCTCCCACTTGATGTTGTTGATGATGTTGTCCTCTCTCTCTCACATGATGTTGCTGAAGAATACGCTTCTTGTTAAGGGGGAGTGTTGAAATAATGTAACTACAAAGAGTATTCTTATATTATTGATATATTATTCATAGGATCAATCCCCATTGTGGATTGATCATGTCGGTTATTGTAATAGGACCAAATCCCCTTTTGTGGATTGGTCAAAAGACAATTGTAATAGGCAGAATAAGAAGTTGACCCCAGCAGTTAATAAAAAGACCCAGAAATATAATAAAGGTGGGTTTACCCACCCAGTTTGAGAAGTCGGCTCTGCCAGTGAAGAGACACTTCACACGTGCTAGACTTGTATAAATAAAGGAGGCCAATGCCTCACTTAGACACAACTCACTTGCTCAGTTTGAGAGACAAGTTCTGAACTGTTACCGGCAAAGGAGAGAGAGAGTGGCACATATCTAGGAGAGGAATTTCTATATTAGCATAAGAGATCTCTTGGCATTGTATTGGCTATCTATATTAAGGAAGTTTTGCTAGGCTTTCTTCCCCTAGAGGGTTTCCCAGGATAAATGTTGTGTCTCTTGTGATTGTGTATTTCTCAGTGATCTTGGATTATGCTATTGTTATCTAGTGAAATGCAAACATCTATAATAATGGCTTAAACATTAACAAAGACATCTTTTATGAATGGTGTAGTAGAAAAGGAAGTGTACGTGGAGCAGCCACAAGGTTTCGAGACACATGGAAGGCAGACACATGTGTGCAAGTTGAATAAATCCTTGTATGGATTGAAGCAAGCACTCAAGGCATGGTACGATAGAATTGACAGTTTTCTTATGAGCTTGGGATTTACTAAGAGTAAAGCAAATTCCAACCTTTACTACAAGGTTGTGGATGGTGGACTAGTGATATTACTATTATATGTGGATGACTTGTTTCTAACAAGAGACGAGAAGCTCATCGTTGAGAGTAAAAGGAAGCTTGCTACAGAGTTCGAGATGAAATACCTGGGTATGATGCATTATTTATTAGTTCTAGAGATATGGCAGAAACCGAATGATATTTTCCTTAACCAAGGAAACTATATTGTAGAAATCCTAAAGAGATTCGGAATGATGGATTGTAAAGCCAAGCCTACACCAATGGTGACAAACCTAAATTTATTGAGTGATACATCTTTAGAGATAGTGGATGCCACCGTGTATAAACATATGATTGGTTCGTTGATGTATTTGGCGAACACAAGGCCAAATATATGTTTTGTGGTGAACACATTGAGTTAGTATATGGTTGAATCTAGATGTGTTCACTTGATGGTGGGAAAACACGTATTGAGGTACATGAAAGGTACAGTTTATTATGGACTCATATATGTTTCGGATCATGAGATAAGACTGCAAGGCTATGTTGATTCAGATTGGGTTGATAGTGTCGCAGATCAGAAGAGTACATTAGGATGTTGCTTCATTTTGGGATCAGCCATGATATCGTGGCTCGATGGGAAGTAGACTAGTGTGGCACACAGTATGATCGAGGCAGAATATATAGTAGCATGTTCAACTAGTTGTGAAGCTGTGTTGATTCAAAAGTTACTTTCATGGTTGTTTGATCTCGAGTTGGAGGTGACTTGTATCTTCTATGACAACTAGAGTTGCATAAATTTGTGAGAGAACCCAATGTTTCATGACAATTCAAAGCACATTGAGATCAAGTACCATTATATTTGAGACATGGTACAAAAGGGAGCAGTGAAGCTCCAGTATGTTTCTATAGACGGGCAAATAGTCAATGTGTTTACCAAGCCTCTGTCAAAGATAAAGTTTGAGTATTTCAGGGACAAGCTTGGCATGGTCCAGAAGGAATTCCCTCATAAGAGGGAGTGATAAGTTACATATGTGATTCCAGGGGCAGTAGTATGTCGAGTGTGGAAGCAACTGGTAGTCATTCATGGACACATCACTGACTGTGACACCAGTCAGCATAACCTCGCACAGGGTCAACAATGTGGTGAGCCTTCAGGGTTGGTAGTTTCTCAGCATTTCGAGTTGAAGGGCCAACCATGAGTGTGGTTGGAGGTGTTTCCTATCCATGGGCTAGATGGGTAGTGTGTGCACACTATATTACCTAATCCTTATGGTTAGATGTTTGGTCACTGTGGAATGGATTCTTGGTGCGCCAACCAGAAGTGATAGCTTCAAGGCTAGTTGTCTAGATTTTGTGTGAGCTAGACAGATGTGATAATTTCCTAGTTCTGTGTGAGATAGATGAAGTCTCGTAATGACATAAGGTATGAAAGGATGAAAAGGTTGTGCCCACTAGAGAGATACTACATATGTTTATGAGGCCCCGAATGCATGAATGTGACATAACCATCATATAGTCTATGTGTGACTATGACAGAGCTTGTTTGGCTATGATGGTGATACTTGTGACATGATCTGTTTGATCATGAGATAGCCTGTGTGGCTATGGTGATGCTACCTGTAGACTAGTCTGCAAGACCATGTGAGTCTTTCCCATGCCATATGTGATGGATGGATGTGATTGAGACCATTACTTGAAGAACATCATGGATAATACATCCCTAGATAAGAGGGAGTTTTGATGTTTTGGTAGCTACGGGAGGTATTAACCTCCAGGACAACCTTTTTTCTTAGATAAGAATATTTTGGAAGCAAGAGAACCATTAACCAAATGTGGAAATACCCTAGAAGAGAAGTTGGCCCAAGGAGAATAATAATAAAGAATTAGAAGGCTCCAGAAAGAGAAGTCTGCCCCACATGAAAAGTCACTTAGATATGCTAGTATAAATAGAGGCAGGCGCTAGCTCATTTCACACACACTCTCACTCACTCAGTTAGGGCTCAATTCTAAGGAGCATCAATCGCAGTAGCTACAATGGTGACACGGAAGGAGGCACAAGTATGAGGAAGGTGACATAGCAGTTGCAGTGGTGAAGTATCCCCTTGCTCAGTCTTTCTGGTATCTCTCTCTTGTGCGCTTTTCTTGGTAAAGGTACGCTCTCTTTGTACTGTGTTGCTTCCACAACTGTGTTGGTATTTTTGGTTAAGCTAGTTGTTGTGCTAGGGTTTATTTGTTGGTTTTAGAGTGGAATTGTGGGAATCTATCGAAGAAAAGGTTATTGTGCTCAGGGGTGGCACGTGTAAGTGCTTATGGTTGGGTGACGATCGTGTAACATTGTCTATGGTTAAACAAGCATACCAAAATTTAACAGATCTTGCTTGAAACACGAATATAATCATATGCAACTACTTGAATGCATAAAAGCTTTGAGAATGATCACTATTATGAATTGAATGAACCCATTCATTGTACTCTATTGAAGATGCTCAACAAGGCCATAAGGGTCCAAGTATGGGCCAACTGAGGCACTAGAAATTGTGTGATAAAAATTATCATCCACGTAGATAAAAAAAATGTTAATTCTAACACTACAGAGAACATTTCTAATGGAGAATATCAAGCTAAAAGTTTTATGTCACAACTTGCTCATGACTTCCTTTAATTATTTATGCTTTTATAACAATCATAAAGATAATAATTAGGTTAATGAAACATTAAGGTTCACACACCCCTCACCTCGTGACTAGTCAATGTATATTTATACACCATCACAAGGCTTATTGTAATCATCCTTTATTTTATTATACTTTTATTGGGAGAAAGTATTATACCAAGGTGCATCAAAGTTTCACATTAAAGAACCAAGTCAAAAGGCTTCAAAATATGATGCACACACTATAAAGAAACCTTGCCAACACTCAAATTTAGAAACAAGTCAAACCCTTACAACCAGATAAAGATAATGTCACCAAGCAAACATGCTTAGTTGTAGATAACCCTGTATACTATGTTTTGAAGACAAAGCATCCCTTAAAGGGGCGCCAATATAACAAACATATAATAATAATAATAATAATTAGGTTAATGAAACATCAAGGTCACACACTTTCATCTCATGACCATTCAATGTATATTTATACACCATTATGAAGCTCATTGTAATCATCATTTATTTTGTTCAATCTTTTAGTAATATTTGTAGATATATCTCAATCAATCTCATAGTAAATAGGAATTGTTTATTCTAGCTTCCATTTAAGCCAGTCCATTTTGTCCATTTGAAGATCCATCATAAAGAGGAAGAGATTCATTAAATATAATTTAGGAGATATTTCTTACCTCTTCTAAATCTTCTTCATATAGATATTATTTATAGAGAGGGGATTTCACAAACAAAAGATTAAAGTAGTTATTTTCACATAGTTGAAATATGTCTACGTAATATTTTTCACAAGCCTCTTATATATCCAATTTTCATGTATCTTCGTTCTATATTCTCCTTCTATATTCATTGCAAGAATGAATCTCTCAAGTGACATCCCATTATTTTTTCCAACACTATTATCCTAGCCCTATTTGAATATATCTCGGTCCTTTTCTTCAACATTTTATCAAGCAAGGATTTGAAATAAGAATAGAATATAACTTGCATTAAATAAACCTCTCTTCCAAATTTAAACATGATGCTACAACCTTGTGTGCAAGTAGATCTAGGTTTTTTCTTCAAATAACAAAAATAGCACTTGATTTTCTTACCCCCAATTGAAAGTTGTGATAATTTACCCCTTTTTTTCTAGGGTTCTAAAGCTGAAAATGAAAAACTTACAAAAACTTACAAAGCTTGTAACTATGTATATGTTTCATTAAATCCATTATAAGACTATTCACTTGAAATATTTCTAAATCTATCTTCTAATTAAAAATGGCACCTCAATCAAGTACTTCCAACTAAAAGTTATGCCCCATTGAAGACAAGGTACCCAAATGGACAATGTTTTTAAGTTATTCCGGAATGTTAAATTATGATGATTGTATCCCATTAATATTTCTTCAAAAATTGTGAGTGAGTACTCATTGGAAGTAGTTCTAAATCTAGTTTCTAAAAAAAAGGGAAAAACACATCAATCCAACTCTCTAATGGAATATTATGGCCTCTGGCCTCTACGATAGAGATACCATTTCCTAGTATATAGATATGAATTATGCTCTCATACCACAAGTAATATGCCTAGATGCAAATCAACACACTATTGTTGTAAACAACATAAATAAAGTAAGATAACATTAAGAAATATGATAGGAGTGAATTCCAAATGACAAACACAAAGATAAGAATAAAGGAATGGGGACACCTACACACCCAAGAGTGAATTGCACCTACAAATTTATATATTGGAGGATGACTTCTCCAAAATGAACCGAAAAAAAGGAATATAATTTGATCGACAGATAGAAGATATGAATTATTACAAGGATGGGGCAAACCTATTTATTTAACTTGTGATTCAAATAACCTTTACAGTGTATTTAAATTCTTATTTAGTGAATTAATCCTAAACACACTAGTTATTTTTTTAACTTCTTATTTTACATGAGTGATATTGTACAAATATTAAAGGAATAAAAGTTATTACAAAACTATAAGCTTACATACAAAATTGTTCATGTGCATAAATTTATCATAATAATAGGTACACAAGAGATACTAGAGGTATTTTATTTGTTTGAAATTTGGATTGTTTAATTTTGTTGCAAAGTGTTGATGATTTGTTTGGTTGAAAAAAAAAACATTTACTAAAACATTGGGCTTGCTACTAGGTCAATGGTGATAGTTGTCATTTTTAGAACTACTCACTCTATCATTAAGACAATAAAAGAGTTTGATACAAAAAATATGAAACAAAACATAAAACTTTGTATAACCTTATGAAAGAGAGAAAGACGATAGTTGATGTTGCCCCCTTACCCTAAAAATATGTTAAAGGATTTTTCCAACCAATCTAAAACTTTAAACCCTTATAAGGACATTTAGTTTGACTGAGTACTTCTATCCTCTAAGAGGGATTTTCAATGTGGTGAATGTCTAATGAATAGCGAGAGAAAATTTCTACCTTTAGTATGACGATGATGGAAATCCACCATAGTATCATGATTGTCTAATGAAAAATGAGAGAATTTTTCTACCTTTGGCACGAGGATGATGTCAATACAATGGAGCATCACTAATTGGTTTTGGAGAAGTGGGTGTTGTGGTTGATGACACATCATGTAACTAAGTGGTTCTTCTAGAACATTGGTGATCATTACGACTAGCTACCCAGTTGACTTAATGGATGAGAGCTCACCAATATGCAAAGTTTAGATTTTGTAGTGTTGAGTTGTTTCTCCTTCTTGAAAGGAGAATTAGAAAAGTGTTAAGTCTTGTGTTAAGGGTGGTAATAAGTTGGGAATGTTATTTTTGTGTTAAGAGGTGTGTTACTATAACTCAAAATTATATGTGAGTGTGAATATGGTCACTTTATTAGTCACATGTGACCTATGTTACATTATAATTTCAAGGTTAAGGGCTAGGTGCTTAAACAACCTTATCCAACTAAGGGTGTTATATGATGATGTATTGAAAGATGATTAGATGAAAGAGTGAACTATATATATTGTAGGTAGCCTACCTCAAGCTCCCATAGATGTACTTGTTACAACATTATTAATAATAATATCTAACGTTTATTATCCTCTCCACTTATGATGGTCTCTTATTTTGTTATGTATGAACCCATATGAAATACTACACTAACAACTATGGTCCAAGTTTAGTTTTTGTGCTTTACAGACTAATAATCTAGGGGAGCAACAATGTTTGGTGACCAAGTCTTTCATAAGAGATTTTACAAGCTTAGCAATTGAGAGTTATATTTGGTTTAAATTTATTGTACTCTCTCTTCTCCTATTTGTTACAACATTATTAATAATAATATCCAACATTTATTATCCTCTCCACTTATGATGCCACATATGATGGTCTCTTATTTTGTTATGTATGAACCCATATGAAATCCTACACTAACAACTATGGTCCAAGTGTAGTTTGTGTGCTTTACAGACTAATAATCTAGGGGAGCAACAATGTTTGGGTGACCATGTTTTTCATAAGAGATTTTACAAGCTTATCAATTGAGAGTTATCTTATTTGTTTATTCTTTAGTTATTTATATTGTTAGAAAATGACTAAATATATTCAATTTATTTTTTGGGCAGAAAATATTTAGTTTGTTAGTGGTTAGCACTAGAAAATATTTAGTTTGTTAGTGGTTAACACCAGATGATGGTCATTAATAAAATCAAGAAGCTTCTCTTACATTTTTGGCTAATGCAATGTTGTGTGACCTAGTTTTGCATAACCTTAACATTATGTGTTTTTTAGTGGTTAGGACCAGATGATGGCCATTAATAAAATCAAGAAGCTTTTCTTGGTCATTAAAATCAAGAAGCTTCTCTTACATTTTTAGCTAATACAATGTTGTGTGACCTAGCTTGATGATGGCCATTAATAAAATCAAGAAGTTGTTCTTGATCATTAAAATCAAGAAGCTTCTCTTACATTTTTAGCTAATACAATGTTATGTGACTTTTTTTTTCCAAAAAAAATTGCTCGAATTTATATTTCTATAAAATTCATTTACACAGAAGACAGTCGACTGTTTTGGACAGCATTCGCTTGCCAGAGCTGTAAACAGTCAAAAACAAAACATAACAATAGGACAACACAATCCATACTTGTGCTTAAAAGAGACCAATGCATGTAGATGATGTTCGCCCAGCCACCAAAAGGTCAAGTCCGGCAGAATCTGCGTTTCTGGTTGGTGTATTAGGCTGTCAGCCTCATCTAAAAAAGTTTAATTGAGTAGTGGAGCTCTCGATCCCATGGTCACAGTGAAAGATTGAGAGCAGACCAGTCTCCCCGGCAAGGGCCCTTTTAGAGAGAGCATCAGCAGCCCGATTATGTGCACGAGGAACATGCC
>ML792057.1:43581-63302 GCA_009831015.1 Picea engelmannii
TGTCCACCATCCAGCTCCAGTCTTCCGAGGATGAAGCACCCAATCTCAGGTGAAATCCTAAGTAGTTAAATCCTTCACTCAGATTCTTGAAGTTGAGTGGAATAGTGTCTTTGAGTAATTGAAGTTCGGGAGCTGTAATACCCCAATGATGAACAGTTGACTTATCAAGATTGATGGATAGTCCAGAAACCAAACAGAACCTCTGAATAATTTCCAGAATGCAGAGCCATTCCTCAGGATTGGCAAGGGACATAAGCAGTACATCGTCCACGAACATCAGATGGACCATCTTAATCAGTTTGGAAACCTTAATGCCCGATAWTTTATGTTCGGAGAAGCTTCTAGAGAGCAGGATACTGAGTCCTTCCATAATCAAAATGAAGAGGTATGGGGAGAGTGGACATCCCTGACGGAGTCCTCTCTCGCACTTGAAGAAATTAGAAGGGACACCATTGATCAGCACTGCCATGTTTGCACTTGTGACTTAGCTTATGTGACTTAGCTTTACATTATCTTAACATTATGCAATTTTTATTTGATTTCAAATAAGGTTTTTTGTTTTTAATAAATAAGATTTTTTTATATTAAAAAAAATTGTTATAAAAAAAAATTAATTCAAAATAAATAAATTGTTACACGATGTTAAGTTTTTTAAAATTACCACTTAAAATATTTGATTGAGTTGTTTTTTAATGAAGACTATTATCTATACCTTTACTTAGAATATTTTATTAAGACTATTATCTATTTCAGTTATTTCTTAACAAAGACTATTATCTATTCCTTTACTTAGAATATTCTATTAAGACTATTATTATACCTTACATCAAGCACCCAACAACTATGCTCTATCGAGTTTATTTCCAATTTATATAAAAGAGTTGTGTTGCAATGCAAGAATAGTTGTTGTTTACTCTACAATATTTGTTAGGTAAATAAGCATGTCTTTGGGTTCTTATGGATTTTAAAATAGAAAAATGGAGAAAGGTCCATTGCATCTTTTGAAATATTATTGTGATAATAAAAAATGTATAAATATTCATGTGCAAATAAAATACGAGTGGGTGATTTGTTATCTACTTATAATACATGATGTAATATGACAAAAAAAAAATGAAACAATGTGGTGAATAGACTTTATAATTTTAAACAATGTGGTGAATAAATTTTATAATAAAAAATAAAGAAAAATAATAATTGATCAATTGACGATGAATAGTATTGCATTTACTTATAATACATGATGTAATATGACCAAAAAAATTCAAACAATGTGGCGAATAGATTTTATAATTTTAAACAGTGTGGTGAATAAATTTTATAATAAAAAATAAAGAAAATTAATAATTGATCAATTGACAATGAATAGTATTGCATTTATATCCATGAGAATTTTTTTTAAAAGGGATCGGAATGTCACTTATCATGGTTACTAAGTTCATTTTTTAACACTTATATAATTTAGTGTTTGGATCACTACTTAGCATAGTTACTAACTTATATAATTTTGTGTTTGGATCATTACTTATTATGGTTACTAAGTTAATTTTTTAACACTTATAACTTAGTGTCTATATCTTGTTGCAAAGTTTTTTCCTTAAGGTTGAACCATGGAGAAATGAATATGCTTAGTGTTGAAATTTGATGAGCAAAATCAAGCTTGTCTTGGAGCATTTTTCCAATCAAATATGGATAATATATATAGCAACCCATTACAAAAAAACAATCCATTAAATACATATAGTTACACCATTAAAACCATCATTTTTTACAATTGAAATGTATTTTAAATTCCAACCTTGAATTTGCTAAGTCATCAAATTTTCCCATATAATGTTTATAATTAGCAAACTTTCATATTAATTGATGACTTTGAATTTTGTTAAGATTGTATTGTTTATGTTCATTGAGTTGTGGTCAAGTTCAAACCTTGGTAACCTTAGAACCTCTAAAAATGCTTAAATTTGATGTTGATGTTGATGTGTATAAGGTTTATAACTCCTCGTGAATAAAAAAAAGTGTTTCTCACTTAAGGCTAACATCTCTTTTTAATCCCATTTGACATCCCCAACCCATATGTTTTTGCATGCTTCCCAAGTAAAATTTATATGGTAATGTGACAATATTCAATGTTCTAATTTTTTAAAATTGTAGTTGTTTCCTTGTGTTATTGTTGGATGCATGGTAATGTTGAAAATCGTAGATACAATTGACTATTCTTATTGTGATCTTCTCTTTGAAAAGGGCAAGGTGAGGATTACCAAGTTCAACTTGCAGTGGGACAATGCCCCAGGAATTGTATCTTCTATGTGACACCTACACAAAGGGTTATATTGGAGGAATTGCTCGCAAGGTTACAATACATCTTAAGTGTTGTCATTGTGAACTAGTATCTCTATTTTCTATTTCTAGTTAAGAACTGGTAACTAGTTCATGTTTCTTTTCACATAGTGATAACTTCTAGTAAGCATCATATTTATGATTGTTAACTACTTCCATGGTATTATAGGGCTTTGGAGAGTAATGATTATTTAACTGAAGCAAGCATGCTGGAGTCGTTGATTGCTCGTGCCAATTTTGAGAATAACAGGTATCAAGGGCGCCCTAAAAGAAATGCAAAGAAATCTACAAATTGGGTAGACTGGTATTGATGTTGTTACTAAAATTATTAGGGGTGTTTCATGAATTATTCCTACAACCTATTTTCTCAAGTCTAATTATAATAACATCAACTTGATTCTTCATATTGCTTCATAAGAAAGAATATCATTCTCGTGTTATACTAAATATTAGGTGCACTATTCATGACCACTCATTGAAGCATCAACGAGTATTATGAGGATGCTTCCATGATTGCACATTGTTGATACAAGTGAATCTGCATTGCAAGTTGCTACATGTTTTGGGCATCGCTTTCACATACATAATGAGTGAGTATAGAACTAGTTTTCAACTTAAAGTATGGAGTTAATATTCAAATTTTTTCCCATCTTATCCCTTCCAAGGGTTGAACCTATTAGAGAAGTGCTATTAAAAAATAATCATTCAATTAAAAAAATGAAAAAGCCAAAAAAAAATATTATACATCACCCACAAAGTGCACAAATTACTAGAAGGGCTTAATTGCCCAAAAACCTATGCATATAACTTTAACATCAAAATTTCATCATCTTAATGATGTGTGTTGGCACAGGGGTAGACCCAGGGTTCAACGCTTCAACAGTGCACCAAAAAAACCCTAACTACCGGCCCTTTCGGCAACACCTGCGAAGCAGATGAAGTCACCCAGGCAGGGGTGGTTGCAAGACTCAGGTGTTTGCAACCTTAGCTGAGACACAGATCTATGATTCTAACTCTTAGCAAGCACTTTAGCATAGATCATTTATCAGTGTTTAACCCGCAAGGCACTCCGCAGATGGCGCAAAGCACCACAACATTCACTTAGATCTAGGTTAAGTTAGCACTTAGCAACAACAAAATAGGTTTAGCACTCAGTGCTTTCATATATGTCATATCTACACCCATACATATAAGCATCACAAAGCAAAGTGGATCTATCTAAGTATATCATAGAAAAGCACATAGCATAATCATATCAAAGCATAACACATGGAAAGAAATTAACACATTAGGTCGAAGCACCAAGCATAACACACAGAGTTACTGTGGTTCACCCCCACCCTGGTGCTACATCCACAAAGTCTTCTTCTTCTTTATTATCTTTGGTTAATCAGGTTACACCACAGAGCTCACACTTGTACTCCACATAGGACAGGAGATCTGTGTGCACCTAGCCAGATCCTCCTTTCCCGAGTAGATCTAGCACAGAGCCTTCTTACAATCCATGCACTCAGCACTTACAACACTTGCACTTAGCACTTACAACACTTGCACTCAGCTCTGCAAGTCGTTCACACAATATACACAAAGCCTTTACTAGCACTTAGTTTTTCTTCTCTTTCACTAGCACTTAGCTTATCTTCTCCTCTTCTTACATTTCCTAGCTACTTATTTATACTTTACAAAATAGGCCTAAACATGGGTAAACCCATGGGTCGACATCCCATACCCATTACATTAACCCAAAACCCTAAAAAGGGTCCCAAAAGTGGGTCGAGATCCCGTGATCTCTGCTTCGCCTGGCACTCCATCTTTGATAAACTGCCAAAGTCCAAAAACGGTCAAATATGACCAAGTGTTCCTCAAAACTTGGTCAAGGGCCAACAATTTGTTTGTTGAGAACTCATCCTTGGACTTATGGGAAAGTTGCCTTCCATCTGAACTTGAACAAATCTTGCATTTACTCTAACTTTATGGGTCCTATTTTCTTCTTCGTTTATTTTCCATCAAAGAAAACCAATGTCATTCTAACCAATGACAAGTGCTTTATTTTCTTCTTATTATCTTTCCCATAAAAGGAAAACAACTTATTTCTAGCCAATGACCACTGCCTTCCTTCAATTCTACATATCACAAGAGTAAGTCAATAGTAGAGGAAATCTGGGATCATTTAAAACCAACTTCCTTCCAGCGAATGTTCAATGTCTTCTTTCAATTCTATATATCAGAAGAATAAGTCAATAGTAGAGGCAAGTTTGGGATCATTGAAAACCACTTCCTTCTAGCCAATGATCAATGTCTTCCTTCAATTCTACATATCACAAAAATAAGTCAGTAGTAGAGCCAAGTTTGGGATCATTACAAGTTGTATAAACCAAAAAACGGAAATAAAGAAAAAAACTAGTGAATGGAATGTCCATATAACAAAACAATGAAATTAGTGGTTAAATGCAATACTTGATAATTCACCATGGCGTAGTTGTGCTTCATGCATTTTATGAGGAATTTGAAGAATGTAGTTATATAGGATTAGACACATGTATGGTCGTAAATTTATTTAATGGAATTGTTGTTAAAAGTGAAATTCTCCAAAAATGAGTTTGCTAAATGTCAATGGAATCTATGTTATTATATAGGTGTTACATCCCTATGAACATGCCAAATTCAACGACATTCTCTTTGCTCAAACAAATTCATTATGCCTTGACAACTTGTAAGTCCCATCATAGCATGATCCTAATGCCAATCAGTGTTACCATAAGATAGTGGTGTTTCCTACTAACATAATGGTTGGTTGGTTGTGGCGTGATTGTGCTTTCTTTCTCAACCTTCCACTCATCCTCTATGAGATATGTTGTTTGGGTGCATGTGTATGAAACAATAGTTAGATACACATATCTTGTGGTGTATTGGAATTGCTTGTATATCTATAAATCTTCTTATCCTCCATTATGCTAAAATTGTAGACTTTAAGAAAGTACCATATACACTCTTAGTATGTTTTTTTATCATGAGATTTTATTTAAGGGTGAGTGCTAGCTAATGATAGTTCCTTTTGACACATTAGATGCAATAGAAGTGTGGAAAAAAAAATATATATCCCTTGGCATGTGCAAATATTTTGAAATACCTACACAATGAATCTATATTTTGGATAAGAAGAAGAAATTTAGAAAATTGAATAACCTTTCTGTATATATAATTTTTATTTATTGAAATATTTCATAACTATATCAATTTTTTAAGAGTATAAGGTACATGTTCATGTTAGCGTAGCTTTTGAGTGCCTAAATGATGGAATCAATAGATAAAAATTGGTATACATTTAGAGGAAAATGAGTAATAGTGTAGGACTATTTTTCCAAAAAACATTAGGTTGGTTTTATATTTTTTTAAATTAATAAAGTCAACGAACCCCAAATTTAGTGTATCAAGTGTTGGTGCAGCATGTGAAGATCTTAACATAATGAAAATGGATTTTTTTAGCATGTGAGGTCAGTCTCTAGTAGTGTAGCCTATGTTTTTTTTTTTAAATCATTGAGGAATGAAAAATTATAGGAGAAACATTAACAATGTATTTTTTTTATTAATGAGTTGCGCCACAAGAAAAAATAGAAAAAACAATAAAAACAATAATATTTCTTAAAATATATACATATTTGTAATACACAAAAACATCTTTGTACGTCTACAACTTCATCATCTATGAGTATGTGTAACATATTACAATGATTCGTCAAAACAAAAGATATTGAAAAGGGAAAAAAATGTTGAATTTGCCATGATTTATCCATTCCATACCTTTGGCTTGGTTACTCTAAACTAGGTCCAAAGGATACACATGGGATGAGAAATGACAAGTAAAAGATGACATATGGGCAGGATAAGTGTTATTAAACACAAGCATGTTTTTATGAAATTCAAATTCATGTTTTTTATTAAATTTTCCACTATGCTAAGTTTTTCGTCAATATTTTTAATTTCATATCACAAAAACTCTAGTCATACACAATACATGCATGATATGTGTTGGGTAAATTAATGGTTATTATAATACACCCTATACTTTTCAATCTGGTTCGTAAACTTGAGTTGTATACACAGTATGTGCAGGAAAAAGGTTGAGGTCCAAACTACTCTCACTCTTCAAACTACGTTGTCTTCTCAAGAGACAAGCAAACCACGCTTCAAACCAATCATTCATCAAAATACCATCTAGAAAACCTTATAGACAACTTAACTTGGTCCACAAAATGAATATCAAGTATGAGCATCAAGTTAATAATTTTATATGTCATGCATAGATATTTAATCTATGCATGATCTTGTTCTCTTATATGTTCTCATATTAATTCTCAATCTATGGATGTCAAGAGTTTACACACAAAAATACTCAAGAGTTAATAAAGAATCTAAAAACAAAGCCTAATAACTAGTTCTTTCATCAATCTCCTTCTGGGATCAAAGATTCAATCTTTCACTTTGATAGGTTAAGTGTTCATGCTTTGTTTGTGAGGATAGATTTGACAACAAGAATCCCAATTATTGTCCAAAAACTAATGAAACTGAGTATTAACTATGATCATAAGTTTTACCCAAACCAGTCCCTTTAATCAGTCAACTTGTGAAGGTATTGAACTCCATTTATACATTATTGATCTTATATTGAGTTTATTAGTCCAGAAGTAAAACCTATGAGCAATGATTCTATTGCTTAGACTCACAATCAATATATTTGATGTGATGAACTTATGGTTGTATGGCACTTCTTCTATATAAATAGATTATTTACACATAGATGTGACTCAGTTGTCATACATCGTTTAGTATTAAAAATGATATTGAAAACTTTAAAAGATAATTACAAATTCCTTGGGATCAATTCTCGCAAGAAGGTCCAGGACAATTGTATACTTTGGTGTCTTTGTGTTAGTGATTGAATTGATCTTATACAGGCCTGCGCAATTTTAATTACAAATAAAACTTCAAAACTTACATTAACCAAAGATCTAGACAATGATTCCAATGAAATGGAAAACCACACAAATGCAAATGCTTATCCATGGGAATATGCAGATGTCATTATTAGTTACCTTCAAAAATGGAATCAAATTATTAGTAATCACATAAACTGTAAAAACGATTCAATAAACCACACATAGGTTAAAACTCACTACAATTTCGAAATTATGTTAAAACATAAACAATCAAAATCGTTGATAAAAACAAGTTATTGCTACATAACTAAAACTAGACTAACATCACATACAAACAATATTACTTCTCAGATGGTGGGACCTTACCAACCGGTGGCATGCCTTAGAAACCTACAGGAATACGATTAGAGGAACACCATGAATTATAAAAGAAATCCTTTCAAAAAACAGAGTTTGCACTCACAACATGTGCTTCATTACATAATCGAGGTTGAATGAGAAATACAATTACCAAGGATGCTCTCGACTCCCAAAACTAACAGCTACAATATCATGGATCGGTTATCTCTATATCTCTTGCTAACTTTTTATATTACAATGTTACATACATATAAAACCTTACATCGAGCGATAAGATTATGCCCTTGCGATTTTGTGAACAAATTTCCAAAATTCGACGACGCAACGATCAAATTTGTTTGAGTGTAACCATCCACGATATTCCTGGTATCTTTAGCAATTAGAATGAAGCATTTGTGATCTCGTTTCTATTTGTATGACATAATTCATACAAATAACATCTCGTCTCTGTTTTGGAAGATTCCCACAAAGGGCTTGGGCACAAGGAAATTTGACTCTGTTCTTTGACCGGGACCTGGTGATCTCGTGAAGGATCTAGAACTTGATCCAGGGCACATGAACCATGTTGGAGACCAGAGCTACAAAACCCATATGCTTGTTTTCTCCCTAGGTGTGCGCAAGTGGGAAAACCTCCAAACCTAGGTATAGAAAATCCATAGTGGGCGCAGGAACTAAACTACAATTCTTCATAGGCAAACATTAGTTCCCAAAAACTCATTAAATCTATTAAAACTTAGGAAATTAATTACAATAAGAAACCATTTCCTCTTTAGAGCTTGTTGGAAAGTTTTAGGCTTAGGAACGTGGATTCTTGGAATAATGAGGCTTGGTTTCGGTGTAATAGAAAGATAATAATATAGAAAAATGGTATTAAAAGGTGGAAAAATGGGAGACCAACATCTCCCCCACACATGCCTGCTTGCATTTCCTCATGCAAAGAGCATCCTTACTCAAAATTGATCCAAAAAACTGAAGCACCTTGTGAGTAACTAAAAGAGCTCAGTTGCATTAATCAAAATGTTGAGACCTATTGCCCTGGTTATTCTTTCATTGTGCCTCCTCTCCTTTAGCTGACTAGAGCTCATAATCTTCTTCTGTATATTTATATTCTCATATTGTAGCTTCATGATCTCTTCTTTGAGGTTTTGGCGTTGTTTTTTTAACAATTCATTTTCCTTTTGTATGCATTAGTTCAGAACTATCATCTCCAAGGCTTCTTGTTTCAACCTTTTAATTTTTGTGTTCTTCCTCTTCACCTTTCTAGGTGACTCATCTGATGGTGGGATAGGGTCATTCTTTCCAATAGATACATTGTCAGAAGGTTTTGGGAGTGCCTTCTCTATAGGATTCAAGCCTTTACTCCTTTGCTTCTTTGGAATTTTAAATATATCGACCAATGTTCCATTATCGTCTCCTTCATCCTCTAAAGAGATTGGGCATTGCCCCATCATTTGTTGTTGATATGAAGAGGGTGTTACATGAGTCCTTAGATGAACATGGGTCGAGACTTGAGCCTTGGGATTGGTAGAAACTACCACAGCAGTACCATCTCTTTGTTTGGCCATATTTCTAGTGATTTGATGGTTTGGAAGAGATTTAGTCAGTGCCTCTACCATCGGGCTAGCCTTTGCAATTTTCCTTTTGCATTGGCATGTTGGAGGAGAGATGAAGCCCTCGGATACAAGGGATCCAAGGTCTTCATCAAGGTCATTTTTAGTATTGTCGTCACCCTGGATAGTTTGGTTCTCTACCACCATCTCACCAGGTTGCTTATCAAATTTATTTTAAGCAATGAAACTTTCCCATGTTTCATTTCTCTTATTGAGCTCTTCTACGATTACAATTCTTACTAATCTATGGTGGTACTATAATTTTTAAACCTGCGAAGTAAAGCAATGCATATAGATTCTTAAGAAAAACAAAAATTAATCAATGGCTCACTCACATAGTACACAAAGATTTATATCGGAAACCCTCAACCAGGAAAACCTTTCTTATATTCATTATATCGAATTTCACCATTCACCATACAACATATATACAATTTTTTTAGTTATTTCGTAGATACCAAAACCCTAATCCTTTAATTCGGGATTAATTTAGAAAACTGCTAAAAATAGCAAAAACCACCCAAAAAAAAAATTTGCGGTGTTGCCCCAAACTCTATGCGTAACCAAGGAAGGCATACCTGCCCCCCCTAGGAAGCGCTCGGTGCACACGACACAAAGAGAACTACTAGAGGGATCGTCAAATGTAGTTGTCGAACCTGACGCGCCCACACACACACACATGCAAAGAATATAACATATACCCAACAAATACAAACTCTTGGAAGGGTTTTTATCATTCTTCTTTACTTGGCTCGACATTTTACTTAGACTCTTCCATAGATAATAAGGAAATTTCAACTGTTGGTCAAATTCAAAATGCAATAAAATTTGAATATGGTATTGGAATATAAGAGCATAATGCCCTTCACAAGTCAAATACCTCTGTAGAATTTCCAGTGGTGAGTGACATTCGTCCTTGAGTCAGGCCCATGGTATCCCTTTCACCCAATTTTCATTATGAAACTCTAGTTTCAAAAATCGATTACACAGGTCCTTTGATATGGGTTGATTCTTGAACCACCTTTCCCCTTCTTTCAACAAGCATGTGGCTTGTGCTATTGATTTCTCGTTCACCTCCATTACCAATTCCCCAACTCAAGCCACTCATCCACTGAAACACTTCGCAAACTGTAGTGTCACTTGGTCATTTTTTCCTCTGAACCTGGTGAAGAATTCATGCCACCCCGCGGCCCTCAGCAGTGTTCGACATGAATTGTATTCGGGCAGAGCTTCCAAAACTCACGTGGAGTTCGGCTCGTGGCGATCGTCCACCATCATGAATGGAAACAGTTCTATGAGAAAGAGGATGTTGGATGTAAGATGAATGAACATGAGGTGTAATGCATTGTTATGGGTGAAGCTCGAACAATCATCACTATTAAATGCCTATATGTTTTCAATTTCAAACGATTATGAATGTAACTCATCTGGAATACCTTTAGTGATTCTAGATGAGTTACAATAGTCAAATGAGAGACTATACAAGCTGACGGGAAATCATGAAATGATCGAGTCTGTAGGTGCAGTAAGGATGTTATAATATCCACATAATCCTTAAGCTTAATCATGTATAAGTCAGGAGATATCATGTTTATCGACAAGTGTAGACTCATGGTGGATCAATGAATGATATATATGAGAATCTTACCATATGTTCGATGGGATATGTGAATATATGGAGGAAATGTGTGACTACTTTGTTCATAAACATACAATTTGACCAGTGGAAGAGCCTTTGACTGATATGTATAATGGGAAATAGCTAGGGTATGAGTTAAGGAGACATGGAGTATGATATAATGGTAGGAATTGAATATTAAATGTGAATATAAGGTTCAAATGTTAAATAAATCATATATATATATATATATATATATATATATATATATGTGGTAGGGGTAAAGGAAGTTTAGGATATAAAGAGTAGGTAACATGTCCATGGTGGTTTTTAATAGTGGGATAAATGGTGGGGGGTAGGAAACAAGCATAAGAGAGTTTCCAATAATATTTCCTTTGTTCTCAATAGATTAAAAGAGTTTAAAAGAAACTTCTTTACCTATGAATTACCTTTGTTCAATTACCAACTTACACTTTGTGGATGCAATGAAAGTATGTTGGAAGAATCTATGCAAGATACTAACTCAAGAGCTCTATTATTGAATTGTATATAGGTAACACTTGTTGTTGATCAAAGAGATATATGTATGTTGAAAATCCCTAGAATGGTGAATGAAATTCTTTGACTGGATGTCTTTGTTCCATAAAACTACAGTTGCAGGCTTTCATATACCTCATGTACAGTTCTTGTACCAATACTGACAACTTTTCTTTATTTTAACTAGAGCTGGTGAAGTTAAGTGTTGTTGCTAATAGAAGATTAGGATCGTTATTCAGATTATTTTAACTTTTGTACATGCAGTGAATGTATTAGAAAAAACTCATAAAATCTAAACTTATGCATGATGAAAATAGCAAAAACAAACTTGAAACCAAAAGTGATGAATGAGTATTGGTGGATAATTTGGGCCACCCAATCACATCTGCCACTGAAAATGGATCTGATGATGGAGTGAGAGAAAAATATCTGCAGTGGGAACGTTGAAGCAAGGAGATGGGGAGATGGGGGGGGGGCGGGGGTGCAGAATAAGACTCATGCCTCAAGCTCTGTAACAAGGAAGAGATATGATCCCTCAGCATGAGACCTGCTAAAGGAAGAGACAACCCCCTCTTTTTGAGGCACTTGTTTGTTCCAGTTTCCTTGCATCATATTCCCCTTTTATTCACACATTACAAACTGTTGTTAGAACCACAGACCAAATTATCTTCACCAAAACCCAATCTTGGCACAATTCTATCTATGTAAATAAATTTTTTGAAGTCGAACATAGAAATAAATCATTGGATTACCAGGCAATGATGGATGTTGTTAACCAATGTGGGACTACTCACCATTGATGTCGATGAGAGTCAAGGTGCATCGGTACATCTTGCGAGATATGAATAAAGTATTTGGATTCGAGTCACCTGCACGATATGAAAAACATGAAGCATTGAAGAATATCCATTGCCCTTAGTAAGAGAACCTTCCATGGTATGGAATCCCCTAGGTACCATGAAAAATATCTAACTTTGACCCCAGATAATATGTTGGAGTCGATGGAGAAAATTTTGTTAGAAGGAGGACCTTAATGAATCCCCCATCATCTAACTCTATGCCAAATTTTATTGTGGACCTTCCCGCCAACAACCTAGTTTTCAAACAAGTCCATGTCTAGCTACACCAACAAGTTGATTTTCATAACTAGACTAATTGTTTTCTTTACTTTTACTATTTTAATTTTTTTTTTCTTTTTATTATTATTATTATTTTGTTATTTTACATACACATATATACATACCCAGGGAGACAACTCAAGCATAGGTTAGAGAGGGGAAAGGAGACCCCCTATTCACAACCTCTATTTCTAACTGATGTAACATATCTTGAACAAAAGTTTCCTTGGACATGGGTTTGTGGTACAATCTTAATTAGTGGCCATTCACCACGAAGGAGATCTGATCTGCATCTATTATTTTGATTCTCATAGAGCCATTATCGAAGATATCATCAACCTCATATGGTCCTAGCCATCATGTGGAGATATTAACCCATAAGTTCTTGAATCTGGAGTCGAAGAGGAGAGCCCAATCACCAAGCTTGAAGACCTTCTTTCTAATGAATTTATCATGCCACCTAGCCCATTGTTCCTTAACAAGGATGGTATGTTGGATGGTGTCCTGTCAAATTTCATCCAACTCATTCAACTGTATCGCCCTTTGCTTATGATCCTATGTCAAATCTAAACCCAACTGCATTGTCGTTCGAAAGGTCCTTATTTGAAATTCAATGAGAAGAAGAAATTTCTTGCCATATACCAATTCATAGGGGGTGAGTCTCATGGTGCTTCTCCATGCAATCATATAGGCCCATAGTGCCTACAGAAGTCTATCGGACCAATCCTTATGATGCAATTGTACGGTCTTAGTCAGAATGGCCTCTATCACTTTGTTAGTGGATTCTACATGGCCATTATCTTGGGGGTGATATGGAGAATATTTGTGATGCTTTATCTGATATTGTTGTGTAATGGATTGCATCAAATTTGATGTGAAATTCGCTCCCTAATCTGTCACAATCTCTCTTGAAACACCAAAACAGGTAAAAATATCTTCATAAAAAAATCAACAACAGATTTTTCACTAGCTTGATATAGAGATTTTGCTTCTACCCATTTGGTTACATAATCTATACAAACTAAGATATGCCTTTTCTTTCTTGATGCAGGAGAGATTGGTCCTACGAAGTCCAGAGCCCATCTTTCGAAGGGCTCAATCAAGACATGTGGTTGTAGGGGCATTTAATCAGCGTGTATGGGCCTCCCTATCCTTTGGAAGGTGTCACAACTCCTTACATATATTTTAGCATCCTTAAAGAGTGTCGGTCAGTCGTACCCCTGATGAAGTACTTTGTAGGTTGTTCTCTTGTCAAAAAAGTGTCACACACATGGAACGTCATGGAAATATCATAAAATGTCGAACATCTCATCTTCCCATACACATCTTCTAATAATCAGATCAGGTCAAGTAAGGAAGAGGTCACCTTCGATCCATGAATAGTTGGTACTGAGCTTGACAATTTGTTTCTTTTCTCATGAAGAAAGGTGTTGCGGAAATTTCCCTGTGGCCAAATAATTTGATATATCTGTGAACCATGGAGAGTTAGTCGAAATAGCAAATAGATGTTCTTCAAGAAAACTTTCATCTATAGGATCATTTTCACTTCCATTCTAGATTCTGGAGATGAAATATGCAACAAAATTTTCCTTTCCAGGCTTATCTATTATAGTGATGTTAAACTCTTGTAGTAATAACAACCATCTAGTGATTCTACCATTGGTGATTGATTTATTCATTAAGAATTTAATGGCAGAGTGATTTGTGTGAATAAAGACTGTGTAACCCATTATATAATGTTGTTGAAATAATGTAACTACAAAGTGTATTATGATTATTATTTGATACATTATTCATTGGATCAATCCCCATTGTGGATTGATCATGTCGGCTATTGTAAAAGACCAAATCCCCTTTTGTGGATTGGTCATAATGTAATTGTAATAAGCAAAAGAAGAAAAGTCGGCCCCAAAATATAATAAAGGTGGTTATAACCACCCAGAAGAAGAAGTCGGCCCTGCCAATGAAAAGACACTTTCACATGTGCCAAATTTGTATAAAGAAGGAGGCTAGTGCCTCACTTAGAAAAACACTCACTTGTTCATTGAGAGACAAGTTTCAGAGCTGTTGTTGGAGAAGAGAGAGAGAGAGAGAGAGAGAGAGAGAGAGAGAGAGAGGCGCATCTTTGGGAGAGGACTTTCTGTATTTGTTTGAATTATCTCTTGCCATTGTATTGGCTATCTATAATAAGGAAGTTTTGTTGGGTTTTCTTCCCCATGAGGGTTTCCCATGATAAATGATGTGTCTCTTGTGATTGTGTATTTCTCAGTGATTATATATTATGCTATTGTTATCTATTGAAATGAAAAGAACTATAATAATGGCTTAAACATTAACATCGTATCAGAGCCAAGTTGAAGAGAGCATCTTTCACAAGAAAAAAGTGAAAAATGTCATTGTTGCCATACATGCAAATTAGGGATTTTTGTTGGTGAGGTATTTCAGCCCTAAAACCATCTAAAAAAGTGTGCCCTCCCTCAAGGATCATTTTGGCACATTCAACGCAACTTTTCAGTGGCTAGATCTCCCAGAAAGTGAAACCCTAGTTTCAGAAAGTACCAGAAGTACCAGAAAACCAAAGTACCAGAAGTACCAGAGTACCAAGGTACCAAAAAACCAGAAGCACCAGTCCAGAAATCCGCATATCAAGTTTGGAGGAGTAAAAGTTGGATTTTCATAAATATGACTGCACCAACTTACTCGCCTCAGCTCAGCGCATCTATCCCTGGATCAGAATTTCAAAAATTGAAGTTTGAAAAAATTAGGGTTTCCTCATAAAACCCTAAGTTACAGTTGCAGTTGTAGTCTCAGAACCAGTTGCAGTTGCAGTACCAGTTGAAGTATCAGTCGTAGTACCAGTTGCAGTCACCCTTGAAATTTTCAAGAGTTGGTAATGATTACCGCTGCTGCCACTACCTGCAAATGCTATTAGAGGTATGTACTCACATATGTTTAAATGGTTAAACTTTAAATAGTGTTTGCAGGAGAAGGGATCTCTTGCCATAGATCCAGAAGGATCTCAAGATCCAACACATTCAGAAGAATAATGCAACTCAGGTTTGATTATTCTGATGTGCATCTATTTGTTATGACATTATTTTGATCAGTGTTGCATATGATCAAATTATTAGATGGATTAAAGTAGAGATCATAGAGTTTATTCTCTAACCTGACCTTCTGTCAAGAGAGCATATTGTCCTAGTACAAAATACAGGTTGAAGAAAGCACTTGTCATCTTGAGTAAAGGAGAATTGGAAGGAAAGTAGCAGCACACTCAAGGACAAGACTCCAGGTTCCAGGAGAAATCTCTTGTGTTAGTTCCAGGTTGCCCTGGAGGAATGTTTGATCACAACACTATGAGAATGTTGACCTCATTTTGTATTGTATTCCTTACCTTTAATATTTGCTTTAGAAAAGTTACAAGTGATAGCTCTAAAGGAGCTACTGTGATGATTGTTCGTGCTATTGCTTTATAATATAAAAGGATATTATTCTTGCTTGTTGTTTTGTTGACCTTGTTCCAAGTCACAGGTAATAACTTTGAGGAAGCTATAGTGAAGGTTGCAGAAGGCAACATACTAAAGGAGAAACCATAAATGAAGCAACCATCATTGGAAAAGAAGAGAATGGTTTGTACAAGCTAAAGGGTCACTCAGAAGTTGCCATGGCCCACACCATTGAAAACCCATGTGAACTTTGACATAGAAGATTAGCTCACATTAACTACAAGGTGCTACCATACATATGCAAAGCGGTCATAGGTTTACCAGAACTCAAGGTTGACCATGAAGGTGTATGCAATGGATGTGCACAAGGAAAGAACATCAAGAACCATTTTCCAAAGAGAGACAACAAAATAAAAGGAGTATTAGAACTCATTTATTCAGATGTGTGTGGCCCAATGCCATCGTCCTCCATTAGTGGGTATGTATACTATGTATCATTTATTGATGATTATTCCCATAAAACCTGGGTGTATTTTTTGAAATATAAAGATGAAGTGTTCAATAAGTTCAAGGAATTCAAAGCCTTGATAGAGAATCTTTCTGAAAGAAAGATCAAGATACTCAGGTCATATAATGGAGGAGAATACACCTCAAAAGAGTTTGTGAACTTCTGCAAAGATGTTGGGATCAAGAGGGAACTCACTACTCCCTATAATCCTCAACAAAATGGTGTAGCTAAAAGGAAGAACAGAACAATAATGCAAGTCATGAAGACCATGATACACGATCAAGATCTTCCTATGTGCTTATGGGCAGAAGTAGGAATGACAGTCATATATGTGAAAAACCGATTGTCCCATAGTGCACTTGGGTTCAAGACCCCGGAAGAGATGTTCACCAGAAAGAAACTAGAGGTAAGCCATCTCAAAATATTTGGCTGCCTAGTATTTATACATATTCTGAAAGAGAAAATAAACAAGTTGGACCCTTCATGAAAGAAGGAAATATTTGTGGGATACTGTGAGATCTCCAAGGCCTTTAGAATTTATATACCAGGTCACCATCACATTGAGATCAATGTTGGGCACTTTAATTGTCTAATTGAATAGAAAATCAAAGTTTTCAATATAAATTGTCAACCCAAGGAAGTCTGTTATTTCAAGATAATCGTGCACAGTCTATGCTAGATTATGAAAGCATCTCTAATCTAATTGTAGTAAGGGAAAAAAACAAACATTATCACCAACACAATTGTGTTGATACAACTAGAGTTCTGTAGATTTGAAATCAGAATTGCAATCTAAACTGATGAATGTATAAGAACCCTGGATTGCCTACTCTAATCCAAATTTATAATTTACTTTTGCATAAAGAAACTCTATACTATTTGCAGAAAGGAAATCTACTTATTGCAAGAAAGTACTTCACACTTTTATTTCTGGGAAACAAGATTTTAACCTAATGCAGAAAAAGGGAAAGCAGTTCTCCAGCAATGTTCAGCAATTGACTTCTAATTATCATGAGACAAGTTATGTGCATCTAACAAGAAGGAACTAAACTGTAAAAGCAGTTGTATTCTAGAAATGTCTAACAGTTAAATCATTTGCATTTAAAACAACTAATCTAGAATTCAAAACGGAGGGGAATCGGTGAGGAAGGTGGGCCCTTTCCTTCTCACTGAATTTGCTCAAAGAAATAGGTTACAGTCTGCTAAAGGAATCCAATCCACTCTTTCATTCAATTTCCAAAAATGTATGTGTACAATAAGCGTTACTTTTCTTTCTCCAGTCAAAAAAACTCCTTTTCATTACAAAATCTTTGTTATTTAAAGTCAGAGTCATTCAGTAGAACATAAACATAATAGTCTTGAGAATACTTGATTCTCAAGCTATTCGTTTGATATCATTAATACAAAATCTAGAACTCTCCTTGATCAACATCGTGAGTCAGCATATCTAATCAGCAGGTGTTGCGGCAGTCGTATAACAACAGGACTGTTGGCGTCTGTTGTAACAGCTTCCAGGATTGACGAGTTACTGTTGCAATAGTTGTGTAACAGCTTCCAGGATTGGTGGCATTCGTTGTAGCAGTCATGTAACAACTTCCAATATTGTTGCATAACTGTTGCAACAGTCATGTAACAGTTTCCAAGATTGGTGCATAGTTGTAACAACAGCGAGTTTCTCGAAGTGGATTGTTCTAAGCATTTTGATCAATAGTTAAATCATTTCATGGGTAAAATATGTGAATGTTACCAATCAAACATGTTAAGTAAATGACAATATAAAAGCGAGATGAATAGTTCATACCTTGGGAAAAAGGGTCTTAGTACTTATTATAATAGTCATTTAGCTTAGGAATGAGAAGGTTGAATGGGCAAAAGATGTAGTGAAAAAGGGACATTTATGGGTCCTAACAGGCCCCCCAACTGAATACATTGCATGTCCTCATGCAAAACACATTCAAAACCTTACTTTGTAGCTGAAGTAGATAACTGTCTCCTCCAGTGCAAAATTGCTAAGAGAATTTGTTAAGTGCTAGTATTGAAAAATGTTGTATCCAAAAGAAAATTTGGTGTGTCAACGATTTGTCTGAGTTTCTTTGTTTTTGAGAATAGGATCAGTTTGAGTTGCTCAAGTAACAACTCGTGAAGAAAACGGAGGTTCTTGTTTGCAAGTTGTTGGTGTACCAGCAGTTGTTTTATGACGTTGAGATCTCCTCTGTTTTACTGATTTATGTGTAGCAGTAGGTTCATGTTCAGTCTTGACTGAGACAGTTGTTGGTCCTTTAGCAACTGGAACTTTGACTACCTCATAACCTACCTCAAAGTAAATGTTTCCGCACTCAAAGCACATGAGTTCTTTGTTTCTGTCCATAACAACTTTTGTCAGTGCTAGGATGTCCATGGTTATCCCTTCTGGATTCTTCTGTCGAGCAGCCTCCACCTCTTGTTTCAGGGTATTTAACTCTGCTTTGAGGTTATCATTCTCTATTATTAGTGCAACGATTTTGTAATTTTTTGTATTCTTGATCTTTCTTTCTATTTGGGCAAACAATTGGGAAAGTGGCACATCCTCAGCACGCTTTGTAGCTGGTTCTTGTGTAACAGATGTGTCTGTCATGACTGGTTTTTATGGAACAGTCTCGACATGGACAGTTGGTTCCTGTATGACTGGCTCTGGTGGGACAATCCTCTGTGGAGCAGTTGGTTCTGGTGTAACAGTATCGACCTGGACAGTTGGTTCTTGTGTAACAATTGTGTCTGTCAGGACTGGTTCTTGTGGAACAGTCTCGACATGGACAGTTGGTTCGTGTGGAACCATCCCTGCATCAACCATAGAGGATAGTGGATGAAGAATAGGAATAGCCTGTTCCACATCTTTCCATCCAATTGCAGCTTCGGCAGACCTGGTTCTTCTCCTGGATAAATTAGAAACGAAATGATGCAAGAGCATCGTCAACATCAAGTGAGTGTGGGGGCAAGCGCCACACATTTTGAGCATATGTTAAATTGTTTAAAACTTTTGAAGAATGGATGCGCCAAACTTAAATGTGATAGTTAAGGAGAGGCGTACTTATGCATTGTATAAGACCTTGAGCGATCTGCTCTCGTTCATAGTAGGTAGAAGGCATTTATGTAAGTAGGTAGAATTGAATATTAGATTAGACAGTTTTAGAAGGAGTGGAGGGAAAACGGATATAGACACCCTCATTGTGTATTGTAACATAGTTAGAAGCATTGGAGCATAGAAGAG
>ML792057.1:63352-85089 GCA_009831015.1 Picea engelmannii
AGGCATTTATGTAAGTAGGTAGAATTGAATATTAGATTAGACAGTTTTAGAAGGAGTGGAGGGAAAACGGATATAGACACCCTCATTGTGTATTGTAACATAGTTAGAAGCATTGGAGCATAGAAGAGAAGCAGAGAGCTGTGGAAGAACACCCATGTACTGATATTTGGATTAATAGAAAGAGGTTGATTCAAATTCATGGTTTTGTGTTTATTCCCTGTGTATTGATGTTGAATGATATGCTCATAAATGTTTGCTTCTTGTTATACCTTTGATTTTATATGCTCTGTGTGTGATTTCATGGTCAGAGTTTGAAGTCTGGGAGGAAGAAGGAATGAGTTTCAATTGTTTCTCTGTCTGAGCAAGATTCCTGCAAGGGGTGCAGTTGAGTTGTCCGCAAGGAGTGCGTCGACAAGGAGTTCGGAGGGTTGTCTCTGGAAGCTCATGAGAGGTAGCGGTTGTTCTCATTTCCTCAGAGTGCAGTAGGGCACAGGTGTTGTGCAAGGAGTGCCCAGGCCAAGGAGAGTCTCAGGGTTGCGGACCTGAGCCAAATATCAAAGGACTATTGCTGCAGGTGTGCGCAGAGTCGAAGTACATAACACCTGAGAGTGGTTGGAGGTCGCCTCGAGGAGTGCGTGCAAGGATCCTCTTTGAGGTTGAAGTTGTGAGAAGCTCAGGAGGAGTAAGGCCTTTGAAAACGTAGAGGGGCATCGAAAGTTTGTAGCACAAGCGGATAAGTCCAGGGAAGAATCCTTGGTTTCATTTACAGGAATCGTCAAAGGGAAGGGATCGACGGTCAGGAGTCTGCGAGGAGGATTAGTGAAATCCCATTAGTCGTTAGATCTTCCAGAGAAGCGAGGGGGGTTACTGTTGTGTCCGGAGTTCAAGCTCCAGAGATTGTGGACCGTCATATCTCATTCAAACACCCGTCAGTCGTTGGATTGACCAGGAGTTGCACGAAGTTTAAGCTTTGTGAATAGGAGGAGGAAAGTTCCGACGAGAGGCGTGGCCATCGGAATTTCGGCATTCGCTAAATCAGGAATCACGAGGACGAGTGATCGGGAATTTTCATAGTGAAAGTCCCTGAATCAATCTGAATCGTTCATCTTGAGGAGACAGGTGGTAATCATCGAGAGTCGTCAGCATTTCGACGACCAGGGTTTTAAGTTGACAAGGAACTTGTGTCATCGGAGCCCCGAAAGTCTCGAAATCCCGAGGTTGAATCAGGACCGTCCATCTTAAGGGGACACGTGGTGAAGATCTAAGATCTCTGGAAAAGTCCCGAAAGGGAAGACTCCATCGGAGTTTTGGGATTCGGCAAATCGGGAGTTCTGTGAGCAAGAGATCGGGAAAATCCATGTTGGAAACCTCGTAAATGATCGGAGACGTCCATTAATTGGGACACGTGGACAAGATCGGGAGTCCATCGACATTTCGATCATCGGGACTCACATAGGTAAGGGTTTTGGTTTTGCAGTTAGCGAAAACCCGAGGATCAATCTGAACCGTCCATCCACTTGGGACGCACGTCAGAAATCAGAAGAGAGTCGGGAATCGTCATTTCGTGAGTTCTAGAGTCGAGGAAAATTTGCATTTCAGAATCGCGAAGTCTGATTTTTCGAAGAAAGGAGAATCCCGTGTGGGACCCAACTGACGTCATCTCGTCAGAGCAAGGCATCGGGAGTTTGAAGTCGCAAAGACCCCGAGAGCAAATCAAGGTCGTTCATCTCTAGAGGACGCGTGGCCGAGATCGAAGCCTTCGGGAAATTCCCCTAAAGGAAAAGTCAATTGTCGGGAAATCGAGAATCTCATGGACAAGAGGCCCAATACATATTGACACTCAAAACCCCGAATCCCGATAAGAGATAGGATTGTGGTCATATAAGGCAGGGTCGTGTGGACTGGGAGCATAGCCAGGAGGGGCTGAAGCAAAAAGGAAGCGCATCGAGATATCGTAGATCGGGGATTCAAGGAAGCAAGTGTTGGTGACATCGGGGATTGGAAAACCCCAAAACCCGATTGTTATTTTCTATTGAGAACAGAGAAGTGCTCAAGCCTAAGGGCTGTAACGAGCAGGACAGACCTGTGGGTCAAATCTTAATAAGGATTCCAGGGGAGAATCAAAGGAGCCACTCCGGCTCGAGGGTAATTTTAGAACGATCCTTAAGACCGGGAGGTCAGGCGCGGGACCTGCTGAGGTAGGTGCCTGGGTGGACGTCGTCAAGTGGTATCAAAGCTTAGAAAAGCTTCTTTGTTTTATGTAACAAGAAGAAGGAATATTCACCATGCCGCCGAGAAGGAGAGATAGACAATCATCCGATCCAGAGGAGGAAAGGGAGACGTCTAGAGGAAGGGGTAGACAGGTGCAGAATCCAGAAGTAGAAAGAGATCTACATAACATACATGCCAGACTTGTGGACATGGAGATAAGACAAAAACGCACAGCTAATGTAGGAGATATCAGTGAGTCCGAAAATGAAGATGATGCTGGACATGGAGAAGAATAAGTTACAGCAGAAGATGTAGCAAATGAGCGCTTACTTAAAGTTGTTGCAAGAATGGGTGCAAAGGCGAAGATGGGCATTCCAGTTTATGAGGGAAATCTAGATGTAGAAGAGCTTCTAGACTGGATTAGAGATCTAGACACATATTTTGACTATGAAGATGTCGAAGAGGACAAGAAGGTCAAGCATGCCATCACGAGATTAAAAGGACATGCAGCATTGTGGTGGGATGAACTACAAGCGGACAGGCGTTGCCAAGGCAAGCAGAAAATTAAGAGCTGGGACAAGATGATTGCAAAGATGAAGGCAAAATTCATCCCCAGAGATTACCAGATTACTCTGTTCAGGAGAATGCAGAACCTGAGACAGAAGTCGATGTCAGTAAAGGAATGTACTGAGGAATTTTACAGGTTGAATATCAGAGAAGGTCATCGTGAAAGCAATGATGAAAAGGTAGCTAGGTATATGAATGGCCTGAGATATGAGATTCAGGATGAGATGAGTATGTTGACCATCCGAACGGTGGAAGATGCTTATCAGATGGCTCTGAAAGCATAAGAGAAGCTAAGCCGAAAGCAAAGTTAAAGAGGCCGAGGCAGAAGTCAACCCAGAGGCAAATCTGTTGTCCAGGACAGAAACCAGAAGCCCAAGGAAAACTGGAAGAAACCTCAGACTCGAACTGAGAGAGGTGGAAGCTCACAACGAGGGAAATATGTTGAACAGAGAGGACAACATACTGAGCAAAGAGGAGGGTATGCTGATAATAATACTCTTCCTCGTACTAGAGGTAGGGGAAGAGGCAGAGGTGGAGTAATTACATGCTTCACATGTGGAAAGAATGGGCACAAGTCTTATGAGTGTCCTGATAAAAAGAAAGAGGGTGGAGAGACTCACATCGCCGAAGCACAGGGACGAAATGTTGAGGCAGAGGATGTTGAAGGTGGAAGATCACTGATGATGCGGAAAGTTCTTTTGACACCCAAAAGGGACGTGGAGAGTTCAATCCAAAGGACTAGAATTTTTCGGACTGCTTGCAAAACCAAGGACAGAGTGTGCAAGGTCATTGTGGATAGTGGTAGCACAGATAATCTCGTTTCAACCGAGATGGTAGAAAAGCTGGAGCTGGAGACAATTGAACATCCGAGCCCATACAAAGTTTCATGGCTACAAAAAGGACATCAGGTAAATGTCACTAAACAATGTTTAGTTGAATTTAAGATAGGAGGATATAATGATAAGATCTTGTGTGATGTTATTCCCATGGATGTTTGTCATCTATTGCTGGGTAGACCATGGCAATATGACAGAAATGTGATTCATGATGGGAGGATGAACACATACACCCTAGAAAAAAACGGGAGAACTCATATGTTGCTTCCAATCAAGGATAAAGAAGTAAAACCGGAGGTAAGCAACATTGTACTTCTCATGAGTGGGAAGGAACTTCTTACAGAGGTCAAGAAGAAAGAGGAACCGCAATTCATTGTGGTCAGAAAACTGAAGATTGTTTTGACCAGCACAAGAGTGGATGATTTGCCAAAAGAAGTTCAAGAACTGCTAGAAGAGCTCGCTAACATAGTAGTGGACGAACTACCTCGTTCGTTGCCACCTATCAGAAGTGTGAGCCACCATATTGATCTCATACCTGGAGCCAATTTGCCAAATAAAGCCGCGTACAGATTGACACCGCAGGAGAATGAAGAGGTTAAAAGGCAAGTCCAGGAGTTGTTGGACAAAGGGTTGGTCAGAGAAAGCTTGAGTCTGTATGTTGTTCCAACAGTACTTAGCCCGAAGAAAGACGGAGGCTGGAGGATGTGCACTGATTCAAGAGCCATTAATAAGATAACCATCAGGTACCGATTTCCATTTCCAAGGATGGATGATCTGATGGATTGTTTGAGTGGAGCAAAATATTTTTCAAAGATTGATTTGAAAAGCGGATATCACCAGATTCGCATGAGAGAGGGTGATGAGTGGAAGACAACATTCAAAACAAACGAGGGGTTGTATGAATGGCTTGTTATGTCATTTGGCTTAACAAATGCGACAAGTACCTTCATGAGGTTGATGAACAAAGTCCTGAAGGAGTTCATCGGAAAATTTGTTATCGTATATCTGGATGATATACTGATTTTCAGTAAAACGGAGGCTGAACATCTGAAGCATTTGGCCATTGTAATGAATGGATTGTTGCAAGAGAAGTTGTTGATAAACATGAAGAAGTCCTCATTCATGAAGACATAGCTCATTTACTTGGGATTTGTTATTTCTGCAGATGAGTTGAGGATGGATCCAGATAAGGTGGAGGTAATCAAAAATTGGCCATCACCGAGGAACATATTTGAGGTGATAAGTTTTCACAGATTGGCTAGTTTCTACCGAAAGTTCATCAGGAATTTCAGTGGAATTAATGCAGCGATGATGGATAAAGTGAAGAAAAGACATAAATCTTTTCACTGGACAGAAGAAGCCAAAAAGAGTTTCAATTTGTTGAAGAGGAAGATCACGGAACAACCTATTCTGGTGTTACTGGATTTCCGAAAAACATTTCAAGTGATATGCGATGCAAGCGGGTTTGAAATCGGGGCGGTCTTGAGTCAGGAAGACAGGCCGATAGCGTACTTCAGCGAGAAGCTGAATGAAGCGAAAGTGAAATACTCCACTTATGATAAGGAGTTTTATGCTATTATATAGGCATTAAAGAAATGGAGGCATTATTTGATCCCGAAAGAGTTTGTTCTGTATAGTGACAATCATGCACTGCAGTTTGTGACTAAATAGGAAAAGTTGAATCAGAGACATGTAAAATGGGTTGAATATATGCAGAACTTCACTTTTGTGATTAAACATATTTTTGGTACTGCTAAAAAAGTTGTTGACGCTTTGAGCAAAAAGTGTTTGCTGTTACAGGAGTTCAAAGTCAAAACATTGGGTTTTGATGATCTCAGGGACATGTACGCAGATGACCCAGACTTTAAAGAAGCGTATGAAGCAGCTGAGAATCCAGTTCTCAGCGATAACAGCAAATGGGCCAAATACATGATCCAGGAAGGATTGTTGTTTAAGGGCAATCAACTATGTATTCTGAATTGCTCCATGAGGGAGAATCTGTTGAAGGAGAAACACAATGGAGGATTGGTCGGACACTTCGGTCATGACAAAACATTCGCAAAGCTGAGCGAATCATACTTTTGGCCAGGGATGCGATCAGAGGTCAAGAGATTTGTAGATAGATGCAGAATTTGCCAGCATTCGAAGGGAAGGAAGCAGAATGCAGGTTTTTATCAACCATTACACATACCTGAGAAGCCGTGGGATGAAATTAGCATGGATTTCATATTGGGGTTGCCAAGGACGCAAAGAGGATTTGATTCGATCTTTGTGGTGGTGGATAGATTTTCCAAGATGGCACACTTTATCCCATGTCAGAAAATCAGTGACGCGACTCACATCGTGAACCTGTTTTTCAAAGAAGTCATTTGACTTCACAGCTTGCCAAGGAGCATAGTTTCGGACAGAGATACGAAGTTCATAGGGCATTTCTGGAGAACCTTATGGAAGAAGCTGGGAACTATTATTTAGTTCATCTTATCATCCTTAGACGGATGGATAGACAGAAGTGGTAAACAGAAGTCTGGGAGATTTGTTGAGAAGCTTGGTGACAAAGAACCACAGCAGTTGGGACAATATATTGCCGTAGGCAGAGTTTGCGTATAACGACTCAGTGAACAAAAGTACAGGACAGAGTCCATTTCAGATTGTTTATGGCATACAGCTGAGGGGAATTTCTGAATTGAGGGATTCATAACAGAATGCAACTAGGAGCGATAGTGCAGAAGATTTCGCAGAAGCGATGAAGGAACTTCACAGCCGAGTGAAGGAGCGGTTGCACAATTCAAATCAGGTGTACAAGCGTAGAGCAGATCAACACAGAAGACAACTTCAGTTTGAAGTTGGTGATTTGATTCTGGCACATTTGAGAAAGGAAAGGTTCCCGAGAGGAACGTATAATAAATTGAAGATGAAGAAGATTGGACCATGTAAGGTCTTGAAGAAAATTGGAGAAAATGCTTATGAGATTGAATTACCCGATGGGATCGGAATTTCTCCGATATTCAATGTCTCAAATTTATACCCATACAAAGCTGAGGAAGCAGGAACAAATGATGAATAGTCAGAGGTTCAATGGCGAAAGCAGATGCCAATTGCAGATAGGCCACAGATGGAGCAGATACTGGATAAACGAGTGGGTAACAAGACCAGAAGAAAGCAGTACTTTGAATATTTGGTCAAGTGGAAGGACCATCCAGTTGAAGATGCCAGCTGGGAAAATGAAGCAGAGATTCAAAAGCATGGACAGACCGTGCAAGAGCTCATGGACAGGAGCCCATGAAAATTTTCAAGCGAGGGAGTATGATGCAGGAGCATCGTCAACATCAAGCAAGCGTGGGGGCAAGCGCCACACATTTTGAGCATATGTTAAATTGTTTAAAATTTTTGAAGAATGGATGCGCCAAACTTAAATGTGATAGTTAAGGAGAGGCATACTTATGCATTGTATAGGACCTTGAGTGATCTTCTCTCGTTCACAGTAGGTAGAAGGAATTTATATAAGTAGGTAGAATTGAATATTAGATTAGACAGTTTTAGAAGGAGTGGAAGGAAAACGGATATAGACACCCTCATTGTGTATTGTAACATAGTTAGAAGCATTGGATCATAGAAGAGAAGCAAAGAGTTGTGGAAGAACACCCATGTATTGATATTTGGATTAATAGACAGAGGTTGATTCAAATTCATGGTTTTGTGTTTATTCCCTGTGTATTGATGTTGAATGATATGCTCATAAATGTTTGCTTCCTGTTATACCTTTGCTTTTATATGCTGTGTGTGTGATTTCATGGTCAGAGTTTGAATTCTGGGAGGAAGAAGGAATGAGTTTCAATTGTTTCTCTGTCTGTGCAAGATTCCTGCAAGGGGTGCATTTGAGTTGTCTGCAAGGAGTGCGTCGACAAGGAGTTCGGAGGGTTGTCTCTGGAAGTTCATGAGAGGTAGCGGTTGTTCTCATTTCCTCAGAGTGCAGTAGGGCACAGGTGTCGTGCAAGGAGTGCGCAGGCCAAGGAGAGTCTCAGGGTTGCGGACCTGAGCCAAATATCGAAGGACTACTGTTGTAGGTGTGCGCAGAGTTGAAGTACATAACACCTGAGAGTGGTTGGAGGTCGCCTTGAGGAGTGCGTGCAAGGATCCTCTTTGAGGTTGAAGTTGTGAGAAGCTCAGGAGGAGTAAGGCCTTTGAAAACGTAGAGGGGCATCGAAAGTTTGTAGCACAAGCGGATAAGTCCAGGGAAGAATCCTTGGTTTCATTTACAGGAATTGTCAAAGGGAAGGGATCGACGGTCAGGAGTCTGCGGGGAGGATTAGTGAAATCCCGTCAGTCGTTAGATCTGCCAGAGAAGCGAGGGGGGTTACGGCTGTGTCCGGAGTTCAAGCTCTAGAGATTGTGGACCGTCAGATCTCATTCAAACACCCGTCAGCCGTTGGATTGACCAGGAGTTGCACGGAGTTTAAGCTTTGTGATTAGGAGGAGGAAAGTTTCGACAAGAGGCGTGGCCATCGGAATTTCAGCATTCGCTAAATCGGGAATCACGAGGACGAGTGATCGAGAATTTTCATAGTGAAAGTCCCGGAATCAATCTGAACCGTTCATCTTGAGGAGATAGGTGGCAATCATCAAAAGCCGTCAGCATTTCGGCGACCGGGGTTTTAAGTTGACAAGGAAGTTGTGTCATCGGGGCACCAAAAGTCTCGAAATCCCGAGGTTGAATCAGGACCGTCCATCTTAAGGGGACACGTGGCCAAGATCTAAGATCTCGGGAAAAGTCCTGAAAGGGAAGACTCCATCGGAGTTTCGAGATTCGGAAAATCGGGAGTTTTGTGAGCAAGAGATCGGGAAAATCCATGTTGGAAACCCCGTAAATGATCGGAGCCGTCCATTAGTTGGGACACGTGGACGAGATCGGGAATCCATCGGCATTTTGATCATCGGGACTCACATAGGTAAGGGTTTTGGTTTTGCAGTTGGCGAAAACCCGAGGATCAATCTGAACCGTCCATCCACTTGGGACGCGCGTCAGAAATCAGAAGAGAGTCGGGAATCGACATTTCATGAGTTCTGGAGTCGAGGAAAATTTGCATTTCAGAATCACGAAGTCCGATTTTCTGAAGAAAGGAGAATCCAATGTGGGACCCAAGTGACATCATCTCGTCAGAACGAGGCATCGGGAGTTTGAAGTCGCAGAGACCCCGAGAGAAAATCAGGGTCGTTCATCTCTAGAGGACGCGTGGCCGAGATCGAAGCCTTCAGGAAATTCCCTGAAAGGAAAAGTCAATTGTCGGGATATCGGGAATCTCGTGGACAAGAGGCCCAATACATATTGACACTCAAAACCCTGAATCCTGATAAGAGATAGGATTGTGGTCATATAAGGCAGGGTCATGTGGACTGGGAGCATAGCCAAGAGGGACTGAAGCAAAAAGGAAGCGCATCAGGATATCGGAGATCGGGGATTCGAGGAAGAAAGTGTTGGTGACATCAGGGATTGGAAAACCCTGAAACCCGATTGTTATTTTCTATTGAGAACGGAGAAGTGTTCAAGCCTAAGGGCTGTAACGAGTAGGACAGACCTGTGGATCAAATCTAAATAAGGATTCTAGGGGAGAATCAAAGGAGCCACTCTCGCTCAAGGGTAATTTTAGAACGATCCTTAAGACCGGGAGGTCAGGCGTGGGACCTGCTGAGGTAGGTGCCTGGGTGGACGTCGTCACGAAAGCAGGGTTTTCTTCTTCGTTGCTCGAGGAGGAAAGGGGCACTCTTCCTCAACCACACAAGGAGGAAATTCTGGTATACTAGGGTCTGCGATGATCTGGACATCGTCAATGAACGTGTGATACGCAGAATCATCAGGTGGAGCCGATGATTCTACTGGGTTTTGAGTACATTCATTTTGAAAGGAGAGAATAGTTTCCTGAAGTTATGTGCATAAAGTAAAACCTGGTATTCATACCCCTGTGGAATTCTCTGTCACAACAGCCAGAGGACTCTGATTTGTTTTTGATCCAATTTGGTCAAGGGCTCTCCGAGGTTTTCCCTTGAATGGACGTTTTCTTTTCTGAGAAAATGAACTGGTAATGATAGTAGGTGCTTGATCGGTTGTTGCAACAATAGGAGGGTTCTGTTTGAATGTCGGTGCAATAGCAGAGGAGGTAAGCCGACTTGATATTATAGTGGACCGTACTGACCTTGTTCGCTTTTTAGGTAATGCAGAGATAGGAATAGGGGTGCTCTTTTCAGAGACATGGGGTAGTTTGTCAATGATAGGTGTCTCAATGGACCGTGCTGACCTTGTTGTCTTTCTCGATGATCCAGAGATAGGAGTAGGGGTTTTCTTTTTAGAGACAGGGGGTAGGTTTTCAATTATAGGTGTTGCAACCAAGTGTTGTGACGCATGCCTTGGTCGAGTGGTTGGTTGTTCATCTGTTTGTTCAACCACAGCTTTAGGCCGTTGCAATGCAATTTCGTCGAGGCTTGTCTGGATAGTGCCAGGATGGCGTCGGGTTATACGGTTTCTTTTCTTAGTCATCTTACGGGCAGCGACAGTAGGGGTTTTGACTGTTGTTGCAGCCGAGGGCAGAGGTTCAAGAAGAGTTCCATGGGTTGTGTTTTCAAGGACTGGTGCAATCACATCTATATGTATAGAATGTGGTTGGTCTGCTATAGCAGGTAATGGGTTATTGGAAATGCCCATACCTCTGCGAATTAATAGGTCGATGAGTCTGTGATTAGAAATGCAGTTCTTGGGGTTGTTGATTTTTTTACAAAATGAGCCATGTTATGCAATGAATGGAGGAGAAAATAAGGCATGTTTATAAATTCCTGATGTCGCAGATGTGATAATAAGATAAAATCAGAAAAATAAACAACTTGGTATCGGCCTTCGCAGGTAATGTACCTTTTAAGAAATTCTGCAACTTTTCCCCATGGCTCTGGTAAGGAATTGACATCTACACATGTGCCTTTGGTCTGAACTTGCTCAGTGTTGACGAGGAAACCCTTATGTGCATCCGGAAGGTGTGTTTTTTTGTTAAACCATTGGTCTCTTGTTCTTGGCAACCCTGTTATAGCAGCAATGTTTTCTTCTGACACTGGAATCCTTACCCCTTTCACCATTGAATACCCTTCGGTAATATTTTGACTAAACTCCAATACCTCGTCCTCATTAAACCCCTTCAAATGTTTAAAATACAATATCCAGTCAACCTAGAGAAATATTTGGTAGGCCTCTGGGTGTAGCAGCAAACTATCCAAAGTTGCGGGTTCATATCTCACAGTTGATCCTCCCATGATGTTGCTTGAGAGTCTAATAGGCACGTAGGAGGAGAAACTACCACCTAAATCAAAGACGCAACAAGCTCGAACGTGGTTTGCAGAAAGAATACAGTGTCTCAGTAAAAAGAAGTGTGGGCGGAAAGGTGGTGGAGGTGTGTATAAAATTTGGTATGGACGGCTAGATTTACGTTTCCCCCCCCCCAACTAAGCGAATTGGCTCCAGGTGCATCGATTTATGACAACCGGTTAGTAAATAGTAAAACGTACTTTTATATCTTCATTACTTTAACACGTAGGATTAATCACGTACCTCATATCTTACCGCACATAATTCCCTGTTGGAGTAACCACACTATCTAACCGCCATTTGAGTTGCGCATAATAGCTGACATGATGAAGGGTCGTGAGAGAAATGACAACTGGAGCATAAATGGAGTCCTTATTGTAGTTAGCCAACTAGAAATCGTCGGATGTGAAGTCAAGTCATTATAGAGAAGTACTTTCAAATAGAGAGCATCAGTATTGTCTAATCAGTGGTGTTGTGGCATGGAAAGATTGGAGGGCTGGAGCAGTAGTATCGGCAAAAATGCGAAAAAGGAAGAGTGAAGTGGCAAGAAAGAATAACAGCAATTAGTGTATCAATAGGTTCTGCGGCAAAAATGGTGGAGGTAGGTGTAACAACACGGAAATCGACCAATTTATCGGAAGAAGGCATAACAGCATGGAAATCGAACAATTTATCGGAAGAAGGTGTAACAGCATGGAAGTCGGCCAATTTAGCGGAAGAAGGTGTAATAGCATGGAAATCAGCCAATTTAATGGAAGAAGGCATAACATCATGGAAATCGACCGAACGCTACATTACTTAGTTTCTAGGAAGTGTTTCAACTTCCATGAACTAATCGTTTGACTCGTTTTGCACTACTCAACCTTTCTATTCATCAATCCACCTACACACACATAACTTCCTGGTACCTTTAAAGCTTTATTAGCATAGTAAAGAAAATAGAGAAATTTCGACTAAAAACAGAGAAATGCAAATTTTGTTGAGGTTATTTATATACAAGGTCTAAGCAAAAGAAGTCCTAGAGTTCAGAAGGGGAATGAACAAGCTCCTTTCTATTTAAGAATTGATAACCTGTATCAACTGTACATCTAGTTTTGAATTCTACCTTAGACAGTGGACGCTGATACAGACGCAAGAAATCACCATTTTCATATAACTATGTGTTGGATCCATCAATAGTAATCAATCGGATTGTCCCATTGGGAAAAACGTTGTCTACCTCATAAGGCCCTAGCCATTGTGTACGCAGCTTACCTTGAAATTCCTTAAAGCGTGAATCATACAATAGAGCCCAATCTCCTTTCTGGAATAATTTCTTCTTGATGACTCAGTCATGCCATTTTGTTCGTTGTTGTTGAATCTCTGTGGTTTGATGGATGGCGTCCAAACGCTTTTCATCAAGCTCGTTGAGTTGTTGTAGTCTGGTTTTCTGTGCCATATTCAAGTCGAGGTTGACTGTTGATGCAGTTCTTAAGGTTTTGATTTCAAATTCAATGGGGAAAATAGGGCTTTTTCCATATACCAGCTCGTAAGGAGAAAAACCAGTTGTGCTCCTCCAAGTAGTTCGATAAGCCCATAGAGCTTCATGCAATCTGTCAGACCAATCCCTACGATTTTCTCTCACTGTTTTAGTAAGAATGGCTTCGATAACTTTGTTGATGCTTTCCAGCTGGCCATTGTCTTGTGGATGGTATGGAGAAGCTATTCTATGTAAAACATGATATTTACTTAGTAGAGCTTCAAATTTATATGATGTGAAAGGGGGTCCTCCATCAGTTATCAATTCTCTGGGAACGTCAAACCTAACAAATATATATTCAAACAAGAATGCTAATACATCTTCTTTTGAGGCTCTAATTAGTGCTTTTGCCTCCACCCACTTGGTCATGTAAGTTGTACAGACCAATATATAGACTTTATGATTGGAAGGTGGGTGAATGGGTCCTACAAAATCTATGGCTCGTCTCTCAAAAGGCTCTAACACTATCTGAGACTGGAGTGGCATCTCATCCCTGTGGGTTGGCTGACCCATGCATTGGCAATTGTCACAAGCTTGGACATACTTCTTGGCATCTTGAAATATGTTGGGCCAAAAATAGCCCATCCTTAAAATTTTATGCCCGGTCCTTTTATCAGCAAAATGACCCCCACAAGGGCCATCATGGCAAGCTTTCAGCAGATCATAAACTTCATCATCCCTCACACATCTCCTGATTTCTTGGTCCAGACCTGTGTAGAAGAGGTATCCTCCTATCCAACTATACCTAGCACTCTTTTGAATAATTTTCCTTCTTTCTCGAGGAGATAGATGTGGAGGTACCTTCCCTGCAACCAAATAATTAGCAATGTCTGCATACCAAGGTGAGTGAGCAGATGCTGTAAACAAATGTTCATAAGGAAAGGAATCTTCTACGGGTGAATTATCATCATTTATATGTAACCTTGAGAGAAAATTAACAACCACATTTTCTTTTCCTGGTCTATCCACTATAGTGATGTCAAATTCTTGCAGTAGTAATAACCATCTTGTCACTCGGGCATTAGTAATAGGTTTATTCATTAGATATTTAATGGTTGTATGATCAGTATGAATAAATGTGGGATAACCAGTTACATAATGCCTGAATTTATTGATTGCATAAACTACTGCCAAGAATTCTATTTTAGTAACTGTGTAATTTAACTCAGTAGGAGCCATGTTCTTGTTGATATAGTAGATAGCATAGGTTTTTTTTCCTCCTGTTTCCCTAGTACTGCACCAATTGTAGTGTCTGAGGCATCTGAAGAAATGTGAAAAGGCAGAGCCCAATTGGGCCCTCTCAAGATGGGAGTTGTGGATAATTTATGTTTAAGATCTGCAAAAGACAATTCACAGTTGTCAATCCAATGAAAGTCAACATCTTTTGTTAGTAAAAAAAACAATGGAGAGGCAAGTTTAGAGAAATTTTTAATGAATCTCCTGCAATACCCGACGTTCCCTAAAAAACTTCTTACCTCTTTCTGAGTTGATGGAGTTGGAATATCCAAAATTACCTGGATTTTGGTTGGATCTACCTGAATCCCTGCATAAGAGATGAAGTGTCCCAGCACTACCCCTTCGCGCATCATCATATAGCACTTTTCTGTACTTAAAGAAAGATGAGACTGTTTACATATTTTGAGCACTTTTTCCAGATTAGACAAAGCTTCTTCAAAATCAATACCATAAGGTGTAAAGTCATCCATGAATATTTCCATACAGTCATTCAACATATCAGAGAAATACCAATCACAGCTCTCTGGAAAGTGGTTGGTGCATTACACAAGCCAAATGGGAGAACCTTGTAGGAAAATGTACCCCAAGGGCTGGTAAAGGTGGTCTTATCTTGGTCTTGTGGGACAATCTGTATCTAGTTATAGCCACTGAATCCATCCAGGAAAGAAAAGAATTTTTTTTCGACTAGGTTGTCTAAAACCTGATCAATAAATGGCAGAGGAAAATGATCCTTCTGCGTGTCCTTATTCAGGGCTCTATAGTCCACACACACTCTCCACTTACCATTATTTTTAGGCAGAATAACCAACGGTGATACCCACTCGTTTTCTGATATAGGATAGATGAATCCGGCGTTGAGAAGTTTCTGAAGTTCTTCCTTAACAATTTCTTTAAGGTTTGGATTCATCCTCCTTTGTGGCTGACAAATGGGTCGACATTCTTCTTTGATGTATATATGGTGGGTGCATAGTTCAGAGGGAATGCCCTTCATATCCATGTAATCCCAGGAAAATGCTTATTTATGTACAGTCAGTGATTTCATCAATCGGCGAGTTTCAGCAATGGAGAGATCGGGATTGATGTTCAAGGTTTTTCCAGGTTCGACTTCCACAGTCACGCTCTTAGAACTGAATCTAGGAAATAATTCAGTTGTTGTTGTTTCGTCATCTGCTATTACAGCATTCGTTGTTACAGCGGTTGTTGTTACAGCTAAGTCAATTTGATTGTCAGCGGTTTCTGAGAACACTTCTGAGTTCATTTCTTCCTGGTCAATAGGGTCAAAGACTCTGATTAATCGGTGGTGTGTGTTCTGTGTAACAGCAGAGGGGTCACAAATAAAGCAGTTGATTAAGTCATCCTCTGTCTCGTCTTTGAAACTCAGGGCCTTTCCTATAGTTAGCATAGGCAGAGCACTTCCATCCTCAGTGTCCATCCATAGAGAATTTCCAGGTTCTGCACTGAGTGTAGCATGAGGATACAAGGTAAGTTTTTTTGTGTCATAACCATCAGATATGGTCATGGAACCAGATCTGCAACTAATGAAAGCATCAGTTGTAGCTAACCATGGTCATCCCAGAATTAGAGGATGGCCTCCCAGATGGGATTTGGGTTGAAAAATGACAAAATCAGCAGGATACTCCCATGAGTCCACTGAAATGACTAAATCATCGATTACTCCTTTTGGTCTGATGGTAGAGCGATTAGCTAATTCTAGAACAGTAGGAGTAGGTCGGATTTGTGTTATGAGTTGCAACAACTGTGTAGCTTCTGTTGGCATGATGTTAATTGTTGCCCCTAAGTCAACTAATACATGTGGAATAGATGTCTGTCCAATTTTAACAGTCATTGTAGGATTTCCTTGGTCGCCATATTTAATAGGTGGAGTTTTGTCTAACATCAGCTCGGACAAATCCCCCACTACATGCACTGTGAGGGGATCTTTAGGTTTTTGTCTGGGTTTCTTGATACAGAGGTCCCTCATAGTCTTGGCATAAACAGGGACATCCCTTATCGCTTGCAGTAGTGGAATATTAACATGCAGATTTTTCAATTCTCCTAGGAGATTGAAAGATGGTAATTCCACAGGCTTGGTAATTTTCAGTCTTTCAGGGAATGGTGGGTCTGCTAATTCTATAATAGGTTGGTCAATTTCTTCTGTATCAGCAGATGGTCTCTCCCCTGATTCCTTATCTGATTCTAAAGATGGAGCATCTTCGATTATTGGCTCAACTACTCTCCCTGATCTTAATTTTATTTCATCACAAGGCATAGGAGTAATAGATAAGGTTGGCACATTATGTATGTCTATGTTTTGCACGGCCTTATTATTTGGGTTTGGGTTAGGTTGCACAGGCATCTGAGGTCGTAAGGGAGGATTGTTTGGTGCAGCATTAGGAGGCAATTGCAGTTGTTGCTGCTGGTACGGGGGTTGGAACTGTTGTTGATAGGGGTTCAGTTGGTGATGGTTTTGATAACTGAGTTGTTGTTGAGGGCCTCTCCTGTATGGGTTCCATTGCCCATAGTAATTTTGTTTTGGGGGCATAGGTAACCATGCATTGGGATCCTAATAAGAGGGTGGCATTTGATTTGGAGGGGGGGGGCATTCGTCTGGCCATATGGTAGCTGATTGTTCCAATAATTAAATGTTGGAGGAGAGAATTGAGAGTTCATACGTTGACCTCTCGGTTACCATTGTCTTCTTTTTGTTATTAGATAGACAGCCTCTTCTTCCTCATTAGTTGCCTTCATTGATGATTTTACACCTGGTAGAGAGGGACATTGGTCAGTGGCATGGTCTAATTCACAAATAAGGCATACCTGGACACTGTTCAGTGGGCACTCCCTTGGTGGATGTTTCTTTCTACATTTCAGACAGAAAATGCACAATGCTTGCTTTGATTCTACTTGTTTTTGTTTGACCTGCAAAGTATCCATTTGTGAGGTAAAAGAGTTAATCATCTCTGTTTTGAAATTTTCTAACAGATTACCTATTTCTGCTCTTGTTGATCCTCCATTGGCTGATTTCTGTACCCTTAAAAAAGTGGTATCCTTAGTCGCTGACTTATTCCTTGTAGATCCTCGAGAACATCTTTTGCAGAAATCTACAATGTCCTCATAGGATTCCTTAGATATATCTCCCTTCCCAAGCATATTCAACATATCTAAACAATCTTCTCTAACTCCTTTTAGCAAAATGGTTTTCAGAATGTCCTTACTTACATCCGGATGTCCAGACCTTTGTAGATTATATTGGAGTCGCTCCACAAAGTCTTTAAGGGTCTCGTCCTCCTTCTGTGACATCCTGAATAGTTCCTCTCTTTTTTCCCTTGTTCGACAGTAGTCTTGGTATTTGTTCAGGAAAAGTTGTCTCATGTGTTCCCATGTTGAAATGTTTTCTCCTCCAAGGCTCATGAACCATCTTAACGCATTACCCTTTAGTGTAGCTGGAAACAGTTTAAGCTTATGCACAGTGGTAGTGTAGTCATAGCTTCTACACAAAATGTCAAATTCAAACAGAAACTCATCTAGATCTTCAATAGATAATCCATGAAAATTTGGGAGAGCTGAGAGAGGTATGTTTTTCATAGGAGCCATCCCTCGTGTGGGAACATCAAAAATAGGAAAAACCAAGGTAGAGATAGTATTTTCATTGTTTACCTGATCCTCGTTGTTCTGTGGGTTCTCTTGGTGGAGCTCTTCTTCATTATCCCCTTGATTCTCCATACATTCTCTTTCTCTCCAAACAACGTCCCACTCTTATTTAGTGACTATCCGACCGTTGATATGATAAACAGCTTATTCTAGATTTTCCCTGTTCCAGGCTATACTTCCTTGATCTTCAATGTTCTCCATTGTTGCTTGTTGATTTGTTGGTGACAAATCTTCAGCTTCAGCTTCAGCGCTTGATGAGAGTGATGTTTTGAGAAGGGGTATTTTTGTTGACTGTGGATCACGTCTTCTTGGAGGATTTGCAGGGCAAAAAAAAAGATCCTGAAGAAGAATTTGCTCTAGTTATAATCTCATCAACAACGATTTGTCTCCCCAGTATGTTAGGATTTCTTCGTCCATGTCCTCTTGTACCTGTAAGGTTAGTATTTTGGGATATTCATTCTCGCGTTTCGTGATTCATGCAGACTATTCATTCCTAAAAAAAATAAAAAATAATAATGTTCTTACCAAAATCTATGATTATCGTTCCCCGGCAACGACACCAAAATGTTGGGCACTTTAATTGTCTAATTGAATAGAAAATCAAAGTGTTCAATATAAATTGTCAACCCATGGAAGTATGGTATTTCAAGATAATCGTGCACAGTCTATGCTAGATTATGAACGCATCTCTAATCTAATTGTAGTAAGGGAAAAAAAAAAACATTATCACTAACATAGTTGTGTTGATACAGCTGGAGTTCTACAGATTTGAAATCAGAATTGCAATCTAAATTGATGAATGTATAAGAACCCTGGATTGCCTACTCCAATCCAACTTTCTAATTTACTTTTGCAGAAAGAAGCTCTATATTATTTGCAGAAAGGAAATCTACTTATTGCAAGAAAGTACTCCACACTTTTATTTCTGGGAAACAAGATTTTAACCTAATGCAAAAAAAGGGAAATCAGTTCTCCAACAATGTTCAGCAATCAACTTCTAATTCTCATGAGACAAGTTATGTGCATCTAACAAGAAGGAACTAAACTGTAACAATAGTTGTATTCTAGAAATGTCTAACAGTTAAATCATTCGCATTTAAAACAACTAATCTAGAATTCAAAACAGAGGGGAATCGGTGAGGAAGGTGGGCCCTTTCCTTCTCACTGAATCCGCTCAGAGAAATAGGTTACAGTGTTCTAAAGGAATTCAATCCACTCTTTCATTCAATTTCCAAAAATGTATGTGTACAGTAAGCGTTACTTTTCTTTCTCCAGTCAAAAAAACTCCTTTTCATTACAAAAGCTCTATTATTTAAAGTCAGATTCATTCAGTAGAACATAAACCGAACAGTCTTGAGAATCCTCGATTATCAAGTTGTTCGTTTGATATCATTAATACAAAATCTAGAACTCTCCTTGATCAACATCATGAGCCAGCATATCTAATCAATAGGTGTTGCAGCAGTCGTATAACAACAGGACTGGTGGCGTCTGTTGTAACAGCTTCCAGGACTAACGGGCTTCTGTTGCAATAGTCGTGTAACAACTTCTAGGATTGGTGGCATCCGTTGCAGTAGTCATGTAATAGCTTCCAATATTGGCGCATAGTTGTTGCAACAGTGATGTAACATCTTCCAAGATTGGCGCATAGTTGTAACAACAGGGAGTTTCTCGAAGTGGGTTGTTCTAAGCATTTTGATCATTAGTTAAATCATTTCATGGGAAAAAGATGTGAATGTTACCAATCAAACATGCTAAGTAAATGACAATATAAAAGCGAGATGAATAGTTCATACCTTGGGAAAAGGGTATTAGTACTCATTATAATAGTCATTTAGCTTAGGAATGAGAAGGTTGAATGGGAAAAAGATATAGTGAAAAAGGGACATTTCTGGGTCCTAACAATCAGCAGGGATGTGACCTTCGATGAAGATGTAGCGCTCAAGAAATCGAGAAGATGTCATCTTGAAGAAGTATATGAAGAGGAACTCGTAATCCCTAGAATTGCAGAATCAGTGAAGGAGGTTCTCAGATCTACAGAACCAATGAGGGAACTCGTAACTTCCCCTGATGAGGAAATTCTAGAAGATCATGACATAGTATAATTTCAAGAACCTCCTCAAATGATGATCTTCCATAAGAGAAAGCTTGGGCAAGAGAGCTTATTCAAGGTGGAGAAAAGTATGGTGTTACCAAAGGAACCACGAGTTAGGTGAAGAGACTAAATCCATTCTCTAATTATACGGCTTTGATGTGTGATCTCCTAGAAAAGGAGCCTACCTACTTTGAAGAAGCCATTCAGAGGAAAGAATGGGCAGACACCATGACAGAGGAATACCAATTCATAATAAAGAATGATGTGTGGGAAATAGTTCCCAGACCAAAGAGTAAGGACGTGGTATCTTCCAAATGGCTCTTGAAAATAAAACATGTTGTTGATGGAAGTATTAAGAAGTATAAAGCAAGATTTGTCGCTCATGGCTTTTCTCAAAAGGAAGACATTGACTATGAAGAGACATCCACTCCTGTAGCTAGATACACTTCGATCAGAACCATCATATCCCTTGCAACTAAGATAAATTGGAAGTTACACCAGATGGACGTAAAGACATCTTTCCTAAATGGTGTCATCGAAGAGAAAGTGTATATAGAGCAACCTCAAGGATTTGAAGTTGAAGACAGAAAGTCTCATGTCTGCAAGTTAAAGAAAGCCTTTTACGGATTGAAGCAAGCTTCTAGAGCTTGGTATGGCCAGATAGACAGTTTCCTAATGAGCTTGGGCTTTACCAAGAGTAAAGAAGATTCTAACCTCTACTTCAAGGTTATGAACGATGAGCCAGTGATATTATTGCTATATGTGGATGACCTATTCTTAATTGGAGAAGAAAAGATCATCATTGAATGTAAGAAGAGACTCGCCTCAGAATTTGAGATGAAAGACCTTGGCCTAATGCATTATTTCTTAGGTCTTGAGGTATGGCAGAGTCTAGAGAGGATCTTCCTTAACCAAGGGAAGTATGCAATCAAAATCCTGAAGAGATTCGACATGTTAGAGTGCAAGTCCATCAATACACCCATGGAAACGAAGTTGAAGTTGTTGGTCGACACTTCGTCAAAATTGATTGATGCCACACTGTATAGACAGATTATTGGATCGTTGATGTACCTGGCGAACACCAGACCGGATATTTGTTTTTCCATGAACACCTTGAGTCAGTTTCTAGTAGAACCCATACATGTTCACCTAGTGGTTGCAAAACATGCGATGAGGTACCTTAAGGGTACATTAGATTGTGGTCTCAGTTATGCTGGAGATCATGATTTCACATTGAGTGGGTACACTGATTCAGATTGGGATGGAAGTGTCTCAAATAGGAAGAGCACTTCAGGATGTTGTTTCAATTTGGGATCAACTATGATCTCATGGTAGAGTAGGAAGCAATCCAGCATTGCTCTCAGCAAAGCGGAAGCAGAATACATTGTTGTGTGTTCTGCCAGCTGCGAAGCTATATGGCTTTGAAAGTTGTTGACTGGTCTATTTGACCTAGAGATGGAAGCAACCACGATCCTATGTGACAACCAGAGTTGCATAAAGATGACACAGAATCCTATATTCCATGACAGGTCGAAGCACATAGATATCCGATATCACTACATCCGTGACATGGTGCAGAGAGGAGTCATAAAGCTCCAGTACGTTAGCACGAATGAACAGGTTGTCGATGTGTTGACCAAGCCTATGTCTCGTGTAAAGTTTGAGCACTTTCAAGATAAGTTTGGTATAGTCCGAAAGGACCTTCCTCGAAAGGGGGAGCAGTGATGAGATGAGATGTGACTAGGACTATGCTTCTGGATTGATAGTTGTGACGTAAATCCAGTCTAGTATCTTGCTTCCAACTTGATTGTTGTGACGTAAAGAAAGACGATGAGATGAGACTAGCATTGTGCTTCTTGCTTGATAGCTATGACGTAAATCCATTCTAGTATCTTGCTTCCAGCTTGATTGTTGTGACATAAAGCAAGACGATGAGATAAGACTAGTATTGTGCTTCCGACTTGATAGTTGTGACGTAAAGCTAGTCTAGTATCTTGCTTCCAACTTGAATGTTGTGACGTAAAGCTAGTCTAGTATATTTCTTCCAGCTTGATTGTTGTGACGTAAAGCAAGACGACGAGATGAGACTAGTATTGTGCTTTCAACTTGATAGTTGTGACATAAAGCCAGTCTAGTATTGTTAAGCCCTAATGTTGGCTCATTACCCCTTAATTGGGGCATATTAGATTAGTAATGCTATTTTATTTATGTCGACTTTAGGCCATTAGTTGTAATTTAGATTAGTAATGTTATTTTAATTATGTCGGCTTTAGGCCATTA
>ML792057.1:89947-109886 GCA_009831015.1 Picea engelmannii
AAGCAGTGGAAGATCACATCGAGAATCAACAACAAATTCTCCAAATATTAAAGGACAACCTGACCATGGCACATAATCGCATGAAACAACAAGCAGATCAACATCGTAGTGAAAGAAGTTTTGAAGTAGGGGATTGGGTGTTTCTAAGACTACAACCATACAAACCGATGTCCCTCAAGCAAGCCAAGAAGGATAATAAATTATCACCAAAGTACTATGGGCCTTATAAGGTGTTGCAAAAGATTGGAGCTGCCTGCATCTTCACGAGTACACCCAGTTTTCCATGTTTCATGCTTAAAGAAGGTTATATGTGACAAGATCCCAGTTCAAACTATATTGCCAGAACTTGACGGGGAAGGAAAAATCATATTGGAGCCTGAAGCCATCACGGACACAAGAATTCTCCAGCTAAGGAATAGATCCATTTCAGAGTGTCTCATTAAATGGAGGAAACTACCAGCTGAAGATTCCACTTGGGAAGATGAGTCTTTTATACAGAAGCATCCAGAGTTACTCAAGCATTGTGGACACCACTTGTCTCAAGGGGAGGGGCATGTTAAGCCCTAATGTTGGATCATTACCCCTTAATTGGGGCATATTAGATTAGTAATGCTATTTTATTTATGTCGGCTTTAGGCCATTAGTTGTAATTTAGATTAGTAATGTTATTTTAATTATGTCGGCTTTAGGCCATTATTTGTAATTATACCTCTTAGTCTCCTATATATACCAAGGAGACATTTTCATTTTGAATCATCTTGTACTTGAACATTTAAGTGGGGTAAAAGGAGGTTGCCCCCTCGAAGAGGCTTATTATCTGAAAGTATCTATGTTTCAAGGCGTTGAGTACTTTTCCTGAGGTTTTTCCATGCTATATTGATGTTTGCTATATTGATGTAAATCCAGTCTAGTATCTTGCTTCCAACTTGATTGTTGTGACGTAAAGAAAGACGATGAGATGAGACTAGCATTGTGCTTATGGCTTGATAGCTATGACGTAAAGCCAGTCTAGTATCTTGCTTCCAACTTGATTGTTGTGACATAAAGCAAGACGATGAGATAAGACTAGTATTGTGCTTCCGACATGATAGTTGTGACGTAAAGCTAGTCTAGTATCTTGCTTCGAACTTGAATGTTGTGACGTAAAGCTAGTCTAGTATATTTCTTCCAGCTTGATTGTTGTGACGTAAAGCAAGACGACGAGATGAGACTAGTATTGTGCTTTCAACTTGATAGTTGTGACATAAAGCCAGTCTAGTATCTTGCTTCCATCTTGATAGTTGTGACGTAAAGAAAGACGATCATTGTGCTTCCAGCCTTACAATTGTGACGTAAAGCCAATCCAGTATTATGATGATAAGCCAGCCTTGTGTTGTGATGATGATGTATTAGTTTTATACTAATCCATATTGATGTAGATGATGATTGCATTCCTTTGAAAATGATGATGATGTCGATGAAGAAAACTTCTGATGATTTATAGATACACCAGTCAATGTTCCAATATGATATTGATGATGTTGTCCTCCTGATGCTATTGATGATGCAGTCCTCTCTCTCTCATGATGTTGTTGAAGAATACCCTTCTTGTTAAGGGGGAGTGTTGAAATAATGTAACTGCAAAGTGTATTCTGATTGTTATTTGATATACTATTCATTGGATCAATCCCTATAGTGGATTGATCATGTCGGCTATTGTAAAAGACCAAATCCCCTTTTGCGGCTTGGTCATAATGTAATTGTAATAGGAAAAAGAAGAAGTCGGCCCTAGAATATATCAAAGAGGCCCCACAATACAATAAAGGTGGTTATAACCACCCAGAAGAAGAAGTCGACCCTGCCAATGAAAAGACACTTTCACACATGCCAAATTTGTGTAAATAAGGAAGCTAGCACCTCAATTAGAAAAACACTCACTTATTCATTGAGAGACAAGTTTCGGAGTTGTAGTTGGAGAAGAGAGAGAGAGAGAAAGAGAGAGAGAGAGAGAGAGAGAGAGGCGCATCTTTGGGAGAGGACTTTCTATATTTGTTTGAGTTATCTCTTGGCATTGTATTGGCTATCTATAATAAGGAATTTTTGTTGGGTTTTCTTCCGCATGAGGGTTTCCCAGGATAAATGATGTGTCTCTTGTGATTGTGTATTTCTCAGTGATTCTATCTTATGCTATTGTTATCTGTTGAAATGCAAAGAACTATAATAATGGATTAAACATTAACAAATGTATGAATTCTTTTATGGCATATACAACAACTAGGAATTCCTTTTTGGTAATGGTATACTTGAGCTTGAATGCTGACAAGTTTTTTCTCATGAAACAGATGGCATTGGATAGCTTATCTTATTTTTTCCCTAAAATAGCTCTAAGGGTTGTGTCTGAAGCATATGTACTAATATGAAAGGGTTGGGTCCAGTTGGGCCCCCTAAGTACCAGTGTTTTAGAAAGCTTTTATTTTAAGTCCTTGAAGGAATTTTGACATTGTGAGTCCCATACAATCAATATCTTTAATAATAAATTTGAACATTGGTGTTGCAATCTTTGTAAAATTTTCAATGAATCTTCTATTGTAATCAGCATGACCCAAAAAAATTCTTACCTCTTTTTGTGATCATGGTGATGGAAGATCCATGATGACTTTGATTTTAGTTGGGTCTACCTTGATACCTGCACTAGAGATGTGATGGTCGAGAATGATACCTTCTTTTGATAACATCCTGCACTTTTCATTACTTAGTTCAAGGTAAGCTTCCTGACATCTAATCAATAATTTTCCCAAATTTTCAAGTGCTTCTTTAAAGGTATCACCATAAACAGAGAAGTCATCCATATAAATTTCTACACATTCATCAATCAAATCAGAAAAATGCCTAACACTTCCCTTTGAAATGTGGTGGGGGAATTGCATAAACTAAATGACAAAACTATATAGGCAAAGGTCCCCCATGGGCATGTGAATGTGGTCTTTTCTTGGTCTTTCAGTGCAATCTGTATTTGATTATAGCCTCTAAAACCATATAGGAAGGAAAAGTATTGTTTTCCTAACAAGGTATCCAACACCTGATAAATAAATGGTAATGGGAAATAATCTCTCAAGGTTGCTTTGTTAAGCTCCCTAAAGTCAACACATATTCTCCATTTACCGTTTTTCTTGGGCACAATCACAAGTGATGAAACCCACTTGTTGTCGGATATGGGGTATATAAAATTGGCATTCAATAATTTTTGGATTTCTTCCTTCACAATATATTTTAGAGTGGTGTTCATGCGACATTGTGGTTGCCGAACAGGTCTAGCATTCTTCTGAGTATAGATATGGTGTATGCAATTTTCAAGGGGAATGCCTCACAAATTTGTGTAATCCTGTGTGAATGCACCATATTGTTCTTGTAGCACTTGAATCAATGTTTATTTATCTTGGTCCAGTTGAGAGTTGATGTTTAAAACTTTACCCAAGCTTATCTCAACAGGAACACTATAAGGGTCAGCACTTTCTTTAATGGTTGACACAAGAAGGGATGACGAACTTGCTAAATCACTATTGAAAATTGGTTTTCATTGATGTCAACCCTAGAAGAAGCCCCTAGAAGTGATGGTTTTATTTGGAGTCTCCAAAGTGGTCCCCTTATGGCGTAGATTTAAGCATGGTCCTCATGGGAAGACACTTTAAAGTGACCTAGAAGAAACCCCTAGAACGTCAAGAAAAGAAGTCTTGGAAGTGTGGTAAAGAAGCCTCGAATGGTAAGTCCCCAAAATTTAGCTCCAATGGAATAAATATTAAAAATATTATTAATATACAAAAGCAAAAGAAAACGCCATTTGGAATAATCATTAAAAAATCAAATTGAATTGTTTTGAGTCAAGTTGTCCCTAAAAGGAGGGCATCAGATCTAGTATAAATAGGGCTCCTACAAGCTCATTTGAACCATCAACTCAAGTGACTTTTATCTGAGTTAAACAAGGATATATAAATTGAAATTTTGAGGCAGTAAGGTCGAGCTTGAATCATGTTCTAAGGTGCAAATCTGAGGTTGTTTTTTAGAAAGTGGGGATACAAGGCAGTGAAACTCTCAACAAGGATTAAGGTTATTCTAACGCAGGTTTGAGGTATCTCTGAAGAGAGTTTTCCAAGTTTATCTTAGGCGAATTTCAGGGGTATCTTAGCAGTGAAGTGACTTATTTTCTGAGGTAGATTTCAGGTGTATAAGACAAGCTTTTCTAATCAATCTTTTATTTGTTCCAGATCTGTCCTGAGACCGATTTTTTGAGGCAAGTTAATATTGTTGTGAGGCCCATTCTAAGTGCAAGTTTCGGGAGCAATTAAGGCCAACACAAGCCTTGAGGGTATTCTAGTATAGTTCAGGACTATTTTAAGTGTGAATTTCAAAAGCAGAAAGGCCAAGTTTCAAACATGATCTGTGCGCAATTTTCAGGGGAGTTTCTAAGATCTATTAGAACAATTTGCAGCAAGGTTTTCATGGATATTTTGGGCAGTCATAGAACCATTCATATAACTCAACAAAGAAGCATATTGAGGTCTTGTCTTAGCGTATTTAAGGGGGACATTTTGATCAGGTTAAGGACATGTTTTGGGCATAAAAGGAAACATATGAAAAGCACAAATCAAGGGTAATAAATTCTATCTTTTGCAGGTATCAAGACATTGAATTCACCTTGCAAAGTCTGATCATTTATGTTAACACATAAGATGTAAATGTTGTTCAAGATTTTTGAGTCATGTTTCATGTTAATAAATCAAGGTATTGATTTTAACCTTGGGTATAAAGTTGATCCAAATACATTCTCCTAGTCTTGGTGTCATGATGGTGGTTGTCATTATTAGCATAAAGTAAAGGTCACATCTAGCTATCTAAAGGTGGTCACCATCAAATGTTTTCATCCAGACAAGTGTCCAAAGGGTCTTAGACATTCATCCAACCACCTAAAGTATCTTTCCAAGTCATAAATGAGATGCGTTGCAAACTCTCCTAGAAGTTTGCAGCACTCCAAAAATAGGGCATATGTCAAATCTTTTATGATTATGATTTCAAAAGAGTTTCTAATGATGATTTCTAGTTTTCAAAGCCGGTTTTCAAGGCTTCTTGCATGGTTTTGGAATCAGTTGATTTGATTTGTCACGAAACAGGTTGCTACAGGAAAGTTTGCAATGCTTGTACTCATCGGCGCTGCGAACTGGTAATTCTGAACAGTCTGTAGCAATTAGCACACAACAGAGTCTTGTTTTAAGCATAACTTTTGAATTACGATCTGGGTTCTTCTGAAATTTGGTGTGGACGAAAAACATGATGTGTTTGACTTGTTGACAAAAACTTATCTCGACCCATTTCGTATTTTTGGAGAAAAGATAAAAACATCACATACAGGAAAGTTCACAGTACATGATGTCAAAGGCGTTGTGAACTCTAACAGTCTGACAAATTCGAGCTATGGGAGGGCTACCAGTTGTCAGGGAAGGTTTGAATGGTTTTCTAGGAGTTATTTGGACATGAGGGACATGTGTTCCATCTCTGGATCAAGCAACATGACATGTTTCAAAAGACATTTATCACAATAGACAAGATCCCAAAAAATAGGAATTTGTTATGTTTTTGTTGGAATCTTTTGTAACTGACTTCTAAATGGAGGAGGATCATATATAGCTCCTTGGTTTCGACCTCCTTAGAGTAGATATATATCATTAACTATATATGAAGTGTATTTTGATAAGGAAAAGTTGGGGTTCATGACTGGAGAGATGCTTGAGAGAGCTGCAGGGGAAATTTTATCTGTTTATTTGTAAGCCTGAGGGCATGTGATGTAGGCATTTCTGTCATTAGAGATTCATGAAAGTTTTTTCTTAGAATTTGTGTTATTTATTATCATTTTACATTGTCATATTGATTGAATGGAATTGTAGGCATTGAAGATCAATGGTTGTTCATGGGCAAGAGATTCACGAGCTACAAATGATTTGTAGTAATTGCCTCATTTCATGATCTATGTTATAGTAATCTTTTAAGTCATTTTTGCAGAGAGTATCTTTGCTTGATGATATTCTTATTTTTTTCATCTTCCTTATACCTTCATCCATCAATTATAGCCCTTTTTGTCCGGTAGGCATCTTGAGTGCCTTTGATCTTTAGGATGTGTTGACTCCATGCCCAATGGAATGACTTTGCAGATAGGTTGCTACCCTCCTTTTTGGTCTTCCTTGTTGATCCACCTAAGTTTAAACCTAAATTAATCACTTATATATAAATAGGTATTGGGCTCACTCTTTCTGCAGTCTGGAGTGACTTCTAGTGCTAACATTTTTGGAGTCATTGGGGATGAAGCTAAATATCTTCCTGGGAAAATGACATAGAATAGATCCATCTCTTGATGGCAGATAGGAGCAAGACACTAGTTTGACTTTAATATTCTACCTAGCGACTCCAACTTCATCACAGATGAATCTATTGGCGACTTCACCTGTTTGAAATGGAAAATATATTTTCTCAAAGGTATGCATTTTTTTATTTTTCAAATACATCTGGTTTTCCAAATCTCGTGTCTGATAGAAGTGAATGGGAAGGTCATCTTCCTAGGTTTAGAGGAGAATATTGGGAAGTTCCAGCTGAGTTCTTATTAAATTTTCACGAGTGCATGCTTAAATTGAAAGTTATACATGAAGATGTCCTGATCAAATTGTTTAGATACTCCTTGGAGGGAAAATCTCGTGACTGGTGTAGATCTCTTCCTCCCTCAAGTATTTCATCATCACAAGAGATTCATACCGTGTTTCATCGTCATTGCAAAATATTTTATCCGACTGATCTTCTTTTTGAAAACTATTGTAAAGAATTTGAATTCGCATGCAACATTCAATTAGTAATTATTTTGGTTATAAGGATGAAGCATAAAAAAATATTGAGCATGTAGAGGAGGATTCATCCTAATTATAACCTTCTCTAGTTCTTTAGTTTTGAAAGAAGAGTCTATTGATTGTCTTAATGATAAGGATGTTGGTGATAGCAATATTATAGGCACATTTTTCCTTGACCCGAATCTCTCTAGCAGTTTTGACTATGATGCAAAGGTTGCTCCAAATTTTTATGAAGATCAAGTTGTCTACTTTGAGTACTCATATGCCAAAGAACAAATGTACACATCATCATATGATAGTTATGAAAATGATGCTTGCCATGAAGAAATAGCCATAGAAGAATTTTTTCCTCGAGTCTTTCAAGAAGTTTCATATGATGTGTTTTCACCTGTGATTGAAGAGAAGTATGATAAACAAGTCTTGAAACTTACATCTTTTGAGGATCTGCCTATTTATGGCGAGTATGAAAATGAGTATGCAAATCTTACTTCTTTTTAGAAGAGAGAAACCATTATGCAAGAGGACTTTGAAAATGTTTCTCAAACCATAACTTACAATGATCATTCTTTGTTTGATGATTATGAGGAAAATAATATTAAAGACCATAAACATCTAATTCTTTATTTTTCTGGAGATTTTGAACATCAACTATATGATAGTCATGGACTAGATTATTTGAAAGGAAAAACGGATATGATGATTCATGTCCAGGATGTAGTATTACCAGCAGAGGATACTCGAAAATCATCTTATTTTCAACAGAAGCATGAGGAGGATAACAATGTTATTCATGTAGTGGATTCAACACAGTGGCAATATTATCCTTTGGATTAGCTGGAAATGTCTTTTCATGAGTTTCATGATCCAATAGCAAATTGGATAGATTCCTTGTTATACAAAACTCTAAGAGCTACAGGTTTTGGAATGCTACATGTTTGCAATATTAAGTACCAGTTGTTCATTGAATTTTTATTATACCTACGATTTTCCTCTCATACTTTTAGCAATGAACAGCAAGGAAGGTCAAGCAATTTGTTTCTTGAGAGATTCTTTTGGAAATTTCTATATACATAAGAAAATAAAGTTTCATTTGGTTAGAAATGGGATATGTACATAAATAAGCTCACGGCATGAGCTTGGGTTTTTAGTTCCTTGGTTTGCAGTAGATCAGGAATAATGACTCCATAGCCCAATGGATGCACTAGTGTAGTAGTTTTTCTTCAGTTTGATTGGCATATTTTTTTACATTATGGATGAGTAGGGTTACACATTTGTAGCCCAATGGATAAGGCACTGGAACTCCAATGTTCTTGGCACCTCACAAGGAGCATGCCAACCCCTGTGGATTCATATGTTAACACATAGGATGTACAGGTTTTTCAAGGTTTTTGATTCATGTTTCATGTTAATAAATCAAGGTATTGATTTTAACCTTGGGTCTAAAGTTGATCCAAATACATTTTCCTAGTCTTGGTGTCATGATGGTGGTTGTCATTATTAGCATAAAGTAAAGGTCGCGTCTAGCTATCTAAAGGTGGTCACCATCAAATGTTTTCATCCAAACAAGTGTCCAAAGGGTCTTAGACATTCATCCAACCACCTAAAGTATCTTTCCAAGTCATAAATGAGATGCGTTGCAAACTCTCCTAGAAGTTCGCAGCACTCCAAAAATAGGGCATATGTCAAATCTTTTATGATTATGATTTCAAAAGAGTTTTTGATGATGATTTCTAGTTTTCAGAGCCGATTTTCAAGGCTTATTGCATGGTTTTGGCATCAGTTGAGTTGATTTGGCACGAAACAGGCTTCTATAGGAAATTTCGCAGCGCCTCGACTCATTGGCGTTGCAAACTGGTAATTTGGGACAGTATGTAGCAATTAGCACACAACATAGTCTTGTTTTAGTCATAACGTTTGAATCATGATCTGGGTTATTCTAAAATTTGGTGTGGAGGAAAAATATGGTGTGTTTGACTTGCTGACAAAAACTCAACCCAACCCATTTTGTATTTTTTGAGAAAATACAAAAATATCACCTACAGGAAAGTTCGCAGCGCATGTTGTCAAAGGCGCAGCAAACTCTAAGAGTCTAACAAATCCAAGCTATGGGAGGGCTACCAGCTGTCAGGGAAGGTTTGAATGGTTTCCTAGGTGTTATTTGTACATGAGGGACATGTGTTCCATCTCCAAATCAAGAAGCATGACCTGTTTCAAAAGACATTTATCACAATAGACAAGATCCCAAAAAATAGGAATGTGTTATGTTTTTGTTGGAATCTTTTGTAACATACTCCTAAATGGAGGAGGATCATATGTAGCTCCTTGGTTTCAACCTCCTTAGAGTAGAGAGATATTATTCACTATATATGAAATGGATTTTGATAAGGAAAAGGTGGGGTTCATGACTGGAGAGATGCTTGAGAGAGTTGCATGTTGAGATTTGGGTACCTTGGGAAGTGGTCCCCATGTGCTTATGAGTCTCTAAGCACAAAGGGGGAAGATTATTACCCTTGTACTTTACTTTATGATTCTAATTTCACTTTGACTTGGGAGATTTAAGTCAAAAGTGAAATATGTCACTTAATTCATAAAGTGACAATTAATTCACAATGTGGGTGAATTAATAGACATAAAGCAACTAAGGAAAGTGGGTTTCCTTAGTGAGATTTTTGGATGAGATCTCACCCATTGATTAGACTTGGCTAGATTGGATTTAGTCCATTGAGCTTTTAGGGTTTGGCCAAAAGAATCTAAAGGAGGGTAAAGTGTATTATTGAGATTCAATTCTTCACTTGTGAGTTTTGGAGAAGAGGAGGGGCGCATTTCTCAAGGAGAGGAGGGCACACTTGATGAGGGTTTGAGTAGAAACCCTTGAGAGCTTGAGGAGGAAGCTCTTGTTGGTTTGAGCTTGCATGGAGAGCATATCCATGGAGTTTTAGCTTCCATTTCTTGGAGGGAGCATGCTTTATGGAGGAGGGGCGCATCTACTAGAGGAGGTGCACTTATTTCCTTCATTTCCTCACCAGGAGAGGAATAATTGGAGCCTTGAGATGAGGTATGTTGCATAGGGAGAGGAGAGATAGGGCGCATGATTCCATGGAGAGAGGTATCTAGCTTAGATATTTGTTATTTGATGGTGATCATATCTTCTAGGAGGAGGGCGCACCACTGGAGTGGGTTGACAACTACCTGGTAGTAGTTCACTTGGAGGAAGTCAGTTCTGACAGTTTCAGTGGAGAGGCAGCATAAGAGAGCACATTCCTACAGAGGTATTTTTTCATTGGGTCAAAGAGGAGCTAGAGTGCTTCACTTCAGTGCAGAGAGAAACAAAGGGAGAGGGTGCACTTGATTTTGGGCACATCTCTCTTTGGATCTTGTGGCAAGGCTTGTGAGGAGATTTCTATGTATACAAGTTCCATTATATTATATTACTTGTTGTATCTCTTGCTTTGATCATCATTATATAGACATATATCCCAAACTGGTTTTCCCCGAGGGGGTTTTATCCAGGGTCATGTTGACCAAAAATACCTGTGTCAAATTTATGCATGCTTAGAAGTGTAGATCAACATTTTAAAGTTAAATATCTAGAGGTAGTGTTATGTGTTTTAAGTTATGTTGCATGTGCTAACATTGAGATAAGAAAACACTTGCAAGGGCACCTTAAAAGAGCACTTAACCTTCAAAACATTGAGTAGAAAGTTGGATGATTGTTTGATGTCCTAAAACAACAAAAGGAGACAGCCATACAATTGAAACTTAGAGCCATACTAAGTTCAAAGACAGACCTTAGGTAGCAGCCTCATAGGACCTCAGAAAATCTACATGGTATCATAGCCAAAGGTGGCTTAGACTTGTTGATTTTGGAGCAATTTTGGGGGAAGTTTGGTGAGGCTTTATATCAGATTTGTTGGTTGTTTTGGACAACAAGTTTTCAGTCCAAAACAGTGGGTAAACTTCAAATATGAAGGTACCTCTCATTCATTGCCAGTTGGATAGCGCAGGGCAGATTTTGGACAACTAGTTGACAGTGTTTGTGGACAGTTGTGGGCGGATTTGTTGGGCTAATATTTGACACTTGTGGACAACCTCTTTTCACACCTACGTGGACAGGAGTGAGGTTGTAGTGTACGACCTCTTTTCACACCTACTGACTAGGATTGAGTTCATGGTTTCACTTGCCTCTTTTCACACCTGTGTTGACAGGAGTGAGGCAGTGTTCCTTTGCATTGGGAGCATCAGAGTGAGTGCATTTGACAGACATCTCAGTGTCTCATATGTGTGTTGAGGATAGGCTAGATGGGGCTAGCAATTGGTCGCCTTGGAAGGAGAGGATGGTCTTTGTCTTAGAGGACCTTGAGCTATGGTACATAATCGAGGCATGTGTTCCTCCCATTCCTTTCACTGCACCAGTCTTGGTGGCATAGTTCAGGAGGAGGAAAAACAAGGCAAAGAGGATCATTTGTGATGATGTGAGAGATCACATTATTCCCCACTTGACTGGGAATACTTGTGCATACGAGATGTGGGCATCTCTGTGCAATTTGTACAAGAGATCTAATGAGAACCAGAAGTTGGTTCTTCATGATCGACTGAGAAAAATTTGCATGCTCAAGGATGAGTCAGTTACTTCATTCCTTGGTAGATACACCCATATCAGAGACAAGCTTGGAGCCGTCTAAGAGGTGGTGAACCCTAACTCTTTGGTGAGGACAGTTATGAATAGCTTCACCAAACCTTAGGGTCCATTCGTATGTGGCATTGTTTCCAGGGAGGTTATTCCTACATGGGAGAGGATGTGGGATGACTTCTTCCAGAAGGAGATTAGGCTTGCAGCCAAGGCTTTTGGACAGCAGCAGCAGCAGTCAGTTTTGGGTGATGATGATCTGAAAATTGAAGCTTAGCTATTACACACTATAACCTCAATTTAATCAAGACCTTTTTCTGATGGTGCATGTGAATATAAAGACAACCAAGACTTGAATAATTAAGAACAATAATAGATAATACAAGAACACAAACCATCAACCAATTGTACACAAGAAGTTGATAACGGAGTTCGGCAATCTCGCCTACATCTCTGGGCCTTTGTCTTCAGTGCGAGAGGCTTTCTCTATTAAATATTCAATGCTTTACAATCTGCATTCAAAATACATCATATAGGGCATCTGACTGAGTAGTTGTATTCTGCTATATCTCATAAACCTGACGCAATAGACGGCACTGAAAACGGAGTAATAGAACTCCCGAAAACTGCCTCCAAAGCTCAGCTACTTGCATTGCTCAAGACTACTTGACCTTGGCTTCAAGATTCTTTGTTGCTTCTTGCTTGTGTAAAACCTCTCAATGACTTAGTTTATATAGCCATGAGGTAGAGGGATCAAATCCCAACATCCCACTTTCCGTGGCACTCAATTTGGCCCAATATCCACCAAGATATGGCCAAATAACCAAAATTGGTTAATAAAAATCAATAAAAACCATAAGATATGGTCAAACACGCATTTTATGCCAAATAATAGGGATAAGCCCCCCAAGATGAGCGCGCACCCCTATTTATGGTCATATGGTTGAGCTTCTCAGATTCAAAGGCTAATTCATAGCCATAACTCCCCATAATAGGCGCGTGCCCCCTAAACCCGGTCATATGGATGAGGTCATGCCCTTCAAATGCACCCATTACTATTCCCTTGCGCTTTAAACATAATAAAAGGGGCTTGATATTACAAGCTTCTCCCTTGGCGCGTTGGTTGTTGGGGTTGTTCCAAATCTTAGCGCCTTGCTTCAAGAGGTCATGGGATCGATTCCCATGAGCTTTAAAATATTTTTAGACCACCATACAAAGTATTGTAATTTAAATAAATTAAAAAGTGTTTCTTATAACAAGAAACATGGTGGGTGTGTTGGTGTTGGGTCATTTCTTAAGGTGGTGGTCGTGGGTTCAAAACCCATTGACTCCAAACATTTTTTTGGAAATTTCCATATGTGTGATGACTGGGTGCCACATGGTTGCCCATGCTTGGGCCATGTGGTACCACCACATTTGGCCAAACTTTGCCACGTGTCCAAACTGCATTGGTCCAATTTTTCCATAGATGTCCAGTCATCGGTCGCCACTTGTCAAATTGGATGGATCCATGTCACCACCCAATCACCCTGCTACCACATGTCAATTTTCCATTGCCATGTCAACACTGACTCAATTTACATATAGGGCATAAAATCTGCCCAGTTCCAGTCGGACGACCCATCTCCTGCCAACGAAGTGTCGCGGTCGTTCCTCTGCTCCTCCGCAACATCAGCTTGTTGTTCTCTTGCAGCGTCCTTCTGTTCCTTTGCAGCATCAATCTTTTGCTCGAGCCCTTCAGGCTTTGTTGAGCGTTGCAACTCTAGATGCACCTTCCAACAACTATCTTCACAATGTCCGCTCTTCTGACAATGTGAGCAAGTGTTTCTTGCTCAAAGAAACTTGATGGAATCACGCCCTGACTAAGTCGAATCCCCCTTGGATTTCTCTGATTCCTACCCTGGCTGCATTGACTTTTCTAGCAGATTCTTTTTTACCTGCAGTGTCGTGTCATCATGTCTTGGCGTACTTCTTGTCGCCATGATTTTTCTTCCATATACTTTCTGTTCCCAGCAGTCTGCAACACAATGGTTATTGCTACTACAAAACATGCATAGAATCTTTTTCCTGATAAGGTTCATGACTCTAGCATGCTCATCAGTAAAGGTGAGCGAAGGTGATTTATACCTTTTAACCTGTTTACCTTTCATTCGTGACTCACTGTTTGCGTCGTTGCTGGCTCGAGCTACCTGTTTGCCTTGCCGAGTCTGAAACCATTCTGGTGTCAATTATGGATGTCGCTTCCAACAATGGTCAACATTGTGTCCAAACTTTTGACAGTGTGTGCATCAAATCACTGGACTCTCGTCCTCAGAAGATCCTCCTGCATATCCCAATCCTTCCCAGACTGGACGCTCATGCACTTCAATCGGCTCGGCTCTGCCTTGGCCATATTTTCCAAGGTCTTGCCCCTTCTGGTATCCAAACTTTGATAGCATTCTCATACCGACTCCTTTGGTATGTCTCTCAAATGCTGCTATCTCCGGATGGTTGGACTCTGCTTCCTGATCAGCTACAGGTGATGCTGGAGTGTATTCAGTGCTTTCTACTGGCGAAGAGAATGTGCCAAAGGCCTCTCCTATCGACTGCTCCTCAACCGGAGTAGCAGGAGTATATGAATCCTCCTCATCTGATTTCCTTTGGAATGGATGAGTTTCATCATCCCTAACAAGGCTTGGGCTTCTAGCTGAAGGACTTCCTCCAACTCGCCTTGCTTCCATTGCCAACATCAATGTTCGCATTCTTTCCCTGTCTTCCTCGATAATCTGCACCAATCTTCGCAATTCAACATTCTCTTGTTGCATGGCTTGGTTGATCTCCTCGAGCTCCTGGAGTCTATCTCTCTTCAATCTTTTTCCCATATTCACAGTTACTGCAAATGTCATCCTGCTCTGATACCACTTGATCTGAAAATCGAAGCTTAGATATTACACGCTATAACCTCAATTTAATCAAGACCTTTTTCTGACGATGCATGTGAATATAAAGACAACCAAGACTTGAATAATTAAGAGAAATAAAAGATAATACAATAACGCAAACCATCAACCAATTGTACACAAGAAGTTGATAACGAAGTTCGGCAATCTCACCTACGTCTCCAGGCCTTTGTCTTCAGTGCGAGAGGCTTTCTCTATTAAATATTCAATGCTTTACAATATGCATTCAAAATACATCATATAGGGAATCTGACTGACTAGTTGTATTCTACTCTGTTTCAGAAACCTGACGCAACAGACGGCACTGAAAACGGAGTAATAGAACTCCCGAAAACTGCCTCCAAAGCTCAGCTACTTGCACTGCTCAAGACTACTTGACCTTGGCTTCAAGATTCTTTGTTTTTTCTTTCTTGTGTAAAACCTATCAATGACTTAGTTTATATAGCCATGAGGTAGAGGGATCAAATCCCAACATCCCACTTTTCGTGGCACTCAATTTGGCCCAATATCCACCAAGATATGGCCAAATAACCAAAACTGGTTAATAAAAATCAATAAAAACCATAAGATATGGTCAAAAACCCATTTTATGCCAAATAATAGGGATAAGCCCCCCAAGATGAGCGTGTGCCCCTATTTATGATCATATGGTTGAGCTTCTCGGATTCAAAGGCTAATTCATAGCCATAACTCCCCATAATAGGCGCGTGCCCCCTAAACCCGGTCATATGGATGAGATCGTGCCCTTCAAATGCACCCATTACTATTCCCTTGCGCTTTAAACATAATAAAAGGGGCTTGATATTACAAGATTCTCCCTTGGCGTGTTGGTTGTTGGGGTTGTTCCAAAGCTTAGCGCCTTGCTTCAAGAGGTCATGGGTTCGATTCCCATGAGATTTAAAATATTTTTAGACCACCATACAAAGTATTGTAATTTAAATAAATTAAAAAGTGTTTCTTATAACAAGAAACATGGTGGGTGTGTTGGTGTTGGGCCATTTCTTAAGGTGGTAGTTGTGGGTTCAAAACCCATTGACTCCAAACATTTTTTTGGAACTTGCCATATGTGTGATGACTGGGTGCCACGTGGTTGCCCATGCCTGGGCCACGTGGTACCACCACATTTGCCCAAACTTTGCCATGTGTCCAAACTGCATTGGTCCAATTTTTCCATAGATGTCCAGTCGCCACTTGTCAACTTGGATGGATCCTTGTCACCACCTAGTCACCCTGCTGCCTCTGCTGCCACATGTCAATTTTCCACTGCCATGTCAACACTGTTGATGTCAGCATTTGACTGGACCTGTTGACTTTTTCCCTGTTTGGGAAAACGATCAAAGTGCGATAACTCTCGCATACAGTGTCCGTTTGAGAAAGTGGATATATGGTCAAAATCGGGAGAATGAGACAGACGCAATGGCGTTGGTCTTGTCGAATTCTGAGCACTTTGATTTTTAGGCATTTTTTAGCCCCATCAAGCTCCTGGATCCAAATCTGGATCAGATGAGGACCTTTCTCTTTTGACAAAGGGCAAGAAGAAGATCAGTCGTGGAGGTTGGCAGGGTCCCAAGTTTGGGGCCCCACCACAGGGAGGAGAGAGAAAAAATAGTTGGAAGAAGAGAGACATGAGAACAGTGAGATTCTTTGCTTGTGGAGAGATGGGTCACTATGTAGGACAGTGTCCCAAGAAGAAGAAGAAGAAGCAGGATGTGTCAGCAGCAACAACAGAGGAGATAGAGTTCAGTGATCAGTTTTCCAGAGAGTGTGCATTCATGACTACCTTGTCTTCTATTACACCATCCATCACTAGATGGGGAGACAGAGTTGATGAGGACCGATTGACTCACAGTAGTGATTCAGAGGGAGAGAAAACTCAGTGTCCTTGGACATATTCAAAGTGTGTGACTGGTCCACCTAGCATAGCTACAGTTTCAGAGCATCTGAGAAGACAGAGAGTTGATGCTACATCTTCAGTGCATCAGAGGTTGATGAGGAGGAGGAGCAGGGCACCACGGAGGCTTGAGCCTCACTTAGCTTCTGAGATGGGCAGATCAAGTTCTGGATCCACTTCAGGTGGAAGTTACTTGGCGAGTGGCCAAGTTGATGACTCTTGGTGAGATACCAAGAGAGTGACTCTTGGTGAGATGTCAGGAGTAGGAGGAAATCCTTAGTGGGAGACCAAGGTGGAGATCTTGGTGTGATGGTCGAGATCTAGGTGATCTTGGTTAGATGGAGAGTCAATTCCATTTATAGGTCACACAGATTGAGTAGATCTGTGACAGAGTCCACTTTCAGTGATCAGGGTACAACCATACTCACCAAGTATATGCGAGGAGGCAACCATGTCCTCTGCAGAGATGATATTGGTGGTAATGAGCACTTTCCTCGGTAAGAGGGAGTGTTGAGATTTGGATACCTTGGGAAGTGGTCCCCATGTGCTTGTGAGTCTCTAAGCACAAAGGAGGAAGACTATTACCCTTGTACTTTAATTTATGATTCTAATTTAACTTTGACTTAGGATATTTAAGTCAAAAGTGAAATATGTCACTTAAATCATAAAGTGACAATTAATTCACAATGTGCGTAAATTAATAAACATAAAGAAACTAAGGAAAGCAGGTTTCCTTAGTGATATTTTTGGATGAGATATCACCCATTGATTAGACTTGGCTAGATTGGATCTAGGCCATTGATCTTTTAGGGCTTGGCCAAAGGATTCTAAAGGAGAGTAAAGTGTATTATTGAGATTCAATTCTTCACTTGTGAGTTTTGGAGAAGAGGAGGGGCACATTTCTCAAGGAGAGGAGGGCGCACTTGATGAGGGTTTGAGTAGAAACCCTCGAGAGCTTGAGGAGGAAGCTCTTGTTGGTTTGATCTTGCATGGAGAGAATATCCATGGAGTTTTAGCTTCCATTTCTTGGAGGGAGCATGCTATATGGAGGAGGGGTGCATGTACTAGAGGAGGTGCACTTATTTCCTTCATTTGCTCACCAGGAGAGGAAGAATTGGAGCCTTGAGATGAGGTTTGTTGCATAGGGAGAGGAGAGCTAGGGCGCATGCTTCCATGGAGAGAGGCATCCATCTTAGAGCTATGTTATTTGATGGTGATCATATCTGCTAGGGGGAGGGCGCACCAGTGGAGTGGGTTGATAGCTACCTGGTAGTAGAGTCACTTGGAGGAAGTCATTTCTGACAGTGTCAGTGGAGAGGCATCACAGGAGAGCACATTCTTGTGGAATAATTTCTTCATTGGGTCAAAGAGGAGCTAGAGCGCTTCACTTCAGTGGGGAGAGCAACAAAGGGAGAGGGCACACCTGAGTTTGGGCACATCTCTCTTTGGATCTTGTGGCAAGGCTTGTGAGGAGCTTGTTATGTATACAGGTTCCATTTTACTGTATTACTTGTTGTATATCTTTCTTTAATCAACGTTATATAGACATATATCCCAAACTGGTTTTCCCCAAGGGGGTTTTATCCAGGGTCATGTTGACCAAAAATACCTGTGTCAAATTTATGCATGCTTAGAAGTGTAGATCAGGATTTTAAATTTAAATATCTAGAGGTAGTGTTATGTGTTTTAAGTTATATTGCATGTTCTAACATTGAGATAAGAAAACACTTGCAAGGGCACCTTAAAAGAGCACTTAACCTTCAAAACAATGAGTAGAAAGTTTGATGATTGTTTGTTGTCTTAAAACAACAAAATAAGACAGCCATACAGTTGAAACTTAGAGCCATACTAAGTTTAAAGATAGACCTTAGGTGGCATCCTCATAGGACCTCATAAAATCTACACTACAGGGGCAGTTTTATCTGTTTATTTGTAAGCCTGAGGGCATGTGATGTAGGCATTTCTGCCATTAGAGATTCATGAAAGTTGTTTATCACACTTTCTGTTCTTTATTATCATTTTACCTTGTCATGTTTCTTGAATGGAATTGCAGGCATTGAAGATCAATGGTTGTTCATGGGCAGGATATTCATGAGTTGCAAGTGATTTGTAGCAATTGCCTCCTTTCATGATCTTTGTTCTAGTAATGTTTTAAGTCATTTTTACAGAGAGTATCTCTGCTTGATGATATTCTTCTTTTAGTTATATTTCTTATACCTATATCCATCAATTATATCCCTTTTGGTCTGGTGGGAAGCTTGAGTGCCTTTGATCTGTAGGATGTGTTGATTCAATGCCCAATGGAATGACTTTGCAGACAATTTACTACCCTCCTTCTTGCTCTTCCTTGTTGATCCACCTAAGTTTAAACCTGATTTAATCACTTATATTTAAATGGGTACTAGGCTCACTCTTTCTGCAGTCTAAAGTGACTTCTAGTGCTAACAAGTTCAAGGGTGAACTCTGGTAATCTTTTGTGAATTTTGTAAAAGATATTTTTGAATAATTTTTTAAATAAGGGTGGTTGGGTGGTGCATGGGAAGATTGGTGTCTTTAGTTTGCAGGTTGGTTCCTGAGAAGTGTGAGTTGGTGCTCACAAGGGGGTTGTTGCCTCCTTCTTGTTGGTGCTAGAAAATTCAGGGGGTTGGTACCTCCTTCTAGTTGGTGCTAGAAAATTCTTGGAAGTTGGTGCTTGTGGTGGATGTAATCTTCTGATATATTAGAAAGCATTATGTGGTTTTCTCCCATTTGGGTTTCCACATAAAATCCTTGTGCATTGGGTATTTTTGGTTATTTGTTTCAATATATGATGTATTGAATGCATCAGTAAAAAAAGTGATAATTTTTTTATACTGATTCACCCCCCCCCATCTCAGTATCCCTAAATATACCAATAATTGGTATCAGAGCAGGTCCTTTAGGAACAATCTAACCATTGGAAGGTAGATCATGGATTGCACTAATAATGGAACTCCATTGTTTGATGGTTAGAACTATGTTTTCTAGAGAAAAAGGATGAGAATATTTTTGCAAGCACAAGGATTTGTGTCTGGAAAGAAGTAGTAAACGGATACAAGACACCTACTTCTCCCCCAATAGATGTTGTTGGAAAAAGACTCTATGAAAACAATTTGAAGGATATGAATGTTATTCTAAGTGGTCTGGTTGATTCAGTATATGTCAAAGTTATGAAGTGTGACTCTGCAAAGGAAATTTGGGACAAACTTCAAAATGTTTATGAAGGAGATGCCAAAGTCAATGGGACCAATCTTTAGACATACAGAGGTCAATTTGAACATCTGAAAATAAAGGAAGATGAATATATTCTAGCTTATTTTCTGCGAGTTGATGAAATAGTGAATGTTGTTAGAGGACTGGGAGAAGAAACTAAAGGTTTGGTAATTGTTTAAAATACACTAAGGTCTCTTCCATTAAGATTTGATCCTAAGGTTTCATCCCTAGAAGAAAGAGTAGATATTTCTGTAGAAAATCCAGGAACTATCAACAGTCTTCTTGGTCTGTCTTTGACCAAGCTAAGACACTAAGTTTCTCTGCTGTTATAAAATGGTTTTCTGCTGTTTTATGACAGCCAACTGTAGTTTTGTTTTGCTGATATATT
>ML792057.1:115723-189361 GCA_009831015.1 Picea engelmannii
GTGAGGGAAAAAATCCCATACAAGGGGCGAATCCTAGGTGACCCTAGGGGGAAATGAAGTGGAAAGTGATATTATGCAAGTGAATCCCCTATACATCAAACTAATAAGTGGAGTATGGCTTGTAAATGATTCTCGGAGATGGTTAATGGTTTCCAAGTGCTTGAGTACCTGTGGAAGATTGTTGTACCTTCCTGAGACACAAAGAAATACAATATACAAGACCAATAATCGAATGGAAAAGAAAGTGAAGCTTATAGTCGTAATTAGTAGTAGTATATAATGATATAAATAAATAATGAAATGATAAGAAGAGCTGCTAAACAAGTCACTAAAAGTCCAAGAAAATGTGCAAGAGACTAACTAGCAATTACTAGTGTAACTAAAGTATGATAGCACAAGACTTTAGCAACGATTAAAGGTTGTTAGACACAAGTATTGAGGAGATATTATTTCATCCTTATGGCTATAGAAAAAAAGTGCTACAACATAAAAATCCAACCACCGAAACTTGCAAGTAAACCACCCAAAAGAAGAACAACAACTAGTAGATTAATTTGGTAGCCTTTTAGCAAACTTTGACGGTTAGGAAATGAGTAATTTTGAAAGTTATGAAGCATTTTTCTGCAGTCCTAATGGTTGTAGCTTTTAATTTATTCCAGCAATAAAAAATCCTTAGCCAAAGAAAATTCCTTAGTGTCCTTAGCAAGCCTAAAGCACCAAGAAAATATTCCAATTTAAACAATTTCAATATCTCGTGATTTCACGTATACCAATGCAATGATTTATTTCTCCAATGCAAGAGATTAGTGCCTTGAAATATTGGGTTATGGATTCCTTTAATGAATGATCTAGCCTTGCCACTTCCTTATGGGTGTAAACCCTTTTACTCCCTAAGGCAAGTAATACTAGCAAGGAACTACTAGGAGGGTGTAAGCCCTTTTACTTCTCCTAATAACCCTTGTACAACAATTTATTCAAGACAGTTATTATATGCTTAGTGGGATTGTATTCCCTTATATTCCCCAAGAGCTTATCAAATTAACCTTGTAACCAAGAAAGAATCAATAACAAAGCAAAGATTCCTTACCTAGTCCAAGCATTAATAAGATGAACTCTCCTTAACCAAGAAAATTCCACCACAAATGCTAGAATAAGCCTCCACAAGAGATAGCGCATCACTTCTCCATCCAATAGCAAAGATAAACCATCACATGAGCAAGTAGGAAAGAGATATATTTAAAATTTCCCAAGAGGGGCGCAAATTTCAGCCAAGTATCTTTTCCAAGATGGGAGAGCTATGATCCAAATGAAATACAAGTGATTTGTATTTATACAAATCCTCCTAAAGGTGATTGTCCACTTAAATTTAGGGTAAACCAAAAAGTAAGGGGTCAACAACCCTTACTTTTCCCCTTTACAATTTTAAGTTTGATTTTGCACATAAGAAACCCTAAAAGAAGCATGATGTCACCCCTTTAAGGCAACGTTTCGACACTTTTAACAAATCGTAGAGCTTGGAGATGAAACCTTGGGCCTCCAAATGTCTCCCTCTCATGCACTAGGGTATCCTCTATCAAGTCAAGACCTCTCTCCATCCAAAAGGTGCCAAGTGTCAAGTCAACTAAACCACCACACCAAACCCTAGCCCTAGGGTGACATCAATCCCTCTAAATGTGATGTTTTGACCTCCAAAGGACAAACATTGGAGGTCATTGTTCAGGGTGCAGGTCATGGTATCCACCCTGTGGGATTCATTCCCCGAGGAAGCCTAAGCTAGGCATGTCCCTCCAAAACAATCCACCAAGCAAGGTCCTGCAAAGACAATGAATACACCCTCTAGGGATATCAAGTCAAACATATCATGATAAGTAAATCAAATCAATAAAAGAGTCACCTAAGCATGTGCATCAAAAACCACCTCATCAAATTAAATAAATTCTCAAAGACACTATGCAACTTGCCAAGTTTAGGTATGGGAGGGTTGACAAAGCAACCTATTAGGTGAATCATCCCCTAAGTCAAGGAGGGTTTCCCAGGAGGACCCCCTCTAAGCCATGTGTAGAAGATGAAGTGGATGGGGGAAGGATTTTTGGGCATGGGTTCATGACATACAAGGGATCGTAGTGTCTCATTTGTGGGTGCCTTTGTATAGGGTGTGTTGCACCTTCGTTTTCAATGCATCCTTTTTCCAAGACCATTTATTGCCTTTGGTTATTTTAAGTTGTTTCTAGGTTGAAGCCAAGGTGGGGCTTCTACCTAAGCATGAAAAATAATGCCCACCTTGACTCTACCCTGGTCACATTATGCTTCCCCAAGTTGAAGACAATGTGTGGGACTTCTACCTCAGCATGAAAAACATTTCCCACACACACTCTACCTTGGTTAGTAGTTTCCATCTATTATTTTTCACAGGTCCCACCAGTTTCTTATGAGAGACATTTCACTGTCCTCGAGATCCCTAGAAGAGTATCTAGAAGGTTCAAGATTGGCTTTTATCTTTTGCCAGCTACAAGCCTTTAGGCTTGTTATCCCTAGTTCCTAGGGATAACTAAGGAGAAGATGTCTCAAGGCCCTTAGTTTGTAGACATGGAATACCGAGACACAACTTGACCAACAATGTCCACTTGCACAAACAGAGACCCACCTCGCCACCACGGTTCCAAGTTCATCATGAGGGTATCCTCCCCATCAACTTGCTTTCGAAGGACATTGGGTATTTCCCCATGAGGTACAAGATAGGTATTATGGTGAGTGCCATTTCAATATTTGAGGCATTTGAGTTTGTTGCATTTTAAATTGATTTTGATTATGTAATGTTTTCTTGGAAATCATATTATTTTCCTTGTTTCACCTTTGGTGGTTGACATTGCGCCCTAGTAAGTGGGTCACCCTTAGGGATAGGTTTTCTACTGGGAGGTCCTATTGACAAGTCATCATTCCATTCTTGACCATACTTGTCACTCTCCACACTTTACCCCTCATCTCCTTACCTTTTGGGATTTTCTGGTGTACTGACCCAAGAAGGAATTGTCCCTCATTTCATGGGAAGAAGGGGTTGAAGGCCCAGAGGCATGTAGTTGGAAAAAGATAAAATCCAATTATGAACCTTCTATATCCTCACCCAGGGATCTTGAGGACAATGAAATTTCTCTCACAAGAAATCGATGGGACCCGTGAAAAATAACTAATATAAGATGCCAACCAAAGTGGAGCATGTGTGGGCAATGTTTATCATGCTTACGTAGAAGCCCCACACATTGTATTCAACTTAGGGAAGCATGATGTGATCGGGGTAGAGTTAAGGTGGGAATTGTTTTTTCATGCTTAGGTAGAAGCCCCACCCTTTCTTCAACTTGCAATCATCTTAAAAGAATAAAAGGAAATAAATGGGTTTGGAAAAAGGATGCATTGAAAACGAAGGTGAGCACACCCTCTACAAAGGCACCCATAAATGAGACACTACGATCCTGTGTATGTAATGAACCTCATGCCCAAGAGTCTTACCCCCATCCATGTCACTTTTTCCACATGTCTTAGAGAGGGGCCCACTCAGGAAACACTCCTAAACTTGAGGTACGATTCACCCAATAGGTCGCTTTATCAACACTCCCATACCCAAACTTAGCAAATTGCATAGGGTCTTTGAGAAATTGTTTATTTTAATAAGGTAGTTCTTGATGTACATGCTTAGATGGATCTTTTATTGACTTTATTTACTTATCATGATGCATTTGACTTTAGATCCTTAGATGGAATATCCATTGTCTTTGCAAGACCTTGCTTGGTGGATAGATTTGGAAGAACAAGCCTAGCTTGGGCTTCCTTGGGGCTTCAAGCCCACAGGTTGGATACCATGGCACACACACCAAATGATGTTGACAACCTTTGTAGGCCACATGGACACCTTGGAGGACCTCACCTATGCCACTACTAGCCCAACGTTTTGCATTTGGAGGCCAAAACGTCACATTTGGAGGGCTTGACATCTTATGGGGCTAGGCTTTGGGGTGGTGGTGTTGATTGACTTGAAACTTTGCACATTTTGATGGAAGAAGGGATGGATTGAAGGAGGAAACCCTAGTGCATGAGAGGGAGGCCCTATAAGGCCCAACGACTTCCATCTTCTACCCCAACAACTTGCAAAAGGTTCCAAAACATCACCCTAGAAGAAGGATGACATCACTTTAGGGTTTCTTATGTGCATTTTTAATGTTATTTGAATTTTATAATGTAAAGGGGAAAAGTAAGGGTTGTGGACCCCTTACTTTGTGGTTTACACTAAAATTAATTGGACAAACACTTTTAGGAGGATTTGTGTAAATAAGAAACATTCTATTTCATTTTTATCATTTCTCTCCCATTGTGAGAAGACTATTGTGGCTGAAATTTGTGCCCTACTTGGGAAATTTGGTAACTCTCTCTTGTGCAAATGATTTTTTGTGATGTCTCTTGGTGAATTTTTGAGAAAAGGTGGTGTGCACCTTGTTGACGATTAAAAATGTCAATGTATTTTCACCCGCAAAGTGCTTCTAAAACCTATTATTATAAAACTAAATAATACTAGTAGGTGGGACCCCCTTGAACTATTGAAGATAAGATCTGCTCATTTTTTATGTTGTGATGATGTGCGACATGGTTTACATGGTTGGTGAGATATTGTTGTTTTTGGTATGAGTTTAGCTTTTTAAATGTTGATTCTTCATGTTACTACCGCCTATGCTATTCATTAATTTCATTTGTTCTTATCGCACCTGCACAACAAACACGTTAGTGAAATTACAAGAAAGACAGTTTTTGAAAAAAGCAAAAATGGCATCCTGCTCTAAGAAGGAGAACTTTATCTGATTCATCCAGCTCGTCTTTCTTTCCCTCATCTATCATCCACAAGATGGCATCTAGTGGTGGATTTGGTGGCACTGGAAGTGCTCCATCTTACCAATATTCATCGTCATCGGTGATTGGTAAATTGTATAGCCACCATATTTTTTTCCAATCTAATATAAACCCCACCAAAGTCATTAAAAAGTATGGGCTTTTTCAATTCGAAGAGGATGCCACAACCACACCATGGCATGTGTACTCTCCTCTTAACCTAGCACCTTCTACTAAACCACTTCTAAAGTTTAAAGAGAATTTGCCTAAGTTTTCAGGAAATAACACTGTCAGTACTAACGAACACCTAGTGGCATTTTCTAATGCTTGTCATAACATAGGGGACAATGACAATGACACTTGCATGTGCTTGTTTGTCAATTCCTTGGAAGGGAAGGTTGTGAACGATTTCTTTGACCTTCCTCCTAATATATTGTATACTTGGGAGGAGTTAATATATTGGTTCTGATCCACTTATGGGCAATCCAAGAGCCCCGCCAAGAAGTTCAGGGATTACAATAACGTCACTTATAAAGATGGTGAGACCATCAAATCTTTCAACTTGTGTTTCACCAAGTTGTACAATCAGATCCTCGAACTTATCCGCCCTTAGAACCAAGCCGCTTTCATGCATTACTACAATGCATTTCCTTCTCCCTACCATCATAGGCTTGAGGAAAAATCCATTGATAATCTCAGTTCCGCTCTACATACTTGTTCAGATTATGAAGAACAACTTGAAAGAACTGGTCTTCCCTAGGGAGAATCAGTTAGACAGACAGACATGTTCGTTCTCTTATAGCTAGTACAAGATATGAACAATCATATGATATATTTAGAGCGAAAGGGTGTTGTCTCCCCTCTCACCCATGGAGCTTCATACTCTTCTGCACCCCTCTTTAGAAATTTGGTTGAAAATAATTTTCAACCTAAATCTATCCTACCTTGGAGTTGGTGTAACTTTTGCGAGGAACACCATGAAGAAATCACATGTGAGGTAAAGAAGAGTGCCAGAGATAATATCTTTGGTAAAAGACCAGAAGCTACGATCATTGCCCTAGAATTTGTGAAGCCATAGGATGTCATCGTTATTAACACTAGGAACAAAGCCTATGCTCCCAAGGGTAAATTTAATCCTCCACATAATTCTTCTAACCCGAGCTTGTCCTCAACCATTGTTGCGCCCCAGGTTCCTAAAATTCCTGAAAGTCAAGGAATCACTCCCCCTCTTCCCTCTTCCAAATACAATATCTTGAATCAATTGGCCTACATCAAAGCAGATGCAACCCTCCTAAACATGGTTGTTGTCCCTAAACAACAGATGCAATTGAAACAATTTCTGGAAGAAAAATCTTTCGTTGTAGCCAATTTTTTCTGAAGAGATAGATGAAGAGGATTCTTCTGTAAATAAAGTAGGTTTACATAACTTTAGATACGATATAAAAAATAAAAAAACCTTTTTATATTTATGTAAAGATCATGGATAAGATTGCCCATTGTTGCCTCATTGATGGTGGTTTAGGCCCAAGTGTCATGTCGAAGATTATTATGGAAGAGATAGGCTTGTCATGTACAAACGAAAATGCCAGAAGCATGCTCTACTATAATATTCTACAACAAAAAACCATAGGCGAGATTAAAGATGTAACCTTGGTTTTATGCGCTCATCCTGAGATAAGGACAACCCTCAGCATTCAGGTGATTGATATGTCTATGAGAAATTATTCAATTATCTTGGGGAGAGATTGGCAATCCCTAATAGGTGGATACCTCTCACTCGACAGGACACATTTATCCATTCCTCAAAATGGTAAGAATATTATAGTCCTTAGAGAAGGAATAATTTCACCCTACATAGAAAGTGTTTTGCAATCTAGCGTAAACTATATCGAAGAAGACGTAGGAGTGTATTCCATCTTTGGTGAAGAGGATAATGTTCCTCTGGAAGGAATTGATTCAGATGATGAATTATGGCATATGCACTTTGATGGTTCACACTCTAACAAAGGTAATGGGGCTGGTATTATCTTGGTTTTCCTTGCAGGAAAAATTCGTAATCTGTCATACAGGTTGGAGTTTGCTTCTTCAAACAATGTCATTGAATTCGAAGCTTTGTTGTTAGGCATTGTGAATGCCCTTAATCTTGGTTGTGGTCACCTTTCAGTTTTCGAAAATTCTGAGCTTGTTGTGAACCTTATACGTAAGACATGCTCTCCTAGAGACAAGCTGATGGAAAAATACTCCCAAACTATTTGGGCACTTGTCTTGAGCCTTTTATCTTTCAACATCACTCCTGTTAAGGAGTTGAATGCAATAGTTTATCGGTTATCTATCTTTGCAGCCTCTCCTACTCAGCAACTCTTGCCTTGTTGGCCTGATTGTGCTTTCCAATCTCTACATCGTCCATACATTTCTGAAAATGAAGGATTATGGAAGGCCATCCCCAACTATGAGAGCATTTGTGTTGTCATTATTAAGCCCAAGGAGATTATATATGTGGAAAATAATAAGATTCCTGGGGGCTTGACTTCTCTTGAGAGTTCATTTTCTTTTATTTTTGTAGGCAATAAATAAAAACAAAAAGAAGAGGAGTTACGAAAGAAGGTGATTGAAACCATCCTCCTGAACATAAGGACATTTGAACCTTCAAACAATGTTAAAATAAATGTCCAATGTTCTGGTAAAGAAGAGATGAGGTCCACCGAACTACTTGGTGAATCTCAAATTTTTTTTTTTGGTCTTATGAGAATCTTCGTGGTTTTGATCCTGGTCTTGTTTAGCATATTATGAAACTAGCTAGGAAAAAACAAGAATTTGTTAACTTTTCACCGGAAGCACCCTTTCAAAGGGATTTGAGAGATTTCTTAAGGGCTGGAATGTTTTTTTCATCCCACCCTGAATGGGTCTCAATTTGGAAATTGGCCTCGAGATCCATTGATAATATTAGAAGTTGCATTAGTCTTCGAACTTTCAAGCAAGCGATTATGAGAAATCCCTTTCCCCCTCTCAATATTGAAATGTTTTTGCAACAGGTTGTAGAGTCACAGTTAAGACCCTTACTTGACAATCTTTTTGATTACAAGAGAATAAAAGTAAAAGGGGAAAATGTTCACAAAACCACTTTCATTACTAATTGTGATATGATGCCTTACAAATGCCGACTTTTTAGCTTACTTGATATAGGTACTACTTTTAAAAAAACTATGCACATGACTCTCGATGAATTGGTCAGTCTCCATCTCTATCTTGATGAGCTAATCGTGTGTGTCAAGGGAATGATGATTACATCATATTCCCAGGTGATCTGTCCTTTCCAAATTGCTTTTGTCTTGGATACTAATTCTTATATCTCAAAAGATTTACAGGAGCAATTGTTTCCCGATAACACTGATAGCCCTCGCTTGAAATATTGTGAGGAACCAACATGAAAAGTTCTAATGTTGTCTGGATTTTGTTGTATACTAGTAACCTAGTTATGCTTTCAATTTTTGTGCTTCTTTTCTATGCTTACAGTACCTTGATTTCTTCCTTCTAAGTTAAGTTTTATTTCTTTGTTGTTTTTCAAATTGAGTCTTTTATTGTTGTTGTTTTAATTTCTACATTATTACTTCTATTGTGATTTTTGTCTTTATCAACTTTTAGTGTTTGGTAAAGATAAAATGTTGGACCAATTCTGCCACAGTGACACTCCTGCAAAGCATTGTTAGTCGATAACAATCAATCTTACACAGGTGTCAGGATGCTCCTCTGAAGGACCCTTGAAATTGTTACATTTTTTCACTGTTGTCTTATAAAGAATCGGCTATCTCCCACTTCTTCTTGCCATTTCCTCATCCATCGATATTTTAAGAGAAATTCTAAATTTTTCCTCCTTAAAGGTTAGAGAGTAGGTTCCAGTCAAATGATTATGCATACAGTGGTAAAAACCACTCATACTTAACACTTTTCATGAATTATTCCCAAATTCTCGGTCATCTTTCCATTAAATCCGCTCACTTCCCCCTGTTGCATAATCATCTGAGTTTTATCTTCTTGACCTGTTGTTCTTGGTCTGTGAAACCATGAGTTTTGAGTTCTAAATCTGTTGGAAACAAATTTTCCTATGGAGTCGCCAATTTGTTGACGATTAAAAACGTCAACATTGTTTCTCCCGCAAAGTGTTGCTAAAACATATTATTATAAAACTAAATAATACTAGTAGGTGGGACCCCCTTGAACTATTGAAGATCAGATCTACTAATTTTTTATGTTGTGATGATGTGAAACACGGTTTACATGGTTGGTGATATTTTGTTGTTGTTGGTATTATTTGAGCTTTTGAAATGTTGATTCTTCATGTTACTACAACCTATGTTATTCATTAATGTCATTTGTTCTTATCGCACCTGCACAACAAACATATTAGTGAAATTACATGAAAGACAGTTTTCGAGAAAGGAAAAAATACTATTAATGCAAAGAAAAGGAATCCAATGATGCATTTTTACTATACTACATGTGAACAATGGGAAAGAAATACGAAACAATTGAAAAAGGGAATAATTTGAAGTTATTTTATTCACTATAATACATGCATGAAATACTTAACAATTATCCTAGCTAACAAGTAAATGGTTGGGCAATGATTAATTGGATTATGTGGTCGATATATATATATATATGTGGTGTATTTTAATAGATTGAATGTTGGTGGCACATTTGACCAAGTAATGGATGTTGAATGTTGGTGGCACATTTGACCAAGTAATGGATGTTGAATGTTGGTGGCACATTTGACCAAGTAATGGATGTTGATGGTTATGCGATTTTGTTTGAGTTATATGATGTGAAATGGGATATGGTGATCGTGCTACTGGATTTTAATGTGGTGATGGTTTCAATACATGTTTGATTAATCGTGTTAATGGATAATTTGTTGTCATGTATTGTTGAGTTAATGAGATATGGATGGAGGCTACGTGCATTTACTGCATGTCACATTTACTCTTCCCATTGGCTGCCACCCTAGTCGGGCTATTGTTTGATCTTGTTGTTGAGGTTATGCTCTGAAATTTTAGCAGGGAGGAACTGCTCGACGAGCTCTCATTTTAAGGAATTCGATTACAGGTATGTATTGTTTTGGCCATTCGTGATTTTTCTCTGGTTATGAAATGATTATTGGCTCAGGTGTATGGGTTTGTGTTTTCCTAAGTGTTGCAACTGTGTGAAATTTGGGTTCTGAAAATGAAGAGTGAATGGTTCTTCCTGTAACATTTTCGAGTTCGCTGAGGTTATTGGTCTTCCTGGGTGATAGTTCTTTGTTATCACTGATGTTTGGTTGGAGGGTTTTTGTTTAGTCTTGGACGGATAGTTATCTCCACGCACTGTCACTAAATCCAGTCTCTGGCTTTCATGGGTTTAATGGTCGCAGCTTTTTTGTGTCAGTATGTTTTGTTCACTTCAGCATTGGTTGATTACACCACCAGGGGTCACGAAATGAGGTTTTTGTTCTTCCTCGGCCCTATCTTCTCCTCTTGTTGTGATTGTTGACTAAAGAGCACGAGGATTATACCCTATGTGCATTAAATAACCTTTTCCAGGACAAACTAGAGCTCTACCTTTCAGTTATGGCCCCTGTAATGGATTTGTGCCCGACCACGAATGAGTCGTGGTTCGTCTTGTATGCACCATGGCCTTGGAGGTTTTTCCATTACAAAGAGTGGCTCTGCTCTTCCCATGTTGACTATGGAACAACCTTAGCCCTTCCGTTTGGAAATTTTTTAAGAAGACCAGCCTGGCATGTTGTTTTACGACTCGTTTTTTGATTGGATGATTGTATAATTGTTGACGATTTTGAGAACAGGCTCACCCAGTTGGTCGTATGACAGTCGTGTTGGTTGGTATATAGTCACTAGCTTGATTATAATAGTGGTAAACCCTACATTACCAGTTGCACTTTCAAAGAACACAGTTACTCTCCTTATGTCGATAGCTTAATGTTGTTAATGGAAAGGGCCTATGCCCCGATTCGATTGGATGCATGGGTATGTGTCATTTCTACATCTTATTAGGTTGTTGAGTTTTAAGACAATGACGAGTTGTTTGGTAGATACACAGTTATTGGTTTTTGCACTGATGATTATTTGAATGTTTAGCTAGCATTGGTGAAAATGCTTGACGTTGCTCATGTCGCGTTGTGTGTTTGCAAAATAAATAATGGTTGTGGTAACTGTGGTTTTCTCTTGGGGATGAACGATTATTGAACCGAATGACTTTGGGAACCATATCCTTACAATTGTTTGATTGTTTAAGCCTAAAATTGCACAGCATAATTGATCACAGTTTGGATAAATTGAAGTAATATTGTGCTGGGTTGATGACCCACCAACGAATTGAGTTGTTTCCGTGACTGTGTGTTTGGTTTGGTAAAATGGAAATATTGCACCATGCTTTTTGGGTGGCTCCGCACTATGTATAGTATGGATAGCTTGGGTTTTCATAGAGTTTTGGTCATGTTTATTGATCGTTTGTTATGAAGGGAATGTTGTTGAGGCTTTGTCATGTCGGTTAGAGGGCCGAGCTCTTTAAGCCATACTGAATTGTTTTTTTTACAGTGGTAGAATTACATTGCCTGGGAAAGTTACCCTGTGCATAGCTAGTGTCTAAATGGTGGTTGTTGGTTGTATATTTGAATATCAATACGGGTTGCAGTTTGATCTTGGTTCTTTGGTTTATGCCTATATATATGTTAACGAATATCATTTCTTTTTGATGGTCTCTATTGCAGTAATAATGACTTCATTATTATTTTGAAAACATGACTTTTGAGTATAGTTGTGGATTGAAGAAACACATGGGCATTGGTTGTTTTTTATGGTTAATAGAGTGGGATGGATACTATTTGGAAATTGTTATAAGGTGAAAATAAGGGAACAAAATCCTTTTTATAGATTGTATAGGATGCCTGTTGTTTTGTGATGACACTGTGTTGGATATCTGATTATGAATAGTGAACTTTTTAAATGCACATAAATTATTATTTAGTCAAGTGATTGATGGTTGATGCATCTCCTTTCGTGGAATGTTGTATGGATCACTTAATTAATTCCATGAACAATAATCGTCCTTATTCCCTTCCATTATTTCACTTTCCGCTAATTACAAACCCCGTCACCTCCCCTATTCATTTTTCACTCCCTGTTCTGAGATCGGCTACAATCAAGAGAATTTTTGTGTTAAAATGGATGAAAGTGGCAGTGTCTTGTGTGGATTGCAGTGAGGTTTTATTGGTTTTCTTTACCGTTGATTGTTGTTTTCATCGAGCAGTGACCATGTCTTCTCCCCTTTCATTATATCATATTTCCATTCAATACAAACCCATCACATATCCCAGAACCCTTTTTCACCCCCCCTGCTTGTGGATTAACAGTAAAACAATTTGTATGGATTGGATTGCATGAGTCTGATACATTCTGAGCCAAATATATTTCATATTTTTAAGAGTTGTCATGTATGGCTATTTAAAAGACTATTTGTTAATCGATCACGCATGCAGGATGAGTTTTTCCAGTCGAGGAAGCCATGGCCGAGGAAACAGAGGTAGAGGTAACTAGAACCGAGGCCCAAGAAGGCCCAGGTTATCCATACACTTTGACGTTGATTTAGAAGATCTTGGACAATTGTTTCATGCTAGATTCTTTAATTGGATTTGGCAGGGAATACTCTAACCTAGGCCTGAAAGGCCTCCTTTCCAAGCCCCGCAAGCCCCCAGTATCCTTGTTCCTACTCATGTCTCCTTACAACCTAAGGTCCCTGAAAATGATGGATGGAAGGAGATTGTCCACCCGACAGTCTCCCAACATCGTGGCTGGCCCAACTTGTCTTTGCCTGCTCCTCCACCTTTGAACCCCATTGTCCAAGCTACCTCTAACCAATCGCCAGTTCAATCCTCCCATGCTAGCAAGAGATTGAAGATCAAATCCCACCATGCACTTGATAAAGGAAAAACCACTACTGCCCCTTCCTCACCCTCGAATGACTCTGACAAATCTGTGTCTTCCCAGATGCATTTGAGGGGCGATTGTTCCCATGTGATCAGCGAGATTAGGCCTAAGGGCTCTACACAGCCATAGGCAAATTCATGAAAATCAAGAGGTCACAGCAGCAATCAAGGGGAAATATGGATTTTGAGTTTTTATTATATCTAGTGTTTTATGGTAGTTGAGTTCAGGGATTGTTTTGGACAGCATGTTTATTTTGGATATATGAGTGTTATTTTTGAAATAATTTCAAAATTCATGAGTTTAAATTACCAAAAGTGAATATGTTGATGGGAGACACAAGGAGGTGTGTTTTGTTTAACTAATGTTTATGTTATGATTGTTATGATTGATGTGAACTAAAGGGAGTCATAAGGGGTCCCACCTTCTAGTTATTATTTATTTATGAACCTTATTATAATTATTACTTTTCCCCCTAACTAAAGTTAGTTGAGTCTTTTAATTAAATTAACTAATGAATTGGTTCAACTTCTTCAACCAATTCTACTTTGGTAAAAGCAAAAAGGAAGGAAGGAACGGGGGGAGGATAGAAGAAGAAGCATGATAAGGTTTGCTCTTTGAGTTTATGTTGAGATAGTTCAATTTTCATTCATGCACATATTCATCACAGCCTAATTATATTTTATGATAGCAGGGTCTTATTGTAGACAACAATATTCAAGGCTAAATCAAATCATTCAAACACTTGTTCTTCAAAGGTGTTGATCTATCTTTGATAGTCTGTGTAGACGTGTTTGTTTTCGAATTAATTATCATGATTGATAAACGTTACTGTGCAGAGTCAACTGGGAAACAATCTATGGCAAGTTGATCCAGCTTTTAGAGTTTAGTTTTAGTTTTCTGTCAGAGGTCCTTTTGTATGTTCCATCGGGGATGTCTAAGTTTGACTTTGGTCCAAGATTTTTGTATGAGATTTTGTAAAGAAAATGACTCTTTAGTGAATTGGATTGAAAAAAAACATTGTTTTGTGTCTCATCTATCTTGATTATCATCTTGGTGTCTTTACTTTTGTTCTTACATTTATTTCAGCCATTGTTATATTCATAAATGTTGGCATAGAGGCAGACCCAGGGTTCAACTCTCAAGAGCGCACCAACAAAGCCCTAACTACCAGCCCTTTCAGAAACACCTGCGAAGCAGATGAAGTCTCACCCAAGGTAGAGGTAGGGGTGGTTACAAGACTCGGGTGTCTGCAACCTTAGCTGGGACACAGAATTATGATTATCTTTCTTACAGCGTACTTAGCATCAGTTATTCCTTAGCACACATTCATTAATATACTTCACAGAAGGCACAGATAATCGCAGTGAATACTATACTAAGAATGATTCAGTACTTATCCACAGAAATATAGGTTAGATTCAACAGATCAAGCACTAAGCATCTCATTATCAGATCTAATGTTCATTCATTCATCAACAGAACAGAGCATAACTAGGTCTACTTAATCACATCAAACACTTAGCCAAGAAAGAGATAAATACATAAGATAGAAGCACAAAACATTATACACACAGTTATCATGGTTCACCCCCACCCTGGGGCTACGTCCACAAAGTCTTCTTTATATTATCTCGGTCAAGCAGTTACAGCACAGAGCTCTAATGACCCTTACTTTGCACAGGACAGAAGATCTGTGCAGCTCGCTAGATCCTTCTTTCTTACTCTTCAGCATCAGACTATAACAACATGCACTTAACTCTTCGATCTCATGCACAGAGCACTCTAGGATACATCTGATCAAACAGATCCAATTACTAGCACTAAGCTTCCATTCATACATCACATAGATGTACTACATTACTATATCCTCCATATCTTATTATCTACATTGCCTATTTATAGATTACAAAATGGGCCTAAATGTGGGTAAACCCACGGGCCAACATCCCCTTCCCATTACATCAACCCAAAACCCTAAAATGGACCCCAAAATAGGTCTTGCTTCATTATTTTCTTCTTTGTGTTGCGCTCCTTCCTTGGCAAGCTATTGCAGTCCCAAAAGTGGTCAAGTATGACCAAGTACTCTTAAACTTGGTCAAGGTCCAATAGGCCCCCAACACTCACCTGTGACTCATCCCGAGTCACTCAGGTCTGACCAATTTCGCTTTGAATGCCTCGAGCTTGGCTCGAGCGTCTTTGACCTGTTGCAGTGCGACAACCTCTTGTTCAGTAAATTCATGGATTACTATGTCATTGAGCGGTCCTTCCAGGCGTTGTTCAGCAGTGATGACACCCTGTTTGAGTTCAGCTCCCTGGATTTCAAGTTTAGTGAATAGTTGGCATTGGACTGCCACTATTTTTTCATGTTGCTAGAGTACCACAGCGTACAGAACTTTGCGGTTAGGGGTTCGAAGGGTTCGATCTCCGGAAATGTGGCTCCCTCAGGAAGTTCCCACGCGATGAAGGCGATGAGTATGAGCAACCAGCTAAAGTGGAACTCATACCCTTGGTCCTGTGCTTGTCTACAGTCAAGCTCTATCTTATTTATAAGGTGTTTCTCCCAGTTCATTTGTAGTCCCTCCGCACACTTCCCTGCAAGGTCAACTACAAATTTGGTCACCTGTGTAGGTCTATTTTTTCAGACTAACTTTCCTACAATCAGTTAGCAACCAAAGCATACTGGTGCATTCTCAATCAAGGCTACCTTGTAACCTCGCGTGCCTCTCTCCAGATCGCCATATGTGTCTTTTATTCATTGAGCGAGAGCACGATCTACGGTCTTTCCAGGGTAAAATTCTTGTGGGTCAAGGCCCTGTATGCTTATCCCAGTGATCCGATTGATCAGAATCGGATCCACAGTGATGCGTCGGTCCAACCATAGGTATCCTCTGTGGTAGCATGACAGCAATATTCGAACACAGGCATTTACTTCTTGATGCCTCCCGAAATGTGGAATCTTCATTACGTTGAGGAGGGTTGATTATGCAAGGTTATGGGTCCATTGTTGCGGTACAATCTTGGGGTTCTTTCCTTTTGTAATAGTCAAATACTTGTGTGGGGATAGAATATTGTATACCTTGTGATCTCCAAGGTTAAAATCACTGAATTTCAGCATGGTGATCTTGTCTTGGTCAGCATGAACTGCGCGCACCCCTTTTGGGAGGTACGCAGTGACTACAGCATAGTCGAAGTCTCTGGGTACAGAGTCTCGATTCACTGGTCTACTTAGTGGTGGGATATATTTAGTCAGGATGCTTGGGATCATCTTCATAGTGGAAAAGTCGTTTCTGAGCTTAGATCATCTTTCTGAAGGCGGTCGGGATGGTCCTGCTCGAGCAGTGGAGGGGGAAGCTAGTAGTACGCCCGAGGACGATGCCTGTACACCTGTAGACATTTCGCATTCTGACATGACTCTCTCAGCCATTAAATCAATTAGAACTTCTTCAACAATTTTCTCAGCAGCGTTGAGCTCGTTCGACATACAAACTTGGGTTAGCTAGCTCGGGTGCAAAAGGAATTCAGAGATGACAGTGAATAGTAAGGCAATGATCTCAGGGTAAGTAAATATGAGGGTTCACGCTCAGATTCTCAGTTAGCAAAAAGTATTCTAGGTGCATGGTGCAACAGGTTAAGTATGCGATCTCAACAATGGTCTTCTTACAATGGACATGGGGCCTTCATTAACTCTATTATATCCATTCTGGTGCTATCCAACAGTCTAGTTGTAACCCATAACTGCTTTTCAATCCGTTCGGAGTGGCAGACGAACGGGTATATCGGTTCCAACAGCTATATTGCTTCGTCATGGCGAAGTATTCTATGTCATTATTCTGATATCTCGGCGAAGCTCCCATTCTTCAATTCTTCTTGTTGCGAAGTGCCCTCTAGAACCTCTTGTAACCTTATAGTATTATCCCTTTTCTTTATTAACTTCCTAGCCTTCTTCCCAGTGAGTTTCATCTCAGTAATGTTTTTACCATTATTATGCTTATCTTATGTGGTCTTAGTTACTTTGCGTTGTGGAAAATCTTTCTTAGGGTTTCTTGATAACACTTCTTTTGTATCAAAAATAGGCAACTCGATCTTCTGCGGATCCTCAAGTGTTCTCTTAGCTTCAACATCGAAGGTACTAATATTAAATGTCTATGATCTTCTCTTCTGTTCTTCAATCAAGTGTGTGATCCTTCTGGTCATAAAGTCTTTTAACTCTTGCTTCTTCTATTCCAAAACTTTCTCTTCTTCTCTTCGTCTGGCCTGTTCTCTATCAATCCATGGTTTTTCTATGAGCATGGTAAACGGGGCGTTGTCTTCAACAAATTTAATGTTCTCAAAGTCTTCCTTTGTCGAAGTTCCATTGACAGTCATAGGTATCCAGGCGAGCCTTCCACATAGGTTTACTAGCTTCCCTCTAAAGAAACTTGTTCCTCCTAGGGAAGGGATCATGGCAGGCTTCGCTATAGCTTCCCAAGTTCTTTCTGGCATAATGTTCACTTGCACTTCTTCATCAAGAGTACAATCAATGTCAAAGTCCCCTATTCTTACTTCGATTTGTTCCTTTCCTTTGAAGAACTCTGATAGCCTAACATGTCGGTGGTCATTTAAGGTATCTTTCATCTGTAGCAATATATTTTCTTATTCTTTCTAGGTTTCTACTATAATCTTGGTCTCTTGATCTCCCTCAAGGTTTTCTTGTTCCATATTCAGCTTCTCAAGCCTAGCAATCATTCTAGGGCAATCCAATACTTCATGGTCTATAGCCTTACAACAGAGGCAACTAGGTCTTCTCCCAGGGCATTCTTTAGAAATATGTCTCAGTTGTCTGCAACTATAATAGAGGGTTAACCTTCTCGTCCATTTATATGTTCCCCAACTCCTTTTGTACTGCACACCAGGATCATGGTGGCTAGCCTGCAAAAAAAAAATTCTAGGATCTTGCATCCACTTGTTAGTCCAGACATTCTTTCAATGCACAGGTATAACATATCTATCACTATACTTATCAGATCTATTCATATTAAGCTTTATTTCATCTATTAATGCCCTAGTTTTGAAGCTAGGACGGAATCTATCAAACATACCTAGATCCATGCTTTAGAAACAAACAAATTCACTTGTCTTACTTCTGTAGAGCACAAAGCTTCCAGATCTAAGACTTTTAACTATTTTTACCTTTATCAAGGCATAGAGCTTACAGATCTTACCTTTTTCTTCAGAGATCTGACTTCTTTTCTTCAAATCTGGCCTCTCTTTCTTCAGATCTGACCTCTTTTCTTGGCACAAAGCTTCACAGGTAAAATAGAATAATGCGCACTAGAGCAACAGATCTACGCATAGAGCTTATTTCACGCAAAGCTTCTTCTTCTTCATTTCCCAGCAATCACAGTTCCAGTCTCGGCAACAGAACCATTTTTTGGCACAGGGGAAGACCCAGGGTTCAACGCTCAAGAGTGCACCAACAAAGCCCTAACTATTGGCCCTTTCAACAACACATGCGAAGCAGATAAAGTCTCACTTGAGGTAGAGGCAGGGGTGGTTGCAAGACTCAGGTGTCTGCAACCTTAGCTGGGACACAAATCTATGATTATCTTTCTTACAGCGCACTTAGCATCAGCTATTCCTTATCATACATTCATTAATATACTTCGCAGAAGGCACAGAGAATCGCAGTGAATACTATACTAAGAATGATTCAGTACTTATCCATGGAAATATAGGTTTAGATTCAACAGATCAAGCACTAAGAATCTCATATATCAGATCTAATGTTCATTCATTCATCAACAGCACAGAGAATAACTAGGTCTACTTAATCACATCAAACACTTATCCAAGAAAGAGATAAATACATAAGAGCAAAGCACAAAACATTATACACACAGTTACCGTGGTTCACCCCCACCCTGGGGCTACGTCCACAAAGTCTTCTTTATATTATCTTGGTCAAGCAGTTACAACACAGAGATCTAATGACCCTTACTTTTCACAGGACAGAAGATCTGTGCAGCTCACTAGATCCTTCTTCCTTGCTCTTCAGCATCAGACTATAACAACCTGCACTTAGCTCTCTGATCTCATGCACAGATCACTCTAGGATACATCTGATCACACAGATCCAATTACTAACACTAAGCTTCCATTCATACATCACATAGATGTACTACATTACTATCTCCTCCTTATCTTATTATCTACATTGTCTATTTATATATTACAAAATGGGCCTAAACGTGGGTAAACCCACGGGTCGACATCCCCTTCCCGTTACATCAACCCAAAACCCTAAAATGGACCCCAAAATAGGTCTTGCTTCCTTATTTTTTGCTTCGCGTTGCGCTCCTTCTTTGGCAAGTTGTCTCAGTCCCAAAAGTGGTCAAGTATGACCAAGTACTCTTAAACTTGGTCAAGGGCCAACAAGAAAATTACATAAAAAGTGAATTTCTAGCAAGCTTTTTGTTGATAAAAGACTAGCCTAAGCACTCATAATTAATACTTGTGAGTTAGGATGATATTTTTGTTGGATATAAACATAGGGTGATATTCTCGTCTACTTTGCTTTAGCCAAGTAAAGTCTGAAAATGCTTGAGTAAGATCAATTCATATATTTTCCTCAACACACCTCTTGGAGACTTCTTCTCTTTCTTAGGAATGGTCATTGCTTGGTGAACTAGGTTTTGATCTTACATCTCTCTTGAAATTGGTAAGGAAAATTTGCTATTGTTAGTTCTTCTTGCTTGTTTCATGATTATTGTTGGTTGAAACCCTCGGAGGAGTATAAGTGCATACACCCTCCATCAAGTTTCATCTCATTTGCTAGTTTATAAGTCTTTTATTGCAAGGTTTCTAGGAGGACTACAAGGGTGTACACTCTCCTAGGTTTACTTTAGTTTGATTTTCATTCCCTGGGGATTAAGAGGATTTACACCCCTAGGGATTTTGTTGATATAAATTATGCTTTCAAGACTCCATTAGCGCAAATTTTAAAGGAACTAATCTAAAGTTTGCATTGGAGAAATAATTTGTTTGCTTTGGTAAACGTGATTTAGAGATATATTGATATTGTTCAAGTTGGAATCTTTTCTTGGTGCTTTGAGGTTTCTAAGGCCTCTAGGGAATATTTTTTTGTTTGGTCCTCTTAGATATATAACTTAATAAAATATACAGCCATTAGGGTTGCAGCAAATTACTCTTTTATTGGTGATAACTCACATTTCAACCATCAAAAGTTGTATTGCCCCTATAATCTACTAGCCTCGACGCACTTTTTGGGTGGTTTGCTTGTTTGTTTTGTGGGTTGAATTTTTTTGTTGTAGAAATAGTATGCTACATCTATAAGGATGATAAAATATCTCTACAATACGTGTTCATAATAGCCTTAGTTTATTGCTAAAGTCTTATGCTTTCATACTTGAGTTATACTAGTGATTTCTAGCTTATCTCGTGCACCATTTACTTGACATTTAGCATATTGTTAGCAGCTTTAACAATCGTTTACTTGTTGATATATATCTATGTTAATTTTTTTAAATAGGGACAGCAAGATTAACTTGCTTGTCCACTTAAATTTAATCTTTCATACTTATCTTTTCTTGTGTCTCGAGTAAGTACAATCATATTTTGTAGGTACTCAAGTTTCTTGGAAACTATTAACCACTTCCAAGACTCATTTCCAAGCTATATTTCACTTAGTATATTGACCTATAGGGGAATTACTTCCATCGTTTCACTTTCCATCTTATTTCCCCCTAGGGTCACCCGAGACTCCCCTGTTGTGTTGGATTCTCTCTTCACTCAATTGAGGGGAGGGATTATCTGAGGTGACAGTGGGTAAACTCTCCCTCTGTTATCGCCATCTTGTGGATTAGGTTGGGATTTTCCCAACCTACAGTTTATGCAATAACATTTTGGTGCCATTCCTAGGGAGGATTTTGAATCCTCTTCCATGCCCTAACTTTTGGTTGTGGATCCTCATTATTTCATTGATTTATATGCAAGTATTCCTATCCCCCTTCTGCGAAATGTTTTTTGGGAAAATTGCCTTGTAAAATATTGCAATTTCGTAGTCAATCTAGACTGTTCATTATAAGGTCACAGATATAATGATAGAAGTTATGTTAGGGTTTTTTTCCCTAGAAGGAAACCATATTTTATGAGGGAATTGTATTACGGTTGTGTATGAGTGTGATTATTGTATTCTGAGAGAGGAGGTTGCGAGAGAAAGAAGAGGAAGTTACAACATGTGTGTTGTAGGTTGTATCCCTTCATTTTGTTGGATAATAAAAAGTAAGGACCTGGAAATTTATTTGGTGGATGTAACCCACACTGGGTGAACCACGTATATCTGTGTCTCTATTGTATTGTGTATATTTTTTGTTTTATTTCAACATTTTTTTTTTTTTTATTGCTCCGTGATCATGTTTTTCTAACACTAACGACACTTTGGAAAGCTACCATCCCAAAGCCTTTACCCCTAGCTTACCTTGTGACTCTACTTGAAGTACATTCCCCTTCCACCCTTGATGAGATATTCATGAATCCCATCTGGTGACTCCACCTTCCCAAAATCCATCTTCCCTAAAGAATTCCCCCCCTTGGATATTCAAGCCTTCTAAGGTTTATCGAAGAAGGCCTCCTCTCAAGTCTCTCATTTTCAAAATTGTTTTCCAAGGTACCATTCCCATTAATCCAATGGATCACCCTTGGGAAAAGGACATGTATAAAACCTTGAACATGGCCACCATCCCCGGATACCCCAATACTATGCCAAAAGAGTCTCACAAATGGTTGCCAAAGTTTCCAGGAAATAATGTTATCATTGTTGACGATCATCTCTATGCCATGGGCCGAGACATGGAAAATGCAGAAGTAGAACATGAGGATGTAGCAATGAAGCTACTAGCCTCATGATTAACTAAATATTCTTAGAGATGTGTTGAGCACTCAACACACCCTAAAATCTTTGTGAAAATTTTCTCTTTTGGGTACCACTTTTTATTTTTCCTTCTTTCTGAATTGAGTTTGTTGTGTAGGGATCATTAAGATTTTTGTTTTTATATTTTATCATCAATCACATTCGGATTAGTTTGGACTTGTTGAATATATTAACTTCTTTCTAAATAACACTTGGCATTTTATATAAGTATATACACAACTAGAATTTTAATCCATGCACCCATTATCGACATCGACACGATCTGTGCAGTAAAATCGACCATACGACAATGACAAGTGTCGATCGTCGATCGTCGATGTATCATCGGCATCGGGAGAATGGAAAAGGAAAATGATAACAATAGACACACCTAACGAATTTTTGATCGTCGATCGTTGATACATTTGGGGTTGGTGATATCCAAAGGAAACCTTAAACTGTGGAAAATTCCTCACTTCGAAAAAATATCGAGAGTCGATCGTCGATCGGTAATACACTATCAGAATCGGTGAACTCCGATGGATGAAATCACGAAGTAATAAACATAAAAACTCGTTGATTTTCGATCCTCGACATGTCGTCAACATCAGCAAGCTAGGTTGAGGTTACTAGAGCCATGACTAAAGAAAATCCCTGATTCTGAAGAAACTTTTAACGAAGGAACCAAAATCAAGCGTCGCGTGTCATGATCACCCTTCCAGAGTAGCATTTCCATGTCAGCATTGTATGCAAATCTCGATCGGTATCGGAGCTTTCACTAAAAGAGGTATTAATGAACATTGTCTAAGAAAATCGTCGACACTGATCCACTTGTTTAAATTGTTGGACTAATAGGACATCGACGGCAGGATGGGACATCTTCAATAAAAATTAAGATCAAATTTTGTTATTTAAAAGTTAAATCAATATGTTTATTAACACACGTTACTAACCCACGCGCTAACCAAATAATAGGAGTTTGAAACCGCTGATGAACTACGTAGAACCTCGCTCCTGCTTTACCAGCGTGCGATCGCATTTAATCCTGAGCATGAATCGAATTTGGGTGATGGATTGTGCAGACTGCATTTACACCCTGAATTCAAGAACTGATGTGACAAGGTAAGTACTCAAGTATTTCACCATTGGAGCAGTCGAAGGAGCGAGAAATCATTTCAGGAGCTCACGGTTGATTTTCATAATTCTAAACCAAGTTAATCTTGTGCAAAGGAAAGGTATGAACCATATGTATCATTTTAGTAGTCACAATTGTTTATTTTTTATTATCATTTCTGCAAGTCAGTATCTCACTTTGTTCTTTGTGCAGGAAAATGCCTCCAAGGAAGCCAACAACCAGGCGCTCATCGAGAGCACCAAAACTAAAAGAAGTAGATATCGGTGAAGGATCCTCGCCCGACATTGCTAGACATATCGATTTTTCCACTAAATTGGAGCCATTTGTCTAAACATCCACTAAAAATGAGTTTTTCCAACCTCCTTCATTCGGCTACACAAAGGCGAGCATTGGATCGAAAGTGGTGCTCCCTTAGTGGGGATACTTGTTTAACAAAATCAGCAGAGAATATTACTCGTATTTTGTGCCACACAGTGACTCGGATGTATGAATGCTCAATGACCAAGTATTCTTGAACATTCGGCGATCTTGTCTGCACATGGTAGCCTGTCGAACCCCAGTCTTGCCTTACATTGAAAATCTGGGGTGGATAATCGACCATACGGATGCGACAAAATTCTTGGTAAATGATGAAAATTGCGGATGTGTTGGGGTTTTCTCCCAATATAATTCCAGAAGTACTAAAAACTCAGAGACCCGAAGGAAAGGTTAATTATAGAGTTTCTGGTAAAATTCTATGAGTTCCATGACACCATCAAGTTGATGGCCTCATGGTGGAAAGAGGATAAGATGTTTACTAACAGGAGAAACGGTTGGTATGGTACGGCCAATGTTAGAGAACCATATATTTATTTGATGGCTCTAATCTGCATATTATACAGGGAGAGGGATTGCACCAAGTTTTCAAAAGCTTGGATGCCCCTGTCATACACTGTGGCAATCTCCGGTAGCAGCTTCAACTGGGAGAAATTATTTCAAAACAATTGAGCACCAACATACTTCAAGCCCAGAGGCCAAAGGATGGAGAAACGCCAGCTTTCCACATGGTGTCATACTTACTGGATGTGATCTACGCAAGGAACATATTCGCAGGCATGAATCTGAGCTGGAATATTACGGAGATATCTATGCATGTATATTTCAGCATTATGTGGGAGAATAGGCACAAGAGATATTACGTTCTTATATGTGTTGAATTTATAGCTAGAGTTTATTTTATTCTTTTTAAGAAAGAATTCCCATGGCTTACGATAATAGCCAAGAAGATGATTTCCAAAGTAGGCCATTGGTACCTGGAAGAAACTACCACCTACATTGGAGTGTTTGGGGCCATTGGCGCTCCACGTTTACTCCCCACTCATGTCTAGGATCGACTCGTTGTGAGAGAAATCTGATATCAAACCATTCTGCAAGGCTATAATTCCACTTTGGTAAAAGACAAAAAGAGAGCATTCATACCCTATGGATTTCATGTAGGGTTTTACATGGTGAAAGATACTGCACAAGCAAAACAAGAGGGCTTGAGCTAGTTGGAGTATAGATTTCCCACATGATGATTTCGCAAACATTACCCAAAGGGCCTAGTACCCCAGCATGCATCACAGGTGTCTTCTTGTTGGTCATATGCCCATGATAAGTTTGAAGATGAAATATTTATAGAAGGTCCCCAGGACTCGGAGGTGCTCCAGATGAAATCTAACCCCAATATGAGAAGATTTAAATCCATGACAATGTATGAGTAGGTTGAAATGATAGAATAGATAGCTCAAGAATCCCTCAAGGTTAGGGAAGAGAATAGAGCAGTAAAAGACACAGAGGCAAAGAGGAGAGGGATGTTGTTGCTAGAAGAAGCCAAAAGAATCATCCAAAGGTTAGAAAATGACCCCCAATTGTTAGAACCCATAAGGATCACCTCGATCGACACAATCAATCTTGGAGAGGAGATAAATGGCTCAGAGTCAACCCCACTAGAGGAGACCACTCATCCAGAAAACCCAGGCATTATGTCACAACAGGAAAGGTCGTCGATCGTTGCTACAACTGAGTTGGGGGAAACAAGAACATCAAGTGGGAAAAATCTATCCGACGTCCTGATAGACCTAATTACCATATACGACGATGAGGAAATATCAAGGTTTCGCTCATAACCCTAGTATTAATCACGGAGGAAGAAGAACCAGGAGAAACATCTTCTCTAACTCCCGAAGCTCTGACCTCAATTCCCCAAGAAGATAATGACCAGGCCAAAAGAATGCTAGACACTGAGTTTATCGACCAATCGGAAATTCAACATAAGATGGACAGTTCCAAGGAGGATTTGGGCTTTGTTGAACAGGAAGAAGAAACACAGTGATCCGAAATCGGCACCTCAATAGTCGATCCTCCAGTAAATGTTGATCATTTTCCCCTCTTCCCATCTAAATTTGAGACTCTACCAGCTGATGAACCCCAGCAGGAGTCCAAGTCACCAGGACATACATAAGTTTCCCCTCCTAAATAACTACAATAGTCTGTCATAGAACACATATATACAGCAGGAAGCCTAGAAAACACTCTGACCTAGGGATACCAACAGATTCTTGAGCCAGTGAACGAGGTCATCGATATACAAGAGATCACTTATGATAGAAAGAGGAAAGTTGTGATGAGAAGGACCACCAAGAAAAGGAGGATCACACTTTATAGCACACTCCTCATCACCATAGAAAAAACACTTCTCAACACAGAGAATGTTAAGACAGTTGAGTTGATCAGGGTGGGAATGGCTATAATTGATGCAACGTTGGACAGAGTGAAAAGGGATGAAAAGGAATTAGATTTTGCAAAGAAAGAGTTGGATCAACTGCACCATCTAGCAAAGTATTATCAGGATTCAACACAGGCAGTAGTATTCCTAAGGAGTGAGTTCATAGAAACATATGTACAATTCACAAACTAAAGAAACCTCTTCACCACATGCATAGTCGATTTTCAAGAGGATACTCTCATGGGGTTGGAAACTTGTAAAGACGTTCAGAGGTTGTATGAAAAAGAACATCAGGCCTTAGAGTGGATTGACTATATCAGTGTGGTACAGAAAGGTTGAGACTCGAAAGAGCACGGCATCCGAGTATTGATGGATAGCAGTATCTCCTGAATCAGGAAGGCAGCTAAATATTGGGTGAGCATGGTCCGGGAACCTCAGCAGAATATACAGGAAAGGTGGGGAGAGTGAAAAAAAAGTTGGGAGAAGATCAATCGGGAGATGGAAAACATCGGCCTACCAGAATTCGGCCCACCAAAAAAATTCATCGATTTGCATGACATAGTCAAACGGAATGCAGAGCAAGAATCGGCATGGGAGGCAGAGATCTCACAGATTTCAAGTATGACTCAAGGTCAAGTAAAGAAGTTCGTGGAGCACCCAATCAAACCCCTCTCAGTTCTCTAGTGCTTAAGTGTCAAGCTCATTAGGTATAGAGAATGAGCAGTGGAGATAAAGGAAGTCTTCTCCACACCGATGGATCAGCATAGATTTCCTTATGCAATCACATGCGATGACCTTTTCTACAAGTGGACAGAATATGAGAGAAATCATCCATTGCAGTAAAAATCAGATGGTCTCAAGAGAACGAGAAGATAAAGACTGCAACATGTCAATTTTTTTTTACTTAACACAACTTTAGTAGTTATTTTTAGCTTAGTAATCCTTTATAAATAGGGAGTTGTTGTATATATTATTAAGTTATCTTTCAATATTTTAACAGTTCTTTTGTTCTATATGATGAAAATAAATCGATGTGTTGATATGTGATTGATAGTAGAGCTAAGAAAACTAATTTTCTTACACTCATATTTGTTACGTATTTGTTTTCCTTTCTATAATTGTTATCTCAGTGAATGATGAATGTTCACAAGTAAAAAGTATTATTGCTAATCTTGAAATAGTTTTGATTATCGTTGTCTTCACACTATGGTATAAGGGTTATCCTAAGCTCATCATTATTCAGTCTTTAGTAATTTCCCTTCATCAGTTGGCTTATGGCATCATCTTTATTTTACATAGATTATTCAAGAATACAAAAAATACAAAAAAAGAATCACTTAACTTGAAGGAGGAACTTTTCATAAAAAGATACACATGTCAGTTACCTGTAAATCCCATTGATAAATCGGTCGGAGAAAAGATCTGAAGAACCATTCCACTTATCAAACTCTTGCGAATATAATTGGGCCTCTTAAGTAGGTTTGGTTCCTACTTTTGAGTTAAAGTATTTCTGACCCCTCAACAAGATGGTTTAGAGGACTTCCTGATAATCATATAGCATCTTATGAATACTTTTCCAAGTTATTCAAGAACAGATGGACAACGAAGAAAGACAACAAAATGTTTGTAGCTTAGTTCAATGAGATAAAGAGGAAGGAGAATGAGACAGTGAGTGAATTTGACAATGGGTTTGACAAGTTGTATAGTCAAATCCCGGTAGATATACGTCCTACAGATGCAGTTGTTCATCTCCTTTACATGAATGCTTTCTATGGGAAATTTTGTTTCATCCTGAAAGACAAGAAGCCCACCACCTTGGCTCAAGCCAAAGAGTACAACACATAAATTGAAGAGAATATTCTTGATTCCAAGGTTGACCCCTTTCAGTATCCTCGTGCCAAGAGAGAAGCAAAGACTAAGGCTTCTAATAGTAGTGCTCCAGACCCAATTTCTCTCTTGACTCAGAAGATAGACCAGATGAGTACTCAGTTTGTCCAAGCTCATAATCAGATCATGGGTCAATTAACCACTATAGAAAGAAATAAATTTGCCTCTAGACCTCAGTTTTCTAGGCAATAGAGAGATTCCATGGGATGGAATCCAAGGCCTCAACAAGAGGAAAAGGCTCCTAAAACATTGGAATGGTCAACACAGAATAGACACCATGGTGTTCTCCATGCCAATAACCTCAGTGGAATGATGAATGTCCCTGAAGAGATGATGACTCTCCTGATAGTATGAACTTCATGGACATGATCTGTAACTTCCAAGAGGAAGATGTCACACAGGAACATATTGATGAATATAGAAGAAAAGGAGCAAGAGAGTGATGATTTTGAGTTCTAAACCAGTTAACAGATGATTAGAGAAAGGAATTTGAGGAAGAGGAATTTTCGACGTACAGTAGAAGAAATAAGGCTTCAATTCCTCTATCACAACCATCCATTTTAATATTACGAGGAAAATCTCTCTATGGCTAGGGGTAAACCAAAATAGATGGAAATGACTGCAGAAATCAACTCTAATCTTAGATATGCTATATAATAAAATATGTTAACAAGACAAGATAGAGATCCTACTCGTTCAAACGTTTGATGAAGTCCACTGTTGAGCACTTGACTCAAAGCAATACACCTCTAACTTGTCCTCAAAAACCAAGAAATGAAATCATATGGTGATAATATATAAAATTAGCACATTCAATAGCATAATCCATCAACATTCATAACAAATATGCCCATGGAATAACAATTCAAATATTTGCAAGATATTAATTAGATGAGAAAAGAGTATTTCTATTAAAATGTAATCAACAAAAGTGAATGAATTACAAACTTTTGTGTTGGCATGGTTCGGAACCGAGAAACTAAGTCCCTTGCAGTTGGGCCTCCACCAAAGGAAATCTCATAGAAGAGATACAATGAGGTTTTCAATCAATTAGGGAAGAGTTTGGGGGTTGAACAATGTCTTCAAACTTAAAAGGACAAAGGGATGCAGACTCAATGTGAAGTGAATAATTTCTCCAGAGTAATTTTCTTTCAAAGTTGAATTATTCTCCTATTTTCCATAGGTCTGATATGGCCCATTGATAGCCTTCAAGTGGAACTGAAGGGCCGAGTCAGAACGTTTCCAGTATATGGAAATTCATGGATCATGGATCATGTGACGTGACATGAAAACCTGACACTATTTTTTAATTTTGGGCACAAAACCTGATGTACGTGGGTTGTAGTGGTGAAACCTACGTATACGCATGTTGTATAGTAGTTAGGGAGAATTTATGTGGAAAATTATTGTTTTTATCTCTGGGATTTACAAAAAGGGACTTCAAGTCTGCATAGGGAAATGGAAAAAGGCCTTTTGAGAAAATTTGCATAAGGTGAGGCAAATATTGCTATAATAGATGCCCCCTAATGTGTGAGGTCATAGGAGTATATGCAATGGTAGAAATACATTATAATACACAAAAGTGGAGTAATGGAGACCCATCTGGAAGAACTAGTTGCTCGTGACAATATTACAATCTGTATTGACTTTGCGCACATGGTTTCCAGTTTGAATTACACTGTAGATCCATGTAAAAATACACCAAACAACTTTTCACGACCATAAATAGGCAATACAAAGGTGGCTACATTCCAAAGGCTATCATAGTCATGAACAAGGCCTAGTAAAACCAGTCTCAAAATCAATATGAAGATGTATGTATATAGTGGAGTATGATCTGATTCCCCCATGATCACTGAAGTCACATAGGTTCTGGTCCAATGAGAGATAGCAACAACTCAGGAAAGATGCAACTATGAACTGATGTCTTCTAGTATTATACATGATCCACCAAAGGTGCAAGACTACATCGTGTGAATAAAGGAGTTGAGGTCGAACATAATGAGACTTTGTTTGATTATCGGTTATTAAGGTATATCGTTAACAAATGTGAGATAGCCTACCGATAATGAAAGTAGGTATCAAGGTACCGAGTACATTCTTACAAGTGTGAATAAACGTGTTAGGGTCGAACAGTTAAATAATTCATCGATCAGGAGACATTGATGTATTCCCAACTGTCGATGGCGGGATAACCCGCCATTAATGACTACAAGCCTCTAAGTACTCATAGGACTCTAGGTCTCGTTTCCAGAATAGATGAGTTGAAGTTGATGGAAGGAGACCCACTGAAAGGAGATAATTAAGGAATCTCTCATCATTCAGCACGAGGTACAAAGCAGGATTTGATGATTTGGAAGAAATCGAACGAAGAACATGTTCACGAACCAACGACCCTTTGTGTATTTCGCGTGTACCAGATGCAAGCGGGACAGGAAAAAGACCCTCTGAATAGCAGCCAATAAGGAAAACTACTGACAAAGGCAAGGAAACCACCAATAAGGCTAATGGTATCCAAGACACTGCACGAATATCAATGTGTGAATAGATTTATTGTCGTCGAACACAAAGGAAACCCCCCAGTCAGCGACCAATGATGAAATGTCAATTGTTGGGTTCAAGGTTACCTACCAATGATGAAAGTAGGACCATGGTGCATAATAGGACTACAGCTTCATGTAACTTTGAGACATACTAAGGGTATGGCAGATATGAAAAATCAAGAGTTATGAGGAATGGTCGACATAGGTTGATAGACATCCTTTGAACAAGAGCATGATACATATGGAAGACTCTGGCGGCATAGACTCAATCATGAAATTTTGAGATGTAGGAGGCATCAATAAAAATCTCCATAGGGACTGGAAGAGTAACCAGTCGGGGGAGTAAACTCTACGTAACGAGCTCAGCTTCCTAAGGTCATGCTAAACCCAAAATTTTGATGACAAGTGGACTCAAAAAAAAAATTCTTTGTTCAAAGGTGACATGATTGCTGCCAATATAATATAATATTCTTTTCCCACATGTATTTTTTTGGTTTTTCATAGTCAAATGAATGTTATGATACAAAGGAGGAAACGAATGTCACAAGTAAGCAACTAGTTCCAGCAATGGAACATACCTATGCTCAATGCAAGGAGATTCATGCAGGAGATGGACACTTGGGGGAATGTTTCCTCTTAGATATAGGGTGTCAAGCTATGAAGGATATAAACAAAGCTCTGCTTGGCTAATGATGCAAATTGTTGAGGTGATAGGATTATAATGAAAAAGCGGGAACCGACAATAGGCTCAATACTGCAAGCAAGAAAATGAGATGCAATTACAAATTAACGCCAAAAAATTTCCTTTTTCATAATCTTAGTATACTTGGTTTGAAAAATGGGTAAACTTGCACCAAATAGACATCCTTTCAAATCTAATTTACAAGTGTGAGAAAGACAAGTTCACTCATCAATCTTTTCACTTTTTGAGAGAGTCAGAAAAGATCTTAAATTAGACTTGTTGGGAGTCCTCTAGGTATAGGTCAGTATGTTTATGAGTAATAAATGAGGTTCAAACATAAATTCGTGTATTATCTATAAGGGACTCTCTATCCTACGAACAAAAATCTCTACATGGGCCCCGAATGAAGCAGGGGATATAACTAGGGTACCCATATTTGGTAAGTCTCTACCATTCGATAACAACACTTCTAGTTGCAGATAGAAAGTTTTTTGTCACTATTAAATGGGTTTGTACCTAAGGCATATGAGTTGCAGTCATAGGATGATGCAAGTGTGCATGATGGATTGGGTACCTATCCTATATGTTGGGTGACGAAAATACATGTCCAAAGTTACGAACGGGCAACATGGTGCTGAAAAAATGCAAGAATCCCTAGACAAAAGTACCAAAACCAACTCCATCCACTTTCATATTAGTCCATTAAGCCAAAATATTGCACGAAACTATGTAAAGTGTGTAAAAAATTTCTATAAATAGTAAAAAAAAAAACAATTTTACTATATCATTTGTATTTTTTACCCAAATAGTGTATTTTGGACCAAATTGCCTCTGAATTTCAACTATTGATTGCGGGAGATACGAGAGATGGAATCAAGAACTGTATGGACCAGGTAATTCATCTTTCTCCCCTCTTTCTTTCTAGTGGATTAAAAATTTTAATTAGGCCTCCTTTTTAAAGTTATTTAGGGCGCAAATTAGAAACTAAGGTGTATGCGGGCTATAGATCATCATGTCGTGTATACACATATCTATATGCGATTGTTTGCAAAATAGCCAGCGTATAAGCATCCCTATATGCGATTTTGTACACTATAAATCACGTACATGTCCGTGGATAAGGTTTTTTAAATGTTGTTAACTCAAAAAAATGGTTTGAATCTTGCAGGATGGTGCTAGAGTGGAGAGAAAGAAAGCACGTAGAGGTGGATGTTGCAGTGGAGAGAGATCCAGGGGCCCAAATGGTTTTAAAAGGATGTGGGCTATACAAGTTTTGGGATATAAAACTATTAAGGATTGAAGTTGAGTACATTTACTTCTTGACGGGATTGTCACACTGGGGTGAGGTGGTCAAACTCAAAGCCCAGGGAGTTGGGAGTGGCATGAACATAGAGGATTGCAAATCCATTCATTGCATTGCAGGGATCGAGAAGGTAGGGAGCCAACTCCCAATCAGAGCGATCAACAATCTAAGTCTCAAGATTGTTTCCCTAGTGTTGACACGGATCATAGGGTCGGCCTCTTTGCACCAGGCATCGAGGCCACTTATGTTGTATTCAATGGAGTGCTTGCGACCCACAATTTATGACTAGTGCACCTCACTATTGGCCAACATGAAGAGCCAGCTGACAGACTGAAAACTGGGTAGAAAGAGGAACTTCAAGTTTTCATCTATCATTTGTAGTTTTTTCTTCGAGCGAGTTCTAGGCCTGGGCCCTAGAGTTGAGATTATTCTGCATGGACCTCATGATCTAGCCATGGCATGGTGGATCAAGGTGATTAGGCAACAGGGAGGAGGTAGGGTGCCAACACCCTAAAACGATGAGTTTTTATTTTGGTGGTGTCGGCAAGTGATGGCTCTGGAGGGATATCCTTATGCATGGATTGACTTCAAAGGAGATCCATACATGTCGTTACCACCAGGTTCCACCTACGGAGACATAGGTATGTCAAAGTTTTTTGAATATTTAATTTTTTGTATTTTTTCATAAGAAAACAAAAATGTTTTTGGATGATGTCAAGTACTAACTAAACATGTTTTTGATGCAGACATAAGTCCATGATGACTGGACGGACTTCCACGACACTAGTAGAGGCAACGGGGGGATGAGGCAGCAGGAGGGGATGATGATAGAGTGCTTCAAAATGTGTAGGGAAACCTGTATCATTTGACTCAGAGGATTGCCATGGTTCGGTTGGAGGATCTACTGGAGGCGATGTAGTGGCAGGTGGTAGGCGTGCCCCATGCTTGGATACGACTCTTTTGGCATCTCACAAAAACCATAGTATGTTACCATAACACACATATGGTGCCACATGCATAGATGTCGTGAATATTGTATGACCGGTCATATATGTATTTTGAGGGTGTCAGCCTAATTTTGTACTATAACATCATATTTTTTGGAGAGATGAAATATATATAAAAACATTGATCTTTGGCTTTACTTATTTTACAATGTGTACATTGATGAAAGTGTTTTATTTTCTTTAGTTATGTGACAAATTCCAATCCAAAACAAAATTAGCATATGCATCGGATACATAATAAGAACTTCTAGGTATGTGATGATAAGTAATAAAATCAAAATGTCATTCTAAAAGTCATACCCGTAAGAATCGTCGAAGTATAGTAGGGTCTCGCACACAGTAACTGTCGTTCAAATGACATACTACTAACTGGGAGTCCAAGCGAATTTCTAACAAGTGAATACCATGTGAAATGGAATCACGTAAAAGTTCTATAACAATGTTATACTCAGCCACATTATTTGTGGATGGCCCTAGGCATACGCCACCCGAAGACACCAGTAGACCCTTGGGTGAGTAAACAACCCAAACGGTGGATGCCAAGTTATGTATCCTAAGTACACCGAAGACTCCATTGACATTTTCCAACCAAGGAAAAACTTGATAATAAAGTTGAAGATAAAAACAAAGGGAAAAGATATATACACTAAAATACATTAGTATACAAAGAGTTGCGCCCAAGATTGGGGCTCAAGCGTAATATATTTTCAAATATATCCCCATTCTTGGGCTCAACCATCATGTTCCCTTCATAACATTCTAATTCATAGGCTCCTTTTTTTAGGACATGTCGCACGATATAGGGACCATGCCACATGGGTTTGAACTTGCATGCCCCTAGCGGTTCTTTGGCTTGATGATATAGGAGGACCAAGTCATCCTCGACGTACTACCGAGGAAAGAAAAACTTATCATATTAGACCTTGACACATCTTTTATTCTCTTTGATAGTCGTGGAGGTGTCTTGACGTTGCTCATCTAAACTCTCTAGGTGTACAAGGAGTTGTTTGATATCGTAAGTGTCATGTAGGAGCGCAACTTCCAATCTAAGAGAAGGGATTTTGCATTCAATACGTAATATTGACTCCACACCATCTACTAAATGGAAAGGAGAAAAATCGGTGGAAGTCTTAATCAAGGTTTAGTATGCCCAAAGTGTTGGATAAAGCATGATATGCCAATCAGATTTGCTCTAACTGATAGTTTTTTGCAAAATGGGCTTGAGAGACATGTTCACAGCCTCTACTTGTCCATTTGTCTAGGGGTAGTAAGGGGAAGAATGACCATGTCTAAACCCCAATTCTGAAAGTGACTGTTATGATCAGTGACAATCTCAAATGAATCAGTGACTACTATGATCAGTGAAAATGTGTTCATCCGCAAATGAATCAACATGAATAACACCCCCATCCATTTGAGGGAATTCGAATATTAACTCTGCAAAAACTAGTGACTTTTTGGACTTCGCAGAAGTGAAATCGAGATCGAATTCTTGTAGAATGAAAATCCATTTATTATACTTTCCCCCTATGATACACCTAGTAAGGATGTATTTAAATGGATTGACATCAGCATTCACAGTGGTTTTTCAAAGAAATATATAGTTTCGTAATCGTTGGATTGCATGAACGGTAGCCAAATATAGCTTTTCAACATGAGAATATTTGAGTTCAGGGCCGACTAAATTTCGACTAAGATATTAAATGATGTGCTCACGAAGCTTGGCATCCTCCTGAACCAACACCATACCAATCATTTCCTCAGACATGGCAACATAAATTAAGTAATCTCTATTGTAGTCTGGAGACTTCAGCAGAGGCGTCGATACCAAGGCTTTCTTCAAAGCATCAAAATATTCCTGGGCTTGCTCATCCCAGATAAAAGGAGTGTCCTTCTTTAGGAGATGCATGAAACCCTTAGTAATATTGTCATAGTTCACTATAAACCATCGCAAAAAGTTAGCTTTCCCATGTAAACCTTGAAGTTGATGAATAGTGCACAGGGGAGGCAATCGAAGTATTGCCTCAACCTTTAACGGATCTACCATGATCCCATTCTCAGAGACTAAAAATCCTAGAAGTCGACCTAACATAACGCAAAATATGCATTTATGAGGGTTTAAATGGATGTGATAATGGCGACATCTTTCAAAACCTAGTCGAAGGTGTTTAGGGTGATCCACTCTCTTACGGGAGTGAGCAGCAAGATCATCGAGATAGGCTTCGACTATGTGCTTAAGATCGTGAAATGCGAAGGTCATAGCTCGTTAGAAGGTTTCTCCGACATTCTTAAGGTCGAAAGGCATCTTCCGGTATGTGAAAGTACCACAAGGGAAAATAAATTTCATCTTATGTTGGTCCTCGGGTTTAATCTGAATTTGGTTATACCTTGAAAATCCATCCATAAAATAAAAAACTTTGCTTCCCACACATTCATTGAGAATCTGATCGATTAAGGGTAATGAGAAGTTGTCTTTGGGACAGGGTTTGTTCAGGTCATGAAAATCCATGCATACACGGATGGTTCCTTGCTTTTTATTCACAAGAATGGGATTGGATACCCATTCATTCAAGGGAATCGGCTAGATAAAGCCAGCATTAAGCAATTTTTCTACCTCTGCCTCAATAGCAGGGGCCTTCCTAGGATTGAAATCTCTAAGTCATTGTTGAACAGGCTTAGCATCCAGGTAGTTTTTAACCTCATGTTCAAAAATCCGAGGGTCGATTCCTGTCATCTCTTCATATGACCAAGCAAACACATCGCGGAATTCTTTGAAGAGCTCGGTGTAGATCATAATTTATTTCGGTGAACAATCTGCACCGATGTATACATTTTCAATCTTGCCAGGAATATGAGAGATATTGATCGTGATGGTAGGATAGATACTTTCCATGTTTCCTTCAGCATAAATTTCTTTCGTATCAAGTGGAACTATGGTGTGACCAACTATCTCGCTTAAGGTATATCTAAAATCATCTTGTTCGATTCCGACAAGCTCTGGGAGAAAATAAGAGTGATGATGGATATCATCCCATGGCCTCTATGATAGCTTCATCTGAAGGTAAAGTCTCATCGAGGCATTCATGTGAATAAGATGATGAAGTGGCCCACATGGGCTCTAGAACAGGATCATCCTCGTCTGTTTGCGAGGTAATAGGATCTGGATTGGCATAAGAGTCAAGAACATCTTGATACGCTATCTCTGTTGTCGACAATGGCATGGCCATTACAATATGTGACTGATATTCACAAGACACGGTCAAGGAAGGTAGGGTCCAAGGATCATTAAAATATGAAGTGTGGAAAGGAACGGACCTCTTTGATGAAGCAGAACTATTGGACATGGAGTATACATGATGAACCAGTGCCATGAAGTCGAAGGTACCCATAAGGGATGAATACATTCTAACACTGATATTCTTAGTTGTCGACAGAGAATTGTCGATCACGAGGATCAACGATCCAACAAATGAATTTGGGCTAGCGTACACAAAGGAAAACTAGTCGATTGTCATGATCGTCCCACCTAACTAGACCGGGAAGGCGGGAAGAATATCATGAGAACAGAAGGAACGACCTTCAAAAGAAGTCAACATGGTCGGAGACTAAGAAAGGGTCAGAGAGTTGAGGGATTTCCAACAGACCAGGGACATCACACATGTTGCAGAGCCTTCATCAACAACAGTACATTTGATAGTATACTTTGAGTAACCTACGTGGATTTGGAATGCCACATGGTAAGGAAAGCAAGGCTTCACATTCATAACGTTAAACTTGATAAATTTAGAACCACAAGGGTCTAGAGCTCCTAACGCAGATAGAAAGGCATTCCTCCTTGAATGACATGTATAGATTACCTCTTGCGCCAACATCGCACAAGGGATTTGACCCAGATCCTCAACAATAGAGTAATTTTGGGTGGCTCTAGCATTAGGATTGTGGGTAGAATGCTTGAGTACTCCTTTAGGAATACGAGGCAGGGGCTCTAGTTTTTTGATATGTAAGGGCATCTCCTGGGGAGGGGGAGACTCTAGACCAGGTACAGTCTATGGAGAATTGTAATTGTGAGATCGAGTTGCTACATTAACCTCAGATTTAACCATATTGAAGCATAAATGGTAACTGTCTTCCAACGATGGGTTTCGACTCCCACTCGTTGCATTTTCAGCATTTGAGGAGCTCGAGGCCATGTGTTGATTATGCGGAAAATGATTAGTCAGCACAACATGCAATAGAGATAAAATCCTCACAGCTTCTGCAAGTTTGGGGCATAAGTGGGTAAGGTGATCGTTTGTACAAAGCTTCCAGGGAAACTTCAGCTTCTGTCTTTCTTTCTTTCCCTCACCAGCATTATTATTTGACTTCTCATTATTACCATTGTCCTTGGGTTTATTATTATTCTTTCCATCCCTACGATTATTACCACATCCTTTCTTTGTATTCCCTCATGGTTGTGGGTTACCATTCGGTTGGTCGACGATTGCACAGAATGTACGTCCGTCGACTGAGTGGGAGTGGAGGACATAGATGAATTTGTCCCTCCTACAGATTGGTTTAGAGACAACTCTTTCAAATAGATTTTCATTGAGTCTGCAGATTTCACATTAGCAGAGCCCACGATGCCATCAGCATGAGGCCCAGGCTTTTGTCTAGGGTCATAGTTTGACCTCGGTGCATCTAGAATAATCTCGTATAACATCCCAGACTGGGCATATATAATATCCAATTGGTAGGCTTTAAAAATCGCTTCTTCCTCAGATGTAACCCCGAATGTAGAAACATCATTTGAAATATAAGGTTGTAGAGACTTAAGGAACCACTCTAGCAGGAATTTTGGGGTTATGCAGGTCTTGATCAACCTCTTCCATCTACACCACTCCTGTATGTGATCCGAGACGTGGGTGGCTTTGTCCTAAAAATTTCTAAGCTAGCATCATAACGAATCGAAAATTGGAAGTGGTTGAGGAAGACTAAAACCATCTGATCAAAGGTTATATATGTCCCTCTTGGTAGCTCAATATACCATTTCACAGAGACCCCTGCGAGGGTGCATTGAAACAATATTAACCGAATAGAATCATCGTTAAGGGAATTCAAAGAGCACCAAAGGTGAAAAGTAGCCACATGATCACTAGGATCCTCACTAGTTTTTCCTTTGAATTTTGGAATATCCTAAGGAATCTTTGTGGGGATGGGGGGACATGTCAAATCATGACACATAGGTTCATTCATTAACTTAGACAATTATGGAAGACTGAGCGTGGCCAAAAAAGGGAGACGGGGTTGCGGCATCTGGCCCCAAGCTCCCTGGAAAGATTGTTGTTGGGGGATTGCAACCCATTCAGGGTTATGGTATGCACCATGGCCCTATCTGGGATTGTAAGACACTCCTCCAAACTGATTCATGAGGGGTTGGCTGGGCACCATTCCAATAGTAATTTTATGATGAGGGTTGTAAAAATTTCCCCCAACTAGAGTGGCTCCAGGTTGGGGGTTTCCCAAGGTATGAAACTGACCTCCTGCAAGTGTGAATCTGAAGGATAAAGGTGGATTCCTCATGCTAAACGTTTTGTTCAGAATCAGTATAGAGGAGGCAGGTGTAAAGGATAGACCGTAAGAAGTAGCTTGTCTGTCATGTTGGTTACTCCATCCAGAAGCATTAGGACCAGGATTAGACTCGGGGTTAATAGGAGGAAAACCTGCAACTGTAGGAGTTTTTTTGGGGACATGAGCACCACCAAACGAGAATGGAGTATGTGGAGGAGCCATGCCCCCAATTCCAATACTAGTATTTGGACTAGATGTTGGGATGGAGGATGACAATTGCAATGTGAAGTTCAGTATACCATAAGAAAAAGGGCTAGAGGCCATAGGGATGGACTGAATATTGTAGCATGGCGAGTGACAAAGGGACCCAAAATGGTTTGTGGCTATAGATTGAGTATTCACTATAGGATAGCTAGGAGTGATGATAGGAACCTCCAGCACTACAACCATTGTGGTTGAAGGTGTCTAAGGGGTATCGTTAACTATAGTAGGTATGGGAGTTGAAGGACTCTCAACATCTTTCTGACTCGATTCAGTATTCATCCTTGTATGATCACAAGTCTAGTAAGTGGATGTGTGTGTACCATGTTTGATGACTTTATGCCTTTTAGAAGGAAAAGACTCAAAATGTTGTGGTAAATGTAACAAGCAGAGAGACCTACGGGGAAGTTGGTTTGGCTCCACGATGAATCAAGACTAGAGATATAAAAAACAAATCCTAATTCCAACTAGTAATCAAGGAGCACACCAAAATAAAATAAACAAAAGGTCAATATGCACACAAACATGGTAAAGTGGATGAAAGGGGCCTCCCTCCCTAAAGTAGGTATTCATCGCCCAAGAGAGGCCTGAGACTCCCTGCAAAAGATCAGAGGTATCAGAATCAGTTATAAGGGCCCTCATTGGCTTAACAACCAATCAATAAGATTCCCCTGGAGAGGTAATTCTACATAAAGGTTGTGTGATGTCCGACCCTTATCTGACCCAGGGTAACTGCAGAATAACCCCTGCAAGTAACCTATGTGGTACTTATGTCAAGCAACTAAGAAACCATGGTATAAACAATGCGCAGGTGAACAGTCATAAGTCAGGTCTACCATATGGGCAGGGTAACAAATCCTGAAACCTCAAAAGCACCACCTCTCATAGATTTAAAGGTACTAGCAAGATCCCCATATACGAATAGATCCCCAGAAATATATCTAACGTTAAGAAGGTATTGGGGGGATCAACTAACCTCACGTGACCTCGTTCTTAACTCTGGTGTAAGAGGACCTCCTGATGTCACCAATTATACAATGGATTTCACCACTCCCTTAGTCAAACACATATGTTGATTTAATAGCCTTGGAGAAGTTTACTCACAAAATCCTATTCCAAGGCTCTAAATCCTAAGCTAGTTTGTGCACCCTAGAAAATAAAATCGTTTCTAATCAATTTTAAATTATCAGCATTGCTTTTAGTGGCCTTGATTACTCAAAAAGGTGCGGTCATGAAACTAATGAGGTTATGACTCGACAAGTAAAATAAATGAATATGAATAAAATGCAAAGTCCTAACTTCAATACCCAATAAATGATAAGCTTTTCAAAATGCAATTTTCAATTTAGTTCTGCAATTCCAAATAAGATGTAATCTTTCTATACATGTACTAAGATCAATGATAAGGACCCAAAAGATCAAATTCCAACAATGCACAATGCTTAATATTTTTTGTATTTTCAATATAAAAGAATGAAAATGCAAGCACTGGACAACAGCTTGATATAAAGATTCTATTGTATGTAAACATAGACAAACCAAGTAGGATATCAAGAAGAAAACACCCATCCCAAGATGCAAGGACAATCAATGAAAAGGATGATTAGAAAGGCACCGCCTGAAAATTCAACCAAAGAAAGGTTTCATATCATTCTACAAGCACTCAACAGTCATAACAGAGACCCAAGAAGACTCAACAACCATCAAAACTTACCCAGCAAACATCAAACTTAGCAACCAAATAGAAAAGGATGATGTACACGACTATTCAGGATAAAGCCGCGTATATATGGCTTTTGCAGAAGGACATCACGCGTATGTACGCAACTGTCAAGTAAAAACTTGTGTATATGTGCTAAAATATTGTCAGGCTAAGAAACTCGGACTCAAAATGAACAGAGGTTTTCAAGCAATCAGACGACAAGAAACTCAATATAAACGAGAGAAATCAAGGGAGAAAAACACTTCAAACCCCAAAAATAATATACATTCCCCAGTATGGTCACCAATTCTATTACGTGGAAAATATCTCTATGGCTAGGGATAAACCACAACAAACGAAAATGACTGCAGAAATCAACTCTAATATCAGATATGCCATATAATAAAATATGCTAACAAGAAAAGATAAAGAGCCTACCTCATCCAGACGTTTGATGAAGTCCACCATTGAGCACTTGACTCAAAGCAATACACCTGCAAAATGTCCTCAACAACCAAGAAACACAAGCATATGGTGATAATATATAAAGTTAGTGCATTCAATAACACAATCCATCAACATTCATAACAAATATACCCATGGAATAACAATTCAAATATTTTCAATATATTAATTGGATGAGAAAAGAGTATTTCTATTCAAATGTAATCAACAAAAGTGAATGAATTACAAACTTCTGTGTCGACACGGTTCAGAACCGAGAAACTAAGTCCCTTCTAGTTGGGCCTCCACCACTTCAATCCTCCACCAAAGGCAAGCTCATATAAAAGAGACAATGAGGTTCTCAATCAAGTAGGGAAGATCTTGGGGGCTGAATAATGTGTTCAGACTTAAAAGGACAAAGGGATGCAGACTCAATATGAAGTGAATAATTTCTCTAGAGTAAATTTTCTCTCAAAGTTGAATTCTTCTCCTCTTTTCCATAGGTCGAATATGGCCCATTTATAGCCTTCAAGTGGAATTGAAGGGCCAATTCGGAACGTTTCCAGTATACGGAAGGTCAAGGATCATGGATCTCATGACGTGACATGGAAACCCGACACTATTGTTTTTAATTTTGGGAACAAAACCCGATGTACGCGGGATGTAGTGGTGCAACCTATGTATACACATGTTGTGTAGTAGTTAGGGCGTGTATATGTCGAAAAATATTGTTTTTAACTCTGGGATTTACAAAAAGGGACTTCAAGTCTGCATAGGGAAATGGAAAAAGGCCTTCTGATAAAATTTGCATAAGGTGAGGCAAATCTTGCTATAACATTTACTTCATCTAGAAGTAACATTTTACCCTCCATCTATAGAGAAAGTGTTCCCACCACTTCCACCTCCAGTACATGAGTTTCTTCCAAAGCCAACTCCAACAGAAAACGAGATACAGTTAAACATAGACTTCGCAACCATGTTTGGAACGTTGAATATGATGGTGCATGTGACAGAAATGTGCAAGATCCCTTCTATGAGGAGGGAAGTCTTGACGTTATTAAACATACCAGCCAAGAAATAGGACCCTTTGATCATCTTAAACACCATGTATCTTTATCGTGAGAAGGATAATATTCCTCCATTTTATCTTTCTTTGGGAATGAATGTCCTTCATTTGAATATTAATTGTATGTTGGACTCTGGAGCCTCGAAAAATGTAATGTCCTTGAAAGTAATGGAACAACTCGGTTTGAAGATGACCCAAACTTATGGAAATGTTTGTGGTATTGATTCCAAGAAGGTCAAGGTTTACGAGCCTTGTGAATATGTTGAATTTTACCCTATTGACTTCCCTCATATCAGCCTCATTATGAACATAGTCGTAATTGATGTTCCAAATGCTTGGGGTATGCTTCTATCAAGAATTTGGTCCACTGCTCTTGGGGGGTTTCTTAGTATGGATTTCACCCATGCATATATTCCCATGGAGGATATCACCTTTGAGATTATATATAGTTGAGAGTGGGCTGACAAGCATGTGGTGGACCCCAACAGTCCTGATTACACGAGTGAATGTGACTTTGATGTACCTTGTGAGATTATTGAGTATGATCCTTGGGACCTACATTTTGCGCAGGAAGTTTCATAAATACACTACTCCCAAGGACAAATGAGTATAAGGAGAATCTTGTGAAGTTCCAAGGGAAATAGCCTGGGTTCATCCAGATATTGAATAAAGAAGATAAAAAGAACAAGTAATGTGAGAATTCCATTGAATATGAAGTTAATATAGAGCCTCCATCATATTCCTACATTGAAGATATAACCTACATCAACTGCATCGAAGGAATTCTTGCATTCATGTGGGAGAAGAGGAAGGGAAAGCCTAAATAAGATTAGAAGGATAATGGTTATTGGCTTAGCCCTTATATCATCAAGAAGAAGTCCAAAAAAGTGAAGTATTATTTGACATCCTTGGACGGGAGAAATATGTCATTTCCAGTAGATGGGTCTCTTCTTTGACCCTACATTCAGGGAACATGACTTGTTCAAGGCCCAGGCCCTAGGTAAGTAGGTAGGTCATCATGTTTTCCTTGCATTTGCATCTTGATTTCTCGTGGTAGTTTAGTTGCATTTCATTTTTTTATTTTTCTCTACTTTCATATTGTTTTCATCATATTACATGTTTAGTTTAGAATTTTTTGAAAAAATGAAAAACTTTATTTCTAGATTAGTTGTTCTTTTGATATTTGATGGGAAAAGGATGATAGAACCACCCTGTATTTCACATTTTTATGTTTCAGTGTAGCCACAGGTCCACCAGGAGATGTTTCAGTTCTTATGCACTCTACGGTGAGTACATGTCCCCAAGTAGGATCCAGGTGTTATCCCCAGTTTCTATGGATAACTAAGGGCATGATGTCTCAAGGCCCTCAGGTTGCAGACATGGGGTACTGAGAGACAACTTGACCAACAGTTTCCACTTGCACAAACAGAGACTCACCTCGCCACCACAGTTCCAGGTTCATCATGAGGGTATCCACCACATCAAATTGCTTCCAGAGGACGTTGGGTCTTGCTCCATGAGGTACAAGCCAGGTATTATGGTGAGTGTCATTTCAATATTTGAGTCATTTGATTTTGTTTCATTTTAAATTGCTTTTGATTATGTAGCATCTGCTTGGAGATTATGCTTTTTGCCTTGTTTCACCCTAGTGGTTGACGGTGTGCCCTAGTAAGTGGGTCACCCTTAGGGAGAGGTTTTATATTTGTATGTCCTCTTGATGAGTCATCATGCCATTCCTGACCATATTTGTCACTTTCCACACTTCATCCCCTCATCTCCTTACTTTTTTGGATTTTCGGGTGTACTGAACCAAGATGAGATTATCCCTCATTTCATGGGAAGAAGGGGTTGAAGGCACAGAGGGTTGTAGCTAGAAAAGGATAAAATCCAATCATGAGCCTTCTATATGCTTGCCCAAGGATCCTGAGGACAATGAAATGTCTCTCATAAGAAACTGATGGGACTCATGGAAAATAACTACTACAATATGCCAACCAAAGTGGAGCATGTGTGGGCATTTTTTTTCATGCTTATACAGAAGCCCCACACATTGTCTTCAACTTGGGGAAGCAATGTGATTGGAGTAGATTCAAGGTGGGGAATCATTTTTTCATGCTTAGGTAGAGGCCCCACTTTAGCTTCAACTTTGAAACATCTTATAATAACAAAAGGGAATAAATGGGTTTGGAAAAAGGATGCATTGAAAATGAAGGTGCAACACACCCTCTACAAAGGAACCCATAAATGACATACTAGGATTCATTGTATGTCATGAACCCCGTGCCCAATATTATTTCCCCCATTCATTTCACTTTGTCCACATGTCCTAGAGAGGGTCCCACTCAGGAAACACTCCTAAACTTGAGGTACGATTCACCCAATAGGTTGCTTTGTCAACCCTCAATACCCAAACTTGGAAAATTGCATAGGGTATTTGAGCACTTGTTTATTTTGATGAGGTGGTTGTTGATGTACATTCTTATATGGCTCTTTTATTGACGTGATTTAATTATCATGATGCATTTGAATTGAGATCCTAGGATGGCTTATTCATCGTCTTTGTAGGACCTTGCTTCGTGGACAGATTTGGAAGAACCAACCTAGCTTGGGCTTCCTCGGGGATAGAATCCCACAAGTTGGATACCATGACCCACACACCAGATGAATATGATAATGTTTGGAGGCTATAGGGACACCTTGGGGGACCTCACCTATTCCCCCACTATCCCAATGTTTTAACTTTGGAGGTCAAAATGTCACATTTGGAGGGCTTGGCATCTTGTGGGGCTAGGGTTTGGGGTGGTGGTGTTGATTGACTTGACACTTGGAACGTTTTGATGGAAGAAGGAATGGATTGAAGGAGGAAACCCTAGTGCATGAGAGGGAGGCCCTAGAAGACCCAACAACTTCCATATTATACCCCAATGACTTGCAAAAGGTTCCAAAATATCACCCTATGTTACATGCAAAATTTTCACACTACCTAGTGTCATACTAAGTGTCGCGCTTTCGTCACTATACCATTTAGTGTCTCACTTATGTACAATTGCATTGTTAAGTGTCGTAATATAAAAACAAAAATTTCCTAAGTGTTGCATTCTTGTTTTACCAACTTGGACACCATGGGACAACACTTTTTCACTTCCCTAGTCAAGAGAAAGAAGAGAATATCATTTTCTAAAGGTTGAACATATTATTTTTACCCTAATTTGACTTGGTTGGAAGGGTGATGCACCCTTGTTCATGTCTAGAGGGTGTCAGTTCTTGGGTGACACTCTTTGTACCACTATCACAGGGTGTCAGTGATTCCCTGTCTCAATTATTGGGGGAGCGTCAGTCAATCGGGCCTAATTCCACCTTTATCTAAGGGTCATCTCTAAAGATATTTTGGGTGGTTATGGATAAGTGATGACTCATATCCTTGAGTCACTCAACTTCCATTATATTGTGGGGTTCCAAATCCTAACTTAGGGAGAAAATATCTCAACATTCCCTTCATTTGATAATGGTGGTTGAGCTTGCCAAAGCCTATATAAGAAAGACCATCCATTGGGAAAGGGGGAGTTGAATTCTATAAGGTGTGAAACTCTTGATCTTGAGAGAATATCTAGAATACATGTGTGTGCATCCAAGGGCTAGAGGAAATAAGGCTTGGAAGACTGGTGTCATCATCCATATGTAAGTTTTAACTTATGATGAATAAACTTGGCATGTTCCTTTCAATTTTTGTTTGTGCATTTTTCTAATGCTTACATAAAATCAAGCTTAGATAGATTAGTCTTTGCCTAACGAGATCTAGTATAAGTAGATTTGTTTGTCTCCTATTCTTTTAGTTTCCTTTGATCATTGAGAAGCTTGGAATAGTGAGGTCGAGGTTAGGAGCAACGAGGAAAAACATTGGACTTAAGGTTAGTATAAATCTCTCCTGCTATCTATAGGATTAAAAGATTAATCTAAAAGGAAGTCAGTCACCACTTGTTTTGAATATGTCTTATATTATGTTTTTAGTCTAAGGAGAATTCAACATGTTCACAGGGTGAATTTCTCACAACGGTTTTTGGCGACTCCGCTAGGGAAGAACACCATGTTCTTCTCATTCCATAGCCTATGAATGATGTGCCTTATGTTTGTTGTTTCTTAGTTTTTCTTAGTGTTTTATCCTTGTCATGAATCTTTAGAAACCTTAGATAACTTACAAAGTCAATAGCCTTTTCATTTTTTGGATCTAAGTAAGTTTTGACCATCTTTAGGCAGTAATGTTGCCTATAGGAGGCTTGCAGGGCATTGACACTCACTAGTATTCCTCTTTAGGGCGTTAGTAATGCTCCATGGAAGTGTTTCTAGAGGTGCCACCCCTTCAGTAACGCCCTGTCTGCATGATCGTAGGAGTGTCAATACTCCTTTTGTGTCAATTTTTAAGCTTTCTCCTCTCTGTTTTTTGAATTATTTTGACTCGGGCGTGTGCCTTGGACTCTTTTATGATTGTCTAAGACTTTGTTGGTTTGGTTCAATTGGGTTATCACTTCTTTTTTTCCTCTTTTTAAACTTTGTTATTGATCAAATTGAGAAAAGTTGGTCGTTTAATGCACTCTTGGTTAATTTGATCCTTGAATGCAATTTGGTATGTCAGTGATCTTGTCTTTGATTATATAATCATTAGATCTCTACCTTTCCCTTTCCAAAGCTTGTCAACTCTATTGCTTTTCAAATTTGGAAGCCCTTTTCCTTGGCTTGGAAATGGTGCAAAGTCCTTTAGACCTTATACTTTCAAATCTCCCTTTGGTGAAATTGTTAATCCATAGGTTATATTTTGAAGCCTTTAGGTATGTTGCAAGTTCATTTGATCTTTAATATTTAAGTGTTAAGATTTTTAAAGAATGTTTTCCCTTTTTTTATTGAGAAAGTGTTAGAAATCATCCTTGCACTTGATTCTCCCAAATTTTTAAGCTTGTTGGTCTTTGTTTGAGCAATATTTTTGTTTTGTGTTCCTTTGTATCTGCATTGGATCCTTTCATTGAAAGTAAAGAAGTATTAAGACTTTGCATTTGATTGATTTCATTGCATATAAACTCAAACAAAAGAATTTTTTTATATTTTAAGCTTTTGGTAGTGCATGCTTAAGCTTGCATTTTAGTGAAAATTAGTGAATTTCTCACAACATTCTAGAAGAGGGATGACATCACTTTAGGGTTTCTTATGTCCATTTTTAAAGTTAAATTTAAATTTTGTAATGTAAAGGGGCATAGTAATGGTTGTTTACCCCTTAATTTGTGGTTTACCCTAATATTAATTGGACAAACACTTTTAGGATGATTTGCATAAATAAAAATCATTATATTTCATTTTTATCATAGCTCTCCCATTGTTAGAAGACTATTGCGGCTGAAATTTGCGCCCTACTTGGGAAATTTGGTATCTCTCTCTTGTGAAAATGATTTTTGGTGATATCCCTTGGTGAATGTTGGCACAAGGACAGACCCAGGGTTTATCTCTAAGAGCGCACCCACAAGCCCTAACTACTGGCCCTTTCGGAAACACATGTGAGGTAGATGCAGTCTCACCCGATGTAGTTATAGGGGGTTGCAGGACACAGGTGTCTACAACCAAAGGAAATAAAAAGTGGATCCAATACAAGAACAATGCGGCATCTAGATATTAGTTACCATCTTAGACCTACTTCGCGCAGTTATCTATAAGATCTAACACAATAATGCAATAATAGTATATCAAAGAGCAAAAGAACACAACAACAAGATGTACATGGTTCACCCTCTCTCTAGGGCTACGTCCACATAACAATGCTTTATAATATATTAGGTGAAAGCATACAATTCTATATATGCTCTTAGATAGAAGATCTTCTCTCTTTCTCTTTGTCTCCCTTCCCTGCGCACCTAGCTGCAGGGTTGATCTTCGCACCTAGCTGCAGATATTACAATACAGACTTCTCTCTCCACACAATACTTCTCTCTCAACAATAACAACAATCACTCATCATCGCATAGCCGAACGCATATTAGGTCCTATTGACCTTTATTTATACATTACAATAGCTCACCAATAGCCTTAGGCCAGATCCTAGGTGTCAAAACCCTAGATACAAAAACCCTAGGTGTCTAAAACCCTAGGTCAACTTGACCCACGTTTTTAGCGCTTCGCCAGCCTATCTTTCCTTCCTTCCCGCGAGGTTCTCCAAAGAATCTACCGGTGGATTTTTTTGCTTGTTGAGTTGTCCATTATCTGTCTTCCTTGGCGATCTGTCATCCTCGATCTCCTCATCCAACGGCTTGCTTTCTCTTACTTTGCTCTGTTTTTTCTTCTCTTTTGCTCACTTCGACCCAGTATCAGTCATTGTGTCTTCCGCACAATTCGCATTTTGCCTTTTCTCCCTTAATATTCACTTACTTCCAGAACCAAGGGCCAATAGGCCCCCAACACTCACCTGCGACTCGTCCCAAGGCACTTTGATTGAACCTTCTGCTTTTCTTCAATTGTAGACAGCACAGTGCAGTTTGTGCTTTCTACTCTGTTCCTCCCCATTGTGTGCAGACTGTCTTTTCTGTGTCTGGTAACCAGCTTCAACTACACCTGGTAGCTAGACCCTTTATCCTTTTGTTTTTACCAAGAGTTAAGAGGAAGCTGGTTTCCATAGTACAATTTCAATTGGCTCCCATTCACCAATCCTTCCTTCCATTCTCCATTCAAAGTCTTCAATTGTGCAGCTTCTCCTTCTGTGACATATACAACCTCATATGGCCTCAACCAATGTGTTTTGAATTTCCCTGGATGCTTCATGAATTTTTTGTCGTATACCAATACCAGATCTCCTTGCTTAAATGTTTTCTTCTTGATGTGTCTGTCATGGTAGGCCTTTTCTCTTTCCTTCTACACCTGCTGATGAAAACCTGCAATAAATATACCTTCTTCTAGTTCAACCAACTGTGTGAGCCTCTCTTAAATAGCGCTGGTGTCAGCCATATCTGTGAATGTTGCAATCCTCAGGCTAGGAACTAAGTATTCCATGGGCACAACTTCTTCTAAACCATATACCAACTTAAAGGGGGTCTGCATTGTCAGCTTCTTGAAAGTGTTTCTATAGGCCCATAACATTGTTGGTACTCTCAAATCCCAGTCATCCATGTTCACACTGCAAATATTTGTCAGCGTTGTCTCCAAGATATTATTGAATGCTTCAACTGTCCCATTCGCTTGTGGATGGTAGGGTGTGCTCTTCTGATGATGAACTTTGAATTCCTCAGTCAAGGATTCAATGGTATTATTAATAAAATGTGTTCCTTGATCGCTCATAAGGATCTCCGGGCATATAAACCTGGTTATAATATCATCAAATATGAAATTAGCAGCTATAGTTGCACTACAATCCTTAACTACTCTTGCTTCTTCCCATCTGGTTAAATATTTTGTTGCGGTGATGATGTATCTGGCTCCTGTGCGCTTCCCTAGTGAGTTGATAGGTCCCACAAAGTCAATGGCCCATTTCTTAAAGGACTGTAAGGTTAGTTGGGGTGCTAATGGCATGTCATATCTTCTGGTTAGTTTCCCAACTCTTTGGCATACATCGCAGGCTCTGTAGTACTCTTTAGCATCACTGTGTAAAGTAGGCCACCAGAGGCCAGCTCTAAGAAACATTTGTGTTGTTGATTTTCCTGCATAGTGTCTTCATGCAATGCCTTCATGAGCTTCTTCTAAAATCAGTGGTCTTTCTCCTTCCATGACACATCTCCTCAGGATCTCATCAGGTCCCATCTTGTATAGTTGTCCGGCTATAAGTGAAAAATTTGCAACGCACACTACCAGTTGTTTCTTCTGGGTGATTGTGTATTCACTAGGTGCCATTCCTGTTGACAGGAACTGAACTATCTCAGTGAATTGATCATCAACCTTTCTAATGGCCAACAATTGTGCATCTGATAGTGTATCCTCCAAACTAGTAGGTTCCTCTTTGTGTTCCAATCTCGACAAGTGGTCAAGTCCTTTGTTCATCCTTCCCAGTTTTACCACGATCTCAAAATCATATTCCTCAAATAGCAGAATCCATATGCATATTCTTCCCCCCAACACTGGCTTGTTGACTAGGTATTTCAGAGCAGAGTGATCAGTGAACATTTTAAATTGTCCTCCCAACAAGTAGTGGCAAAATTTTTGCAGCGCATACACCATGGCTAACCCTTCTCTCTCAATGGTGGTGTAATTTATATCAGTTGTTGATATCTTCCTGCTAGCAAAGGATAATGGGTGTTCAATGTCTCCTTCTCTTGGTTGTGCTAACAATGCTCCTAATGAAATAGAATATGCATCAACATGCACATGAAATTCCTTACTCCAGTCTGGGAAAACCAAAATAGGTGCAGTAACCATTTTCTATTTCAGTGTGTTGAAGCTCTGTTGGAATTCTTTTGTCCATTGAAACTGAAAATATTTCTTCAAAATATTCTTCATGGGTGTTGTGATATTTTCATAGCCTTTAATGAACTTCTTGTAGTACCCAGTATGTCCTAGCACAGTGCGCAGTTGTCTGACTGAAGTGAGATGGGGTAAATCAACTATAATGGAAATCTTAGATGGATTGACCAGCAATCCTTGCTTACACACAATATGGCCTAAAAGCACTCCAAAGGGTGAAAAGAAGATGCACTTATTCAGGTTCAGGGAAATCTGACATTGCCTGCACCTATCCAACATTAGTCTTAAGCAGTCAATATGATTTTTCAATAAGCTAAAAATAGTCTAGTCATCAAAATATGCTTCCATAAATTTATGTAGAAACTCCTTGAATGCTTCGACCACCACCCTAGAAAAGATGGTTGGTGCATTATTCAATCCAAAAGGAATCATTGTGTATTGGTAGGATCCCCATTTTTTCGCAAACGTGGTCTTATGGCGATCTTCTGTGGCAATATTGACTTGATGGTATCCTGAGAATCCATCGGTGAAGGACTAGACTTCTTGTCCTCCCACGTTATCTAACACTTCGTCGGTAAATGGTGTAGGGAATGGTTCATGAAAACAGACATCATTCAACTTCCTGAGATCTACACAGATCCGGATTTCTCTAGTCTTCTTATCCTGCACCACCCTAGGGTTAATCCATTCTGACTCTTCAACAGGTTCTATGATTCCTACTTCCAACATTCTGTCTAATTCAATCTTCACTTTCTCATTATATGTAGGGTTCAATCTATAAGGTCTTTGTTTAACTGGACTTTCATCTAGTTTAAAGGGGATCTTCATCTCTCCCATGGGCCCTTTAATTCCCTTTATATCAGTGAACTTGGTTGGAAACAAGTTCTGATATTTATGCAGTAGTTCAGTGATCTTGTCAATAGTGGCAGCATCCCAATAATCTCCAACTTTTTCAAGCTTAGGTGCTTACTCTGTTCCAATATTAACTTTCTTGATTCTGATTGGTTGTCCAATAAAAGGTAGTTCGACTCCTGCTCCTTCTATGTCTCTATGTCCTTCTATTTCCGTGATGTTCACATTCCTAGGATAATCATCTTCATCATCATTGATATTGTAACAGCCCTGCAATTTTTGAAGAGGTACATTCCATTCGTCCTCTTCTTGCTCCAAAGGGAGGCTAGGTGCCTCCTCAAATACTTTCTGTCTGGCAACATGTAAATATTGATTTACCATAGGGTATTGAATTTCAAACAAGAATGTAGCTATGAAATTCTATGTCATACCTTGTCAATCTGCAGTGATAAGGCGCAGTTCTTCTTGAAGGTACCAGTTGATAGGCGTTGTGTCTAGAGTATTGATGAACTTATGCACCCACTATTCTTGAGGAATGCAGCTCCAGGCCTCCTCAAAACCTCACACGTGGTCTTTTGGGCAGCTTCAACCTATGTACCTAACTTCGCATCCTTCAACGTGTTCTGAAAATAGCGTTGTCATCAAAGTGTGACATTGTATCCAGTTCATGATGTTCCTTTTATGTGTTCCCCACCATCTTGTTGGAGTAGCTTTCAAAGCCTCGTTCAGCTCCAACAGTATCTGTCGTATTGGTACAATTTCTTCAAATTCCAGTAAGAAAGTTTCTAAGTGATTCAAACCATCAAATGTGGGTAAATTACGTATTTTTGTGTCGATCCAAAGAAATTCCATGGTCAATCTAGCACATCATCGCGCAAAAACTTCATACCTCTTGTTCTTCCATTTCTCTAGTGCTTCTTTTGAGTCTGATGACCATGTGTTGTCACTTCGCCAGCTTAAATTCCCATCTGTTGTAGGATTAATGTAATCATGTTGTCTTGCGGTCAATTTGTATATATTTTCTATCTCATATGCGCGGTCCTCTTTTATGATGGGCTCTGTGTATCTGGGACCTTCATTAGGATCCAAAGGTGCAATGACCCTAAGGCCATCACCTTCAAATGTCATTCTTCTTTTCTTCAAGTCAACAATAGTAGAATTGTTGAAACCCCAATAAATTCCTAACAACGCGGGATAAGGACAACTATCATCGACTATCTCAATCACCTCGAAGTCCACAAATGTTCTTACCCCATCAATGTCCACAAGGACATGTTCCATTCTTTTGAAGGGGCTCATAGCCTGTTGATTGGCCATCTTGAGCCTGACAGGGGAATAGATCAACTTAGGTTTTCCCATGAGTGCCCAGGTCTACTTCATCATAACATTGACCTTTTTTCCCAAGTCAAGGACCACATAATCTATATCATATTCTCTGATCTGATCATTCAAATGTAGCTCCTTATTTGTCCTTCTCTTTTTAGAGACTTGGTGTACTTCTCTATTCAGAAAGGGATCTATCTTTCCTAGCTCATATTGTCTGATCAAGTTTTGTAGCTCTTGTACAATGCTTTCATCCTTAATCAAATTAATGCAAGTACATAAGAATTCCATGAGCTTACTTACCTCTTTTCCTTCTCTGGGTGAGGCAGACTGATCAAATGCCAGAGGCATTCCACATTATCTTACTTATGTTCGAGCCTTTTATGAAGAAGCTTGATCTCTCCCGAATTCTTTTGTTGCTTCCTCAAATGTGTGTTTATCTTTCTTTGGATCAAACTCTTGTGTCTTCTCTGCAGCTTTTCTAACTCCTGATTGTTCTGTAGTATTCCCTAGACTCACCCTGTCTTCTCTTGTAGCAGTGCCTCCCCTAGTGATAACAGTGACTCTGGGATCTGCTCCACGAGGTTCTGTTGTGATTAGTTGTACTTGTTGGTTTCCTCCTCGCCGTTCCTAAAGTTTGGCTAATAGTGCAGGGCACTCTTCTATGACATGTTCAAATGAGTTGCAGTAGTTGCAAGTGGTACAAGGGTTTTGACAGTTCCTTTCCAAATTACCTGGTTGTGCACAGTTATAACAAATGATCTAACCTCTACCTTGACCCATACCTCATCCTCATCCTCTTCCTCTGAATCCACCACGAGGGTTGAATTTTCCTCTTCCAGGGGAATTATACTGCGTAGTGTTCCCTTCTTGTTGTACTTCGCCTTGAATTTTGTATATATCCCTTGACCTTTCATGCATGAGGTCATAGGCCCTACAATCCCTATCATCATGCCCTACCGACTTACAAAACAAGAAATACAGATTTGTGGTTGTATGAACATATTTTTGCATGTAATGACATTCATCAGAGTAATGTCTATTTCTACATACCTCACACCAAGGTAGGGTAACTTGCCTCAAAGGGCTCGGAGCTCCAGAAGCCAAGTATTCATGAAATAGAGAGAGTACTTCTTATCGTGGCTTTCTGATTTGCATCGGGTACACTAGATGTCTTCTCTTTTATCTTTTCCCTTGTCTTTTTTCATTCTTCGACCTGTAGTGATAAGCTAGTTAGTTGACTCAAGATTTGTCTCATACCTGAGTTGGATTCTCCCATAGGGGTTGATTCTAGCTTCATGGAAATCTCCAGTTCCTCATCCTACAAAGCGATCTTCTGTTGCATCAGAGGGACTCTGATGTGTGGTAAAAGGGAAACAATGAACCATTTTGTGTTCTGCTTGTCTAGGATCTGAAAAGTCAACCGGCCCGTTAAGGTTTTAAACCTCTTATCAAACTCCCTAACAGGTTCATCTATTCTCTGCTTGATTTCTTTCAACTCTGTAATGCATTGTGACTCCGACCTGGGTTTCTTGAATTCTACAACCAACACATTCTTGATCTCATTCCTTGGACAAGTTTCATGTACCAGCTCAGTGCACGATCTCTTAGGATAGTACTAAACTGAGCTCGTTTAACAGCTTCGTCGATGACATTCTTAATACTCCATACAGCTTCACATAGAAACCAGTGTTGATCAGGATATTCAGATCCATCTCCTCTATATGTGGGTAAAATCATCTCATATGCCATAGATCTTCCTAAGTTTCCTGACTGAGTGTGCGTTGAACCACTTGTACCAGTGCTTTGAGTGCTCTAATAACTTAGGTTACTCTGGTTACTTAATGTTGTTGAAACAACAGGAGGAGTAATAGTACTTACTTCAACAGTCGGTGCAGTTTCTGAAGTTTCTGATTCTTCTCAGTGAGGTTCTTCAGTATTTTCTTTTCTTGGCCCATTGGATCCTGAATGTTGCTCGTTCAGTAGCTCTTCCCCTTCTCCACTGTAAAACCCTTCTTCCTATAGAGGAGGTTTTTGATCTTGTTCAAACAAGTTCGCCAAAGAAACTTATCTGAAGATCCTTCCACATGTGTGTGTCCGATCTCTATGTCTCTGTTGTTGTCTGAATTCTTGAACATTAGATTTTCAATCTAACCCACTATTGTATTTTCAAGATGTTCTTCTCATGCAGGAGCATCTTGATCTTCAACTTCAAAAAATGTAAAAAATTTCCTCTTGTTCCCTTAAAGAAATATCTCTTTTCTTGCCTATATGACTCTACTCTGTCAATATCAAACTCAGTGATGTACCCTCCAATGGTACTAACGAACTAGTGGTCTACTACTCTTGACATGGCGTTATCAACTCTATTGACCTTCTTGCTCATCGTCGATGTCCAAACCACGGGCAGTCTAGTTCTGATATTAAACTGGGTATCTGTTAATTTGTTCAACCACTCATATAGCTCCTTATGAATCCCTTATGAATCCCTCCAAAGAAAACCTTGTGTGTATTAGTAAAGATATACCTTCCCAACCAGTCTTTTGTGTTAATATTAGGGTTCTTATTCTGAGCTTCTACAAAGTCCTTTTCTTGTTCTTCTATCCACTTCTAAATCTTTGTCTTTGATAGAAACCACATTGAAATTCCATCAAGAAGATCTCAGTCCCGACAACAAAACCATTTGTTGGCATAGGGGCAGACCCGGGGTTCATCTCCAAGAGTGCACCAACAATCCCTAACTATTGGCCCTTTCGGCAACACCTGCGAGGTAGATGCAATCTCACCTGAGGTAGCTATAGGGGGTTGCAAGACACAGGTCTATACAACCAAAGGAAATACAAAGTGGATCCAATGCAAGAACAACGCGGCATCTAGATATCAGTTACCAGCTTAGACCTACTTCACGCAGTTATCTATCATATCTAACACAATAATGCAATAACAGTATATCAAAGAGAAAAAGAACACAACATCAATCACACACAACAACAAGATGTACGTGGTTCACCCTCTCCCTAGGGCTACGTCCACAGAACCGTGCTTTATAATATATTAGGTGAAAGCATATAGTTCTATCTATGCTCTTAGCTAGCATATCTTCTCTCTTTCTCTCTGTCTCCCTTCTCTGCGCACCCAATTGAAAGGTTGATCTTCGCACCCAGTTGAAGATCTTACAATACAGACTTCTCTCTCCACACAATACTTCTCTCTCAGCAATAACAACAATCACTCATCATCACAGACCTGAACACATATCAGGTCCTCTTGACCTTTATTTATACATTACAATAGCTCACCGCCAGCCTTAGGCCAGAGCCTATGTGTCAAAACCCTAGATACCAAAACCCTATGTGTCTAAAACCCTAGGTCAACTTGACCCACGTTTTTTGGGATTCGCCAGCTTGTCTTTCCTTCCTTCCCGTGAGGTTCTCCAAAGCATCTATCGGTGGCTTTTTCCGCTTGCTGAGTTGTCCACAATCCTTCTTCCTTTTTGATCTGTCATCCTCTATCTCCTTGTCCAATGGCTTGCTTTCTCTTACTTCGCTCTTTCTTTTCTGCTATTTTTCTCACTTCAAACCAGTATCAGTCACCGTGTCTTCCGCGCAATTTGCATTTCACCTTTTCTCCCTTAATATTCGCTTACTTCCAGAACCAAGGGCCAACAGTGAATTATTGAGCTAAGGTGGTGCGCACCTCTTGGAGACTTATTCTCTTTCTTATGAATGGTCATTGCTTGGTGAACTAGGGTTTGATCTTGCATCTCTCTTGCAATTGGTAAGGAAAATCTTCAATTGCTAGTTCTTCTTTCTTTTTTCATGATTAGTGTTAGTTGAAACTCTAGGAGGAGTATAAGTGCATACACCCCCCATCAAGTTTAATCTCATTTTCTATTTTTTAAGTATTTTATTGCAAGGTTTCTAGGAGGAGTACAAGGGTGTACACCCTCCTAGATTTACCTTAGTTTGATTTGCATACCCTATGGAGTAAGAAGATTTACACATGTTGTATTTATTACTCTTCTTATATTGGTCTTTGTCTGATTTAGGATTATTTATGGGTTATTTTGATTCTATCTTACTATCACAAATTGACCCTGGTTCAGATTTGATAAGCTCCCAACAAAATCCATTTAAAACTATCAGCCCCTCTACTAGACCAGAAGGCAATGCAACACACAGAGGGTATTGTGCAATCTCACCTGAGATAGATCTATGGGTGGTTGCAATACTCAAGTGTTTACAACCTAGGAATGAGTGGAGATCTGTGGTTTTACTCTGGAATCTTTATTCATTCAGCCTATCATCTACTTATAACAGTCATTCTAATCATGCATGTGGAATGCCAAATCTAACTAGTTAACTCATTCATCTAACATTCAGCAATGAATCATCAATAAAGATGCATACATTCATTCACATAACACATGTGCTACTTTGGTTCACCCCCTCCTGGGCTACGTCCACAAATATCTAGCTCTAGAGATTTTATTATGGTTTAGAATTATATCACGCCACACGTGTTTACAATCTTAGGTATCACCCTTTTCCCCAGGATCCTTGATCCCTGTGAGGTTGACTAGATCACACCAGAATCCTCATCCTGTGATCTAACCCTTGGGATCGAGATGCTCACCACTTTCCTAGCTCACCAGCTTAATGACTTGTACAGTTATTACAACTCTCCCTTCCTCTATGTATTTTTGTATATCCCCTTCCCTCTGTCTCTCTCTCTCTCTCTCTCTCTATTGCCTAGTACTACTTATTTATATTCTTGGCTCACCGACCATTAAAATACATTACAAAAAACCTAACCCTAGCATCATTAATTATTCCTTGCATGTGCACCTCACCTGCTTCTCTTACAGGGGTTGATTTTCCTTCCCGCTGTCATTTCCTCCTTGCATGCTTCTCCTCCAAAAATAGTCTTTCTTCCTTACTCGACATGCATCCAATAGACCCCCAACATTGACATGTGTCTCATCTTGAGCCACCTAACCTTTGTGTGCTTCTTCGACAGCTCTTGCAAGAGCCTGGAACTTCTTTGTGAGTTCATTTTCTTGCATTTGAACCTACACAGTTTTTTCTCTGAGTGTGTCCAATACTTGCGTTGAAATCTCGTCATTTATCATCTCTACGCACTCTTCCTGATTTTGTGCCATGTTCTTCTTTACATATTCTTCTTGTGCAATGACCTTTGTTTCCCACTCTTGGAGAGGTTCCATCTGATATCGGCGATCCTTATTTTGTGTATGCGCGGCTATGAGTTCTACCTGCAGCTTCTTCATATCTTGCGCTCCTTTGAGGTGCTTCGTGATCGACATTATCTTCTGCCTCTGCTTGAGGTCCTGGATAGATGTGCTTACCTTCTTCTCTTCCTGGTCCCACTACTAGACCTATTAATCCTCCTCCAGCTTCGTCCATAGTTGTGTTGCTTTATCGAATAAGTCGGCAGCTGCACGGACTTGTCGCTCCATATCCTTTATCTGTGTTTTTTCTTCCTTCTTCCTTTTCTCCTTCACCTCTGGGGGAGTGGTAGGGATGAGTTGTTCTCGAAGGTGCTTGATCTCCTACCTGTATTGATCGATTGTCATCACATTCTAATCAATCATCTGCATCGTTGTGAGCTCTAATGTCTGCGTGCTCTTTGGAATTTTTTCATAGGCTATAGCCAATCCCTACTTGAGCTTATCCACGCGATCTTTCTTGTCTTTGGTATCGAGCTTGACCTGCTCAAGCACCAATTCCAACTCTTATTTGTTTTCCTTCGTCTGCTGCAATTTTGTTGCGTCTGTGCATGCACACGACCGTACCTCCTGTGTGACACTGACTTGCAGTTTATGCAATGCCTTGGTTGGTATCCATGTCATTACCAACTATATTTGGACCAAATATTTCAAGGATTTCTGACCCACAATTTCATCCATGTGCAACATGTTGGGTGTAACGTGAAATTCCGAGCTCGACTGTGTTGTCATCTTGATCTGATCATGATCGCTCGATCTAGCCTTGGCTCTTGCCTGTGATGTTTTTGGGACTAATTCTATTCCTCTGACGACCCTTTGTGTTTCTCTTATTTTCTCAAGGAGCTTCCTCATGTCTTCTAGCTCATTCTAAATCATGTCCCTTTGGTGTTGAGCTTCATCAAAATCCTTCGTTATTTGATCCTGGACCATTTGGGCCACGAGGCCCGTGTCGTCCTCCGTGATCATATATTCAGGTTGTGTTTTGTGCACCTTAGCTTTCTTGCGTGCACACCCCATTTGTATGATTGGCCTCTTGTTCTATCCTTTCTCCTACTGGGTGGTGCTTGATGTGGTCCCTTGTGTTGTCTCAATCTCTTTTTCATGTTCCTGTAGCACCTGGGTGTTGTTATTCTTCTCCGCTTGGGTTCCTTTCTTGGACACACCCCCTTTCTTCTATTGTGGTGGGTTCTAATGTATCTTTGGCTTCTTGGGCATCCTTTTGTCTCCTGCAGATGTATTTTCCTTCCCTTCCTATGCCTCCTTATCCACGGGCATCTCTTGATTCAAGTCTGGAATCCTCGAGTCATTGTGTCAATCCTTGATGGCCATTTCTACGTCTTCTTCCTTGACACAGTACCAGAGTTGTATCCATTGGTTCTCGGGATCCTTCTGTGCTTGGATCCATTCTATATGCCTGGTCGCTTTGAAGTTAGCTATGCCCTGATATTGTGCGACCACTTCTGGAGTAATCCGCCAAGTGTTGGCAATGTTTTCCTGCAGGTCATTGTAATACCCTACGAACATGCCTACATTTGCACTTTTGTTCTTGGGGTATTATGTACTCCCCAATGACAGGTATCGCATTGTGCGGAAACGATTGGATCTTTCGGCAAAGTATGTATACTTAGGCTCCCTCCATTCGACCAAGGAAATCAAGACGAGGAGCCAAGAATAGTGAAATTTTGTCCCCAAGTCTAGTGCATCCTTGCAGTATTCCAGGAATAGATTTAACAAGTACGAGGCCCAGTTGAGCATAGTGCTCTCCAAACATTGTGTTGCAGCTGTGACAACCATGGCAGGGACTTCCTCCTTATGGCACTTCCTGAGTAACTTGCACACCCTGATTTTTGTGGCCATTCTTGTTTTTGTGTCACTAATGTGCGTAATTATGATTATGTGTGGCCCTCTTTTTGTACCATATGTCTTATTCATTTCCTTGGCTAGTGCCTTCTCCTTTGTTTTGTCATCAAGGAAATACGCAGGTGTCTCCCCCCGAGGTGGTATCCCTGTAATATATGTAATGATCTCTACGTCTATCGAAACAGGCTCTTCCATGCATAGGTATCCTCCATGGGTAACTGCCATCAGCTGATTGACGCAGTTGGTTACATCTCGACCCCTTCCAAAGTGCAGGATATACAACAGGACTAGAATCCCATTTTTGGCCATTCTGACTGCCCATTGTTTTGGTTGGTAATTGGTACACTGAAGTGTCCCATACCCACAGTATCCAAGTAAACTTTCTTGGAAAACCTGAAAACTTGTCTGTGTCGGTCACATCATGATCCGAGTACCTTAGTTTCTCCATGTGGCCTAACAGGTTACCCGCTACATGCACCCCTTCCGGAATCCACGGTAAGACTATGGTTGCGGCGGCTTGCTTGCACAGTGATATTGCTATTGGTTGCTTGCCCTTTTGTTGTGGTGGCTGACTTGAGGTTCCAACCTCCATTGTTCTCTCTTATGCATACTCTTCTACATGGGCGGTGACATATTCTATTGTGCCCTCATGTGGTTGTTTTGGTGTGGTTGTATGTGACCTTTCTGGCGCAGACGTTTCTATCTGGTTCGGGACCGTCCCATTAACCCTCAATGCTTCTTCAGGGCTTTTAGAGCACAAAGGATTTCTTGTATCCTGGGTTTGTTGGATCTATCCTACTTTGGGCATATCGATGTCCATGCCCACTGGTGTTGTCTGTTGGGTTTCCTCCACCATTGGCATGGGGCTTCCTGGTGCCATATCGAGCAACAGGGTTTCATCCAAGTTGATGAATTCTGGAGGCCGGGGTGGTTGTTGTTCACTTTCATGTGGTTGTTGAGGTTCTTTGAGGTTGCTTCGAGGTCGTCTGCAGGCCTGGATCGACACTCCTAGCTTAGGTGGTGTCATGGTGGTAAAGGTATTCTCTGATAAGTTTAGTTGGTTCTGTAACTTCTGCAACCTCGCTCTTTCGCTCGTATACTCTGTCGCTCTGTACTTTTTCAATTTCACAATAACCCTTTTGATCCTCGTGTGATTACCTTATATAGGAATAGTGTGAAATTTCTCAGATACTTTACCCAACTTGTATTTTGAATGAACTATCTCTTCCCATGTACTTTCCATTGGATTCCCTTACCATCCACCAGTTGGTGAGATTAATGTGGAGTCCCATCAATCGTTTATGTCATTCAATTTCGATAATCGTCGTCAGTTGGCACCTATTTGTTGTACCCACCATTTCCATTGTTTTCGCCTTTTAGTGACCATTGTTCCTTTCTCCATTGTGTTAATGTTTCTGAGTGCGCATGCACCTTTTATTTTCGGCGTGCTACACCTTTGTTGTTATCTTTAGATGTGTGGCACAGTAACCCCTTTGTTTGTTTGTTTGTTTTTTCAAGTGCTAGGAGGTCGATTGTCCCTATACATATTCAGTCGACTCCCATTGATCATCCCTCTGAGTTTTGTTCCTCCTAAATCCTTCAACTGTAAAGCTCCCCCCTTCTATGACAGTCAGTATTTACTTCATATGTCCCTAACCAATGCATTCTGAGTTTTCCTGGGTGTTGAAGAGATTTGTTGTCATACACCAAGACTAAGTCTCCCTCCTTGAAATTTTTCTTCTTGATATGTCTATCATGCCAAGCTGTGTCCCTTGCTTTTTGTACTTCTTGGTGAAACCCTGCTAGAATCTTATCTTCTTCCATGATCATTAGTTGACTAAGCCTTTCCTATACTATGCCTCGCTCTATCATGTTGGTAATTGTTGCAATGTGTAGACAAGGTACCAAAAAATCTAATGGCACCACTGCTTCTTGTCCATACACCAATCTGAACGGTGTCTGCCCGGTCAATTTTTTGCATGTGGTCATGTATGTTGATAGTATTGTTGGTATATTCAAGTCTCAATCATCCCTATTAACATTCCAGATATTTTCCAGTGCATTCTCAAGGATCTTTTTAAAGGATTCCATTATTCCATTTTCTTGAGGATGATATGGTTTACTCTTTTGATGATAAACTTCAAACTCCTCAGTCATAGCCTCAATAGTGTTGTTAATGAAGTGAATACCTTGGTCACTCATCAAAATCCTTGGGCATCTGAATCTAGTGATCACTTTCTCAAATAAGAAGTGTATTGATGTCTCTAGTTTGCAATCTTTTACTAGTGTTGTTTCTACCCATCTTGTTAAGTACTCTATCGCAGTAATAATGTACCTCACTCCAGAATTTTTTGTTGGTGGGTTAATCGGTCCCACAAAATCTGTTTCCCATTTATCGAATACCTGCAAGGTTACTTGTGGTTTGAGGGGCATCACATCCCTTCTATTTGGTTTACCAACCCTCTGGCATACATCACATTTCTGGCAGTAGTCCTTTGAGTCTCTGTGAATAGTCGGCAACCATAGTGTTGCACGCAATACCTTATGCGCGGTAGCATTTCCTGCATAATGTCTTCTTGTTATTCCCTCATGGGGTTCTCTTAAAATCCTAGGTCTTTCATTGTCTAGCACACATCTTCTCAAGATGTTATATGCACCCATTTTGTATAAGTGTCTCGCAATCAACTAATAGTCTGCAACCCTGACTACCATATTTTTCTTTTGTGCAATGTTGAATTCCTGTGGTGCGGTCCCTGTACTCAAGTATTGGATGATGTCTATGAAGTATTCATCAGCTATTTGGACTGAAAATAGTTGTGCGTTGGGAAATTTTTCCTCTAGATTCGTATTTTCCTCCCCATTAGTGATCCTCAACATGTGATCAGGTCTTGCATTCAACTTCCCTAGTTTGACTATCACTTCAAAGTCAAATTCCTAGAACAATAATAACCATCGACAAATTCTCCCCCCCAACATTGGGTTGTTGATGAGGTATTTGAGATTTGAATGGTCTATGAACATCTTGCAATGTTTTCGCAATAAATAATGCCTAAATTTCTGAAGCGCATAGACCATAGCTAAGCCTTATCTTTCTGTGGTATTGTAATTTTGCTTCGATTCTGACAGTTTTCTACTAGCAAATACTATTGGATGATACAATTATCATGATCCTGGCTATGCTAGAATATCTCCAAGTGTTATGGTTGATGCATCTACATGTACGTGGAATGTCTTTTCCCACTCTGGGAATACTAGTATAGGTGTGGTTACCATCTTTTGTTTCAAGGTGTCCAATCCACGCTGACAGTCCTCATTCCACTGAAACTTGTTGTATTTTCTTAGCAATTTTTCCATTGGTGCAGTGATCTGCACATACCCATTTATAAATTTCATTTAGTATCTTGTGTGTCCCAATGTTTCTCTTAACTGACGGACTAATTTTGGTGGTGGTATATTAACAATTATTGCAATCTTGGCAGGATCTACTAGCAAACCTTGTTTTCATACTATATGGCCCAATAGTATCCCAAAAGGTGTTTTGAAGATGCACTTATTGATATTTAACGATAGCTGACACTGTCTGCATCTTTCTAACGTCATCCTCAACACCCCTACATGGTCTTTCGATAGACTAGAGACTGTCCAATCGTTCAGATATACCTCTAGAAACTAGTGGATGAATTATTTGAATGCAACTATGACTGCTCTGGAAAATATTATTGGTGCATTCTTTAGTCCAAACGGCTTGACTGTATACTGGTAGGATCCCCATTCTATGAAAAAAATGGTCTTTTATATGTCTTACGTTGTTATGTTGATCTGATGGTATCCTGAGAATTCATCGGTGAACGAATAAACTTCCTATCCTCCTATGTTCTCCAACACCTCATATGTGAAAGGAGTAGGGAAAGGGTCATGTAGGCACGCATCATTCAACTTCCTCAATTTGACTCATATTCTTCTTCTTCCTTTTTTCTTCTCTTGAACTAACATCATGCTTACCCGTTTAGATTCCTCTACAGGTTCTATGATTCTGGCCTCCAACATCCTATCGATTTCGACTTTGGATTTTTTCTTATATATAGGGTTTAGTTTATATGTTCGTTGTTTGATCGATCTTGCGTCAGCTCTGAGCGGTATCTTCATTTCACCTATTTCTCCTGCTATGCCTTTCATTTCTATGAAGGTTGTTGGAAATAGGTTGTTGTACTCGCGTAGTAACTTTTTTATGCTTTCCACTGTTTTCTCATCCCAATAGTCTTCAATGCTGGCCATTTTGGGATTCTCAACTATCCCAATGTTGAATTTCTTCACCTTGATCATCGCAGAAAATACTTCTGATTCTAGAGGTGGACCTTCCACTTCTCTTTCACCTCTAGCTTCCTCGATATGAATATTTTGTGGGTCGTCTTCATCTGGTGATTCTTCTTGCACGTGGTAGCATGATAGTAATTCTTTTATTGTATGTATGTTTTGTTGTTCTTTTCTCATGAGCTCACCTTCCAGTTATTTAATGAATATCACCCCTATTATTTGTTTAAGTGTTGAGTCTATGTTGGGGTTCTCATGCTCAAATGAGAAAGTGACTATAAAGTTATGTTGTAATATTGTCCATTTTGTAGTTCCTCTGCACAATTCCTGGTCTATATACCAGTTTGTTCGGATGCCTTCTAATGTGTAAACAAAATGATGAGGTCAGTCCTCCGGTGGTGTCATTCTCCATAGTGTTCTTCAGTTCTCCAAGTGTTCTTTTGGTGCCCCCTGTCCATTATATTTCTGCAGTTGGTTGCTTCCATGTTCTGCACAGTGATTGCTTACATTGGTACCAATTCTTAATTGTTTCTTTGTGTGCACCCCACCATCTTGTAGGTGTTGCCTTGAGTGATATATCCAGGGCTAAGAGCCTCTGATTTGATAACACTTCATCTTCTTATCGTGTTAAGAATGCTTCTAAATCATTCATCTCGTGGAAGCTAGGAGGTTCCCTTATCTTTATACCTACCCATCTTACTACGCAGTCTATTCTTGTGCACCTTCTTATGGAGACTTCGTGTAACCTATGTTGCCAATTTTCTAAGCCCGTATCTGAGTCTGACATGCATGAGGTGATGTTTCTCCAGCTAAGTACCCCATCTGTAGTTGGGTTCACATAATCTTCTTCTCGCGCGGTTGTTTTGTACAACTAGTTAATTTCCTCCAGGTCCACGCAAGTAGTCTCTACAAACATTTCCTCTTATGATGGGTAAGGTGTTGTGCCATATGTTGTTCATGAGGTTATACTTAAGGCTCAAAGCATAATGTCAAGCATCAAGAAATATGGAAATTTTAAATACTTGCTTTTTCTACCTTAGTTATATGAGAAAAATTCCTTAAATTGAAATAACAATATAACAGCTCAGAGGTCATCTTTCATGTCTGAGTTAAAATTTAAAGTATTGAATGTAATGAGAGAAAAACATAAAGTTGTTATACAAAGAAAGGCATGAGTTATAGAAGAAGAAAATAGATCATATAACCTTAAATGAAGCATAAAATATAGCAATCTAATTGACTTACAAGTTTTGTATTTACTAACAATAAATACAGAGGAAAAATTGTTCCCTATTAGATAAATAAATGAAATGTAACCACAGTAGATGTTGTACTAAATTGTGATCATGCATTCATCGAGGAAATATATAACAAGATGTTGAGATGTGGAAATATAGAAGAACACATAACTCAAACTGAACAAAATGTGGAATCGCTGGTCTGCACTTGTATTAATCCTCAATGAAGAGACTCTTCTCAATTACATACGGCAAGAAGCAAGCCCTTTTTTCACTCTTTTGAGTATGTATTTATACAAAATATTTTCAACCCTAGGCAGTTGGAATTCTCTTTATTTCTAAAAATAAATGGTTACAAGATGAAAAACTTGGAACGCTTTGCTTAGTTCTCCTTTGTCTCTTTCTCATGCCAGAAAAGGCATTTTCCTTTCTTATTTTCCATCTCGGACACAGATGGTCTCTAATAACGAGTTGTATACCTATTACCTCATTGATCCTTTGAGTTACTCCATTTTCCTCTCTTAATACATTCGACACACCTACCTACAAATTGTGCTATTAGTCTGGAGGGTTCTGTCATGTCTTTTGCCTCAAAAATATATAACTTTTTTTCTAATTGTGGCAGTTTGTCTTCCATTCTTTTGTCTTCTGAAGTCATTGAATCTAACTGCATATTCGGCTTTACCAGCCATCTATCTATCTGAGTGATGTCAACTTGTTTTAGCTATGAAATTTCAACCTGAGCTTCTTCTAATCTTGCTTTGATATCAAGTTGATGTTTTACTATGTCGATTTTCCCTAATACTTCAGAATTATCCTCTTTTCCAAGGCCTAATGACTCTTTATTAAGCAAGTGAAAAGCTTCTTCATAAGCCTCTTTGATCTCTTTAGTCGTTATTTTACTTTCAGCTATGTTGGATTCCCAGGTCTTCAATATTATATCACCTCTGAACTGATCTGAAATGGACAACCTGGGAACTACAGACATTCCTTCTCTAGTTGATGATACAATCGCTTCTTGAAAAGTGGTTCTAGCTGCAATAACATCTCTCTCTCTAAAACAAATATTATCCAATGATTGGTTCACCACCCGAAAATGATTTTGAATGATTTCTACCTTAGTAAAAAGACTTTGTTGTGCTATTTCCAATTTCTTTCTCACTTCCAATGCATGATCTGGAAACACTACTAAATCCACAACCATGTTCTCAGTGGAACTGATTTTGGCATGTAATTGTTTTACCAACTCATCTTATTGGATGGCACATCCTTCGCTCGCTTGCACATTCTTATGCATCTCCTCCAGGTTGGATTTAAGCTACTAAATTTCTTGTCTGTTGCTAGCTCTCATATGCTCGAATCCCTTGTTGACCTCTCTTCTGAAGTTATCTTCTATATTATTTATTTGGTTTTGCAATTGTTTTATTAGCAGGTCTTTTTGCTCCAGTCGTTCTTTTAAAATTCCAACCGAAAATTGGTTGGTTGTTGCATAAGCCCCTAATGAACCTATTACTTCTTCAGCAAACTCTACCTCTTCTAAGGCTTCTCCATCAATTAGTACTCAGTGTCTTTTGACCGTTGCACCCACCCTTTGATGAGTTTCTCTCTTCACCACATCTTTCCTTTTCTTGTTGAAAAATAAATCGGAAGGAGGTATCTCTTCCATAGGAATAGGTGTTAGGTATTCTATGAATATTACCTCTACATCGGGGTTCCCTCTGGTGAACTATAAAGGCGTGATAAACTGAATGGGGATGTCAATTTCTGTGGATGATTGTTTTATGGTCGTGTCTATAGTTGATTTATCTGGTGTAGACAATGGTATATCTTCTCCTTTCTCTGTTAGTGTCTCTGCTTGATCCTTGGCCCAATTACCTGATACAGTCTTTGCTTGATCCTTGGCCTGATTACCTGATACATCTGTCGTCGGGGTATCTTTTTTCTGAGTCGAGACTTCAGTTTTCTCTAAGTTTTCTCGGGTTTCTTGTTTGCTAGAGCTTACGCCTTCTGGACCTTGGGTCTTTGTTTGCTATGAAGCTGGCGATGTCAGGGCTCCTCCTTGTAACACTTTAGGGAGGATACTTCTTCGGTGCCTCTGGAAGTCGTAGAATTCAATCATTTTATCGGGTGACAAAGATCGAAGTCGAACTAAGACCTTCACTTAAGATCTCGCTCCTCGAAAAATCTTGTCTTGAGGAGAATCCTCATGTTCATACCTTTTTAGATTGTAACTGGCCATGTGGTTACCCACGACCTTCTACAGATCATGCTTCTTGAATTCAATGTTGACTAGCTTTATTTCTTCTAAGTCTGCAGCCTCACTTTGGAGTGGTTGAAATCCAATAAAGAAAATGCACCAATATGTAAGGGAAAAGATGGCCATACATTTTTCTGTACTGCTTTAATCTCTTTGCTAATCCCGTCGAGTACAGTTTGTTGTGCAACCTCACGGCACACTAGTCAGAATGGTAAAAATTACGGCAGAGCGTATGGAGGAACTAAATAGCCAAAAACCCTGATATAGGAGAAGTGTTCCTCGATGTACCGGTCTGCCACTCTACCTAGGTTAGCTACAATTTTGTCTGAAATTCTAGGAGGTGGGTGACCAAATATAGCAGTGTGCATCAGCACCAATACCCAGTTACAGATTTCATAGAAGAAATGTGTTTCCTTGTCTTCCCAGAGTTTCAAATGATAAATATGGATTGGTTCTACGTTATTTAGAGTCCAACTCTAGCCCATCAGCGGGAAAGTCGTCATGAAACAGATAGCATCCATAAAATAAATTGACATGAAGAATGAAGTTGATTTCCCCTTGGATTTTAGTGTTTGGTATTCTGTAATTTCACTAGCCATATTTTCTGACAATATCTTGGCCCAGTCGAAAGAATACCCTTCCACTATTGTGTGTATAATGGGTACCCATGGTAGAAAGAAATGGGTTGTATTTTATTTTCCATAGCGTCTACACATCATCATGGCTATATACATGAACTACGGTTCTAGCAATGAGATTGTGTATATGTCGTGAGAGTCGGCTATGAACGTTTTGGGGCATGAATACCAGTCCTTGATCAAGCCAGAAATGATTTTTCCATATTGATCACACTCCTTCTTGTTAAAATTCACTAGGAAACTGGAATTATAAATGAAGTTTGGTGTTGGAGATAACTTGTACATCACATGTATGTGTCCTGGTCGAAATGACCCCACAGCTACCTTTTGTGAATTGAATATAGTTCTGGTTGAGATATCCACATGCTCCAGTGTCCATCCAATCATATCATTGTAGGGTAAAATCCTCGGCCTTGTTGCTACCTTATGTATCTTTGACTGAGCAATAGTCTTATATTTGATAGATAAGTCTTCCTTTTCATTTTCGCTTGAATCATTTGGACAGTTTACCAGTTCATACTGTAGGATGTTGAATACATGCGTCCAAGTTTTGACTGTGTCTATGCTCTTGGGCGAGGTGTCGGAGAAAACATCTGAGTTATGGCCTGAACTTTCACCAGTTGCTTTAATTACTTTTTGTGGCGGCATGGTAGTAGTTCTCAGAAACCTTTTATTTGTCACAGACAATTTGCAGGACTGAGTGTCTTGCTAAGAAAGTTCTTCCAAAATGCGAATGGAATTAAAAATAAAAAACCTTTCTTGCCTTAAATGCGTCGATTTGCATATACCTTCACTGACAATGTGTTTAATTCTTTTAATAAAAAGATTTGGACATTAAAGCAGGATCTTATTTGAGATCATTTCCCCAGGCTGGCCATTCAATATCATTAATGGTCAGTATGAATGAAATTTGAAATCACCCGTATCACAAATCGACATAAACTCAATGGTTAGATAAGAATTTTTTATTTTGTTAATAAATCGAGTTTATATTGTTAATTAATTATATTCAACCTTAATACATTTCAGGGTTTCAGGTCCCGGGTTATCTTATTTCAATTCAAACTATGATCCTGAACTCACGAAGTTGTGATTGATCAATTAATATTAACCATGTTTAATCATGATTAATTAAGGATTTCGTGATTTCGGATATTGAGATTTTAAGTTGTCGTTTGAGGCAGCATTCCTGAAACACGAAATTGTGATAAGGTTTAATTATCGTTAATCATTTTTAATCGTTTAATTAACCCAGTTTAACTTAAGCTAGTTCTGTGACTTCGTATATCAGGACTTTGGGGTTCTTTACATGTTTGATTGTTAGTATTGTGAAACCCCAAAACCCGACACTTTGAAAGTTGTCTTTAGCGATTTGACTTTCTAACGAATGGGAGGCTCCATAACTTTTAAGGATTTTAGATCGTTGAATTAATCAAGAGACTTTATCAATGGTGGTATCCAAGTGCGCGTTTGTCCATATTTAAACAAGAATGAAAGTTATTTAAGTCTAAAGTTTAGAAAAATATATATGTTTCAACACCATCCACTATCTTGATTACTTCAAAGTCGGCGTTAGTCCGTACTTCATCCAGATCTACTGTCACTCCTTTTAATCTTCCAATTGGTAGAACTTTGTGTTGATTTGTTAATTTCAGCTGAACAGGTGAATATCCTAATGTGGATTCTCCCATTTATTGCCATGTCTTATTGGGTAGCACATTTACTTCGGATCCTAAGTCTAATATAATATCTCCCATGTTAAAATCTCCAATGTTGGCATTCAATCTAAATTCCATGTTTGTTATCCTTCTTGTATGTAGATGATTAACTATTTTCTGTTCTAGCTTTCCTTTTGCCTCTATGCTACATATTTCTAGCATATTTTGTAATACTTTAATAGAGGATGGATCATTTAGTAGTCTAACACAGGATTGAAAAAAAACATTAATCGTACTTACTTGTCCCAGTGGTTTTGTTTCTTAAGTGTGATCAGATGATGGAGGCATCTCATACATTGGTACTTCCTTATTATACTATGCAGTCAATGTCGATGCAATGTTTGGCTTCATAAATTCTTGTTTATCTTTCTTGAATATCTCCTTTTATTTCTATGCATCAAACTACTTCTCTGGTTCAACATTCTTTTTCACCTATTGGTGTTGTGTTGGCTCTTGTCTTACTGCATCATTTCCTATTTTATCTCCTCCCTACGTAACTATGTTGATGTTTCTTCCTTCATCGCTCACTTCTGTTTAAATCCATTAAACATTATGATTTTTCTAATTTCTCTTCTCTTGGATCTTCCCTAATAGTGTTGGACATTCTTCTATGTCATGATCCGATGCACAACAATACATACAAGTCACTGGTGGAAGTGGGCATTCCCTTGCATAGTGTCCTGGTTGTTGACAATTGTGGTATACCACTAGTCCTCTGCCTCTTCCAAAGCCTCATTTTTATATTCCTCCACCTATGTAGCCATCTCGATCCCTTTGTGGTGCATTATACTGAGGCACTTGGTTATATTGTGTGGTATTGTAGTGTGGTTGTGCGGTATTGTATTGTGGTTGTGCAGTGTTATATTGTTGTTGTGCAGTGTTATATTGTTGTTGCGCAGTGTTATACGGGGCTGGTACTTGGTTAAACTGTGGTGTGGCTTTCCCAGTCATCATTTCTACCTGCACCCCATACGCATCTGATGTTCTTTCCCTAATGAGGTCCATGGTTCTACAATCTTTGTCATCATGGCCTACTGAATTGCAAAAGTTGCAATACGAGCTCTTTGGTACTATCTGGTTCTTCTGCATCACTAGGCAGTGGTATGGATCATGACCCTATTTCTTACAGATCTCACACCATAGTTCTCTTGTTGGCAATGGGTTTTCAATTTATGTTGCCATGTACTGCGTGAATGTTGGACAATCTTTCGTATGGTGTCCTTATGTTCTACATGTGGTACACCAAACGGCTTCTCTTTTGTCCTTACCTTTGTTTTTGTTTAGTTGGAACGTTAAGTTATTTAGATCCTCCTTCAGTTCCTCTATGGATGGATTTGTCTTCTGATATTGTTTCTCTTCCAGTTGTAGGGATTCTTGTAGAGCCTTTTCCTATGTCTGAAACTTCTCTTGTCGTAACAGATATTTCTAGTGTGGTAGAAGTGAATTGACAAACAGATGCCTATGATGCATATCTATCATAATGTACTTTAGCTTTCCCTTCAATCATTTGAATCTATGGTCAATCTCCCATACCAATTATCCTAGTTTCTTTCTAATCTTTATCATATCGTTCATGTATTGATCCTCTGAACTAGTCTTCTAGAACTCATTTATCAGTAGCTTCTTGATCTCTACAATCGTCTTCATTGTCCCTAGCAGACTATTCACAGCTAAACTCATGTACCAATCTAGTGCGTGATCTCTTATCATGATAGCTAACTATGCAAGTTTAGTGTCCTCATCTCTGATCTATTTCTCTTCCCAAATATTTTCACAGATAAACAAGTGCTTCTTTGGGTCCTTCGATGCCTCTCCTTTGAATTCTAGTAACCTGATGGTGGGATCATGTCCTGCCATCTTGAATGTTGAACTAATACCTCTGTGCAGTATATATACTTGACTAATTCTTCCTGAATTGGCTCCCCCAGTTGTTGTTCCTTGTGTAGATGTACTTCATGTTCTCTTCCTTCTCCCGAAATTTGGTTGTTTAAATGGTGGTGTTCTTCTTGGTGTATTAGTCGCACATGGGTTTATGGGTTCCACACTGACACTAATATGGATAGGAGTGTTGAATTATATTCCTTCTCTTGGACCTCTCGTCTTCCTCTCATATGTTGCGCGTAGGATTTCCTCAATCTTCTCCACAGCCCAGAGATCCTCTACCCCCTCTTCATCACTTTCCAAGCCTTCCCTCGCAGCTATGACTCTCTTCTTAGTGTTCACCTTATATTGGTAGGGTACTCCACTATGCATCTTTCCATTTGTCGCCATGATCCATTTGATATGGTATTCATCCATCATAATTGGGTCCAAGGCCTCCTCCTTCTTTCCTTTATCCACTTCTCCTTCCATTTCTCCTTCTCCTGACAGTGCTTCCCCCATGCACGCAGGGAAGTTTAGTTGTCTAACTCTATTGTCATTACACCTTTTTTATATATTAATATCTTAATGGAAGTATATAGAGATCTGATGTACCTACCTCGAGGACCCTTCAAGAACTCTTGTTCATCTGTGTTGTACGACTTCAATGTATGTACTGCAAATTTTGTGATAAATCATACAACAATATTGTATAACCAGAAATCTATTGTACACGTAAAGTTATTATCAAATTGTTGTAACTGCGTGATCTCTTCAAGATTCCACTCTAGTTGTCTGACCTGATTTGTAGGATGGTTGTCTTTCAATATTTTTATCCACTCCTACAATACATGCGGGAAATCACAGAAAAAGACTTCATGCAAGTCACTGAATACGTACTTGTCCAGATATTTGTGCGGTGTCAACTTCAGATTTATGTTATCTTTTTGTGCAAACTCTAGCTCCTTTGTCTTCAAAAAAAATATTTATCTCTGCCTTCATTGGATTCCATGGTCTCAACATTCCTTTTTAGATTCTCATTCTCTCAATTACTTGTTGTCCAATTTGACATTCTTTGACGCGTATTCCACAAATCTCACATACTCAATCCCATTTTCTTCCAAACAATCAGCAACAAAACCATTTGTTGGATTTCTTACTCTTCTTGTATTGGTCTTTATCTTATTTATGATTCTTTATGGGTTATTATGATTCTATCTTACTATCACAGTTGACCCTGGTTCAGATTTGATAAGCTCCCAACAAAATCCCTTTAAAACTATTGGCCCCTCTTATAGACCAGAAGGCAACGCAGCACACAGAGGGTATTGCACAGTCTCACCTGAAATAGCTATATGGGTGGCTGCAATACTCAGGTGTTTGCAACCTAGGAATGAGTGGATATCTATGGTTGTAATCTAGAATATTTATTCATTCAACCTAACATCTACTTATAAAATTCATTCTAATCATGCATGTGGAATACCAACTCTAACTAGTTAATTCAATCATCTAACATTCAGCAATTAATCAGCAATAAATATGCATACATTCATTCACATAAAACAGGTGTTACCATGATTCACCCCCTCCTGTGCTACATCCATAAAGATCTAGCTCTCAGAATTTTATTATGGTTCAGAATTATATCACGTCATGTGTGTTTACAATATTAGGTATCACCCTTTTCACTAGCCTCCTCGATCCCTATGAGGCTGACTAGAAATCACCAGGCTCCTCATTCTGCGATCTAAACCTCAATATCGAGTCGCTCACTACTTCCCTAGCACACTAGCTTAACGAATCGTACGGTTCTTACAACTCTCC
>ML792057.1:204855-235837 GCA_009831015.1 Picea engelmannii
TCATATATAGGGTCCTTATCAAAAATGACATGACCTAGATCCCATCCATGTCTCCCAATGTGAATGAAATCATCAATATGATCGTCAACTATATATGGAGGCTTTTCCATGAATTCAATTGCATCATCGGAGTTGATTACCTCTTCATGAGATTAAACAACTTCATCCTCTTCAAGAGGGAAAGTAGATATCAATGTTTTGTCTAGGTCTTCTCCAAGAGAAACTTCATCAAGATCTTCTTGAAAGCCTATTCCATATATCTTTTCTTTTGATGCTTCTTCATTACCAAAATCATGGAATAAAGTGTAATCAAAGTTTTCAAAAGGTTTATAACTTGACATGTTCTCCTTTTGATTTACAAGAGGAACGGAAGACTAGATGTCTTCATCAAAGGGGAAGGAAAACACAATCGCGTCATCTTCACAAGGATATTTTTCTTCTTGGTAGCTTTCATTGTTGACCTTCTCTCTGAGACAAAGTTTATCTTGATCTTCAACAATTATCAAGACTTCTTCAATCATCAAGAATGATCCATTCTGAGTTGTAAAACCCTCCTGGTAACCATATTTCTTTTTCACATCATCACACAGTGACTTTACTCCAAAATAGGTGATGGAAACCTCCTATGCCATATTTAGGGTAGTATTCCTCTCATAATTTTTAAGGATAGCATTGTATTCTTCTTTTCTTTGCACACAGAACCTGACCAGGAAGTCCTTATTATGAAAGTGCTCAAGTAATTGTTCACAGATGTCATTGTCTTCCTGTATGTTTTCCTTGAAGCACTCGAAATTTTCCTCATTACTATCATCCTCAATCTCTTTTTTTGAATTGTGCTTTCATCATATTTTAGAATAAGTGTTTCTTTCAAACCTTCAATAAGATATGAAAGAAACAAACATCCTTGGAGAACATACTAAAGGTATTGAATAGTATCTTTGAGCTTATGATTTCTAGGGCCACAATGCTTGAGAAAGTCTCGGATAAGGATTATTGAAGAAGAAATACTTTTGGAGCTACAAGAATGTCTGATCCAATCTCTTTTCCTTTCTTCAAGAGATAAGAGAAACAACTGCACAATCACATCTTCTTGTTCTATGTTGTAGTGTATGATGAATTCAGCAAATTTGGAGACATGTGCAACAGCCGAAGATGGATCATCGTCGAACTTAGGTACATGAATCAATTGTTTCATCGGGAATTTATTTGGATACCAATAAACATAATGAATATCCAAGGCTTTGTATGCCTCATAATAGTTCCATAGAGACATCTTTCCATCACTTAGATAAATACTTCAATGAATTTGTCAGATGAGATCAAGGCTCGTCAAATGATGGAAAGGGTAATCATGGATAGGTGGGTTCTTAGGTTGTGGGTTCACTAGATGAACCTAGAAATTTCATCAAATAAAAGAGGAGAGGGAACTTCCCTCAAGTGGAGTTGCCAGGAAAACTAGGGGAATTATTTTGGATAGTTTTCCAAAGTGTCATTAGGGCACGGAAGAGGCTTCAAAATCCTCCCTGGAAACAACGCCAAAATTTTATCGCACAAATTATAGGTTGGGAAAATCCATACCCAATCCACGATATGGTGATAATGGTGGGAGAGTATACCCACTGTCACCTTAGATAAACCCTCCCCTTGCTTTAGTGAGGAAAAAAACACAACACAAAGGGGGAATCCTGGGGTGACCCTAGGGGGAAATGAAGTGGAAAGTAATATTATGGAAGTGAGGCCCCTATAGCTCAAAATACTAAGTGGAGGATGGCTTGGAAATGATTCTCAGAGATGGTCAATGGTTTCCAAGTTATTGAGTACCTACGGAAGATTGTTGTACCTGCCCAAGACACAAGAAAATACAAGATACAAGCCCAATAATCTAATGGAAAAGCAAGTGAAGCTTGTTGTCCTAATTAGAAGTAGTATATAATTGTATAAATCAGCAATTAAATGATAAGAAGAGTTTCTAAACAAGTCACTAAAAGTCCAAGAAAATATGCAAGAGACTAACTAGCTATTACTAGTGTAACTCAAGTATGATAGCACAAGACTTTAGAAACAATTAAAGGTTGTTAGACACAAGTATTGAGGAGATATTATTGCATCCATATGGTTATATCAAACAAGTGCTACAACAAAAAAATCCAACCACCGAAACTTGCAAGTAAACCACCCAAAAGAAGCACAACAACTAGTAAATTAATTTGGTAGTTTTCTAGCAAACTTAGGACAGTTAGGAAATGAGTAATTTGAAAGTTATGAAGTATTTTTTGCAACCCTAATGGTTGTATATTTTAAGTTATGACAACAATAAGAAATCCTTAGCCAAATAAAATGCATTAGTGTCCTTAACAATCCTAAAGCACCAAGAAAATATTCCAATTTAAACAATTTCAATATCTTGTGATTTCATGTATTCCAATGCAATGATTTATTTCTCCAATGCAAGATATTAGTTTCTTGAACTATTGGGTTATGTAGTCATTTAATGAATAAGCTAGATTTTCCACTTCCTTAGGGGTGTAAACCCTTTTACTCCCTAAGGCAAGCAAGACTAGAAATGAACTATTAGGAGGGTGTAAGCCATTTTACTTCTCCATATAGTAACCCTTGTACAACAATTTATTCAAGACAATTATGATAGGATTAGTGGGGTTGAATCCCCTTATACTCCCCAAGAGTTTATAAAATTAACCTTGTAACCAAGAATGAATAAATAACAAATTAAAGATTCCTTACCTAATCCAAGCATTAACAAGATAAACTCTCCTTAACCAAGAACATTCTACCACAAATGCAAGAATAAGATTCCACAAGAGATAACGCATCACTTCTCCATCCAATAGAAAATATAAACCATCACATGAGAAAGTAGATAGAAAGAGAGATATGTAAAATTGCCCAAGATGGGCGCAAATTTCAGCGAAGTATCTTTTCCAAGATGGGAGAGTTATGATCCAAATGAAATAGAAGTGATCCTTATTTATACAAATCCTTATAAAAGTGTTTGTCCACTTAACTTTAGGGTAAACCACAAATTAAGGGTTCAAAAACCCTTACTTTTCCCCTTTACAAATTTAAGTTTGATTTTGCACATAAGAAACCCTAAAAGAAGCATGATGTCACCCCTTTAGGGAAACATTTTGGCACTTTTAGCAAATCGTTGAGCTTGGATATGAAATGTTGGGCTTCCAAAGGCCTCCCTCTCATGCGATATTGTCCCCTCTATCAATCCAAGGCTTCTATCCATCCAAAAGGTGTTAAGCGTCAAGTCAACCACACCACCACACCAAACCCTAGCCCTAGGGTGACGCAAAGCCCTCTAAATGTGATGTTTTGACCTCCAAAGGCTAAAAGTTGGGATTGCAAGGGATAGGTGAGGTCATTAAAGGTGCCTCTCAAGACTCCAAAGGTTGTCATCATCATCTGGTCTACAGGTCATGGTATCGACCCTATGGGCTTCATACCCCAAGGAAGCCCAAGCTAGGCTTGTCCCTTCAAAATTGTCCACCAAGCAAGGTCCTGCAAAGACAATGAATATTCCCTCCAAGGATCTGTAGTCAAACATATCATGATAAGTAAATCAAATCAATAAAAGAGTCACCTAATCATGTGGATCAAAAACCACCTCATAAAATTAAACAAGTGTTGAAAGACCCTATGCAACTTTCCAAGTTTAGGTATAGGAGGGTTGACAAAGTGACCTATTAGGTGAATCATCCCCTAAGTCAAGGATGTTTTCCCAGCTGGACCCCCCTATAATCCATGTGTATAATATGAAGTGTATGGGAGAAAGATTTTTGGGCATGGGGTTCATGACATGCAAGGGATCGTGGTGTCTCATTTATGGGTGCCTTTGTAGAGGGTGTGTCGAACCTTCATTTTCAATGCATCCTTTTTCCAAGCCCATTTATTTCCTTTGGTTCTTTTAATATGTTTCTAGGTTGAATCCAAGGTGGGGCTTCTACCTAAGCATGAAAAACAATGCCCACCTTGACTCTACCCTGGTCACATTATGCTTCCCAAAGTTGAACACAATGTGTGGGACTTCTACGTAAGAATGAAAAACATTGCCCACACACACTCTACCTTGGTTAGAATTTTGCATTTATTATTTTTCACATGTCCAATCAATTTCTTATGAGATACATTTCATTTTCCTTGGGATCCCTAGGCAAGTATCTAGAAGGTTCATGATTGGATTTTATTTTTTTCCATCTACAAGCTTATGGGCCTTCAACCCCTTCTTCCCATGAAATGAGGGACAATCCCTTCTTGGGTCAGTTCACCCAAAAATCCCAAAAGATAAGGAGATAAGGGGATGAAGCGTGGAAAGTGGTAAGTATGATTAGGAAAGGCATGGTGACTTGTTAAGGGGGCCCCCTAGTAGCAAACCTATTGTTGATTTTTTGTTGATTACGTTAGATTTACCATAGCAATTTAAACTTATTTTGCATGCTCATTTCTCCATAGGAGATGTTGCACCATCGTCATCCAACCATATGCACCTACTTGTGCCACCTCCAAGCATAACATATACATATTGGGAAACCCTTCTACACAAGGGGAGAAAACCCAGCAACTTTCTTATAGAGAATGTTCTTTCCATTATAAAATAACCAAGAACAGGCTCTATCCACAAGAGCAAACCAACAAGAAAGAATATAGCAACATAGATTCATCACACCCTAGCCAGAGATCTAGGGTGTCTAGCCTCCACTATCACACCACCAAGAGATAACCAACTATGCAATTGCAGCTCACTCTAGCCAATGCGCTAAAGTGGTTGGCCTCCACCAACACTTCACCAAGACCAAAAGAGATAGACCCTCCATATGCTCTTTTTTTCTTCTGCAGTTGCAACAGTAGCTGCATCTGCCAGAGAACTAGGGTGTCTAGCCTCCACTAGCACACCACCAAGAGATAACCAACTATGCAGTTGTAGCTCACTGTAGCCAGTGCGCTAGAGTGGTTGGCCTCCACCAACACATCACCAAGACCAAAAGAGACAGACCCTCCATATGCTCATTTTTTCCTTCTGCAACTGCAACGGTAGTTGCATATCTCTCCACCAATATTGCACTATAGATGAGTGAGAGAGTGTGCCAAATGAGGAAGGTGTCACTCGTATTTATACTAATCTGCCTAGTGACTTTTCTAGCAAGGTTGGCCTAACTTTTTGGAAAATTTATTTTATATTTATCTTTTCTTGGAGCCAACTTTACTTTATGGAGTAATATAATTATTCTTTATTATTTTCTATGAGGTTGACTTCTCTTCTGGGATCTTCTTTGACTTCCAATGGTTTTCCTTTAACTTCTTGGAAACTTCATCTATAAGAAAGGTTATCTCGGAGGTGAATAGCTCCCGCAACTACCAGAAAAATCAATACTCCCTCTTAGCTAGGGAGGTATTCTCCATGATGTTTCTCCTCTGGTCCTCATAGCCTCACAGGCTATGTCATTGTCCTTCGACCATTCCATGGTCACATAGACCATGCTACTGGTAGAATCATCATGTCACACATGGCTACAGCCAATGTGGACCTTTTCTAGGGACTCATCACCACTAGAATACAATATGGCCTATTCTCCCATAGTGTGGCACTAGGACCTACTTACCCGTAGTGTGGCACTAGGACCTACTCACTCATAGTGTGGCACTAGGACATACTTTCCTGTAGTGCATTGTCAAGGACCTACTCGCCCATGGTGTGCCCACTTGGTCTACTCCCAAGGTATGTTGGGCACCAACCCAGTACAACTTATCAGTCCATTGATAAGTGTCATACTCAACTCATTCCATCAAGAAGTATCATCATAGAAGAATGTCTCACAAAGTTGCAACCATCAACACTCCCTTTCAACGAGGAAGGAATTCTCCAAGCATATCTTGTACTTGTTCTTGGTATTCTTCTTTCATAAGAAAGTTTATCCATGAGCCTCATTATCTATATTGATGATCCATCTTCACAACCATGTTTCTAGCACCTCAGGTTGTTCTTGTCCCATGACAAGAATTATGACCACATCGGAGCCACATCCACCTCATAGTTGATACTGAAATGTCCACATTCCCACATGATCATGAGCATATTTAGAATGATAAAGATCAGTCCTGGAATGTATATATTCCCATAGTATCACTCTGTGAATACATTTAGCTCGATGATATCAGACACGTGGAATTTCACCTCAAGCACCTCAAGTCTTCAGTCCATCGAAGACTATGTCAGGGCACATCTACTCAGGATGTAGATGTTCCCTATCTCCCCTAGTGTGCAGCCTAGTACTGGGAGAATGGTTGGCCTAATGCTTATTGGGGCCACTCACCTCTACAAGTATACACTTGTAAGTGAGTTTTCTCTAAGAGAATGATGCCTGATGCAAGTCACACACACTTAAGGAATCCTCATTCCATCAAGAACTATGTAGTTTCAGTTCATCAAAGACTATGTCGGGCCTCAAGTATTCAGTCTGTCAAAGACTATACCAAGGTCCCAAGCCTTCAGTCCATCGAAGACTACCTTGGGATCATTCCCACGTGGTCAAATTTGTCTGACCAATCTTGCAATTTCAACCTGATACTTTACTCCTAGAGATCTATCAACAACTCGAATCTTCACTCCATTAAAGATTACATCGAGGCCATTCCCACATGATCAAGTCCATTTGATCAATATTGGAATGTTTTCCTAATGCTACAATCATCAACACTCCCTGAGGGAAAGATTTGCATTCCTTCCAAGCTTGTCCCTGATATAGGCTTTTTGCAAATGTTAGTTTTTTTATCATCTGCGGATATATGTTGGAGCCTCACTGCTCAGAAAAGATCCAATGGCATTTGTGCCAATATCACAACCTCTATAGATGCCATCATGCTCAATACAAATCTTTGGAAGACTCATCTCCATATTCCCTAGAGTAGTAAGATCTATATAATGCAAATGAGCAAGTCTCCTAAGCCATGACTCACTCAGACTGATAGAATCATGCACCAAGAACTGGTCAAACTATCAATCTGTACAAACTCCTTGTCTGGTTTGACTGCTTCATGTCTCAAACTAGATATCATATAATAAGTTTCCTTCTGCAACCGTCACTATAGCTCCCTCTCATAGCTATCACTAGTGACATGCCTCTAAGGTTACCTACCTGGAACAAGAAAATAAGAACAACAACATTTCCATGGAAACCTCCATCGAATTTAACAATACAACCTGCCCAGAATAGACAACAAAACAAGAATATCTCCTAGAGGGGAGATAAACAAATGCATATCCAGTATTAAGTGGTTAGTATAATGATCATAACTCCAATATATCAAAAACATAAGATTGTAATGGTTCCATAACGACTAGAGGCATATCAAAAAAATCAAACCTAGAGGGTGTGTTGTTCCTCTGAATGCACTGGATCTGAGATCCCTCTGGATCAATGATTTGTTGCTTGGACAAAAGTCCCTTCTCCTACAAAACACCCTCAAGATAATGATACAATTTAACATATACAAGTACATACCTCTGAAATTGTAGCACCATCTAGCAGCGGCGGCAAACCCTAAAACTTGAAGGTGCTCCAACTAGTTTGACAAAATAAAATTGTGAAGCGATAAGGTACAACGGCAAGGTAAATCTCACGATCTTCCTTCCAGCGATTAGATTGTTCTGAAGGAAACCAAGCTCTGATCCCATTTTGAATTTTTATTAATTATGCTAACATTAGATTTACCATGGCAATTTAAACTTCTTTTGCATGCACGTTTCTCCATAGGTGATGTCACACCATCGCCACCCAACCATATTCACCTACTCATGCCACCCCTGAGCATAACATATACATATTGGGAAACCCTTCTACACAAGGGGATAAACCCCAGTAACCTTCTTATAGATAATATCCTTTCCAAGACAAATAACCAAGAACAAGCTCTATCCACAAGAGAAAACCAACAAGAAAGAATCTAGCAACATAGATGCCGAACACCCTAGCCAGGGTGCTAGGGTGTCTAGCCTCCACTAGAACACCACCAAGAGATAACCAAATATGCAGTTGCATCTCACTCTAGCGAGTGCGCTAGAGTAGTTGGCCTCCACCAACACATCACCAAGACCAAAAGAGATAGACCCTCCATATGCTCCCTTCTTCCTTCTGCAGTTGCAGTTGTAGTTGCAGCTCTCTCCACCAAACTTGCATTATAGATGAGTGAGAGAGTGTGAAATGAGGAAGGCATCAATCTTATTTATAATAAACTGTCCAGTGACTTTTCTGGCAAGGCTAACCTAACTTTCTAGAAAATATATTTTATGTTTATCTTTTTTTGGAGCCGACTTTAGTTTTGGAGCAATATAATTCTTCTTTATTATTTTCTATGAGGTTGACTTCTCTTTTGGGATCTTCTTTGACTTCCAATGGTTTTCCTTTAACGTCTTGGCAACTTTATCTATAAGAAAGGTTATCCCGGAGGTGAATACCTCTTGCAGTTACCAGAAACATCAACAGTTATCCTTAAGGGTGACCACTTACTAGGATGCAATGTCAACCACAAGGTGAAATAGGGAAAATAGCATAACTTCCAAGTAGGCGTTACATAATCAAAAACAACTTTTAAATGCAACAGACTTAAATGCCTCAAATATTGAAATGACACTTACCATAATAAATGGCTTGTACCTCATGGAGAAAGACCCAATGTATTCTGGAAGCAAGCTGGAATGGTGGATACCATCGTGATGAATATGAGATCTGTGGTGGTGAGGTAGGCCTCTATTTGTGCAAGTGGATTTTGTCAGCCTTATGTCTCTCAATACTCCATGTTTGCAACCTGAGGGCCTCGAGACATCATCTCCTTAGTTATCTCTAGGAAATGGGGGTAGCACTTACAACTTATGAAATAAGAACAGAATGGGATAATCCATCTAGAAGGGAAGCAGCTTTCAAAGCATCCAAGAAGACAAGAAATAACAAGCAAAATTCAAAGTCAAGCTCCTGTTGTAGCAATGATTCAAATGAAGATGAAGAAATAGCCAACTTCGTGAGGTTGAATAAAGGAACTGGTAAGTACAAAGGTAAGCTTCCCTTAAAGTGATTTAATTATGGTAAAATTGGTCATTTTGCTTCCAAATTTCCTTATGCAAGGGGTTTAGATAGTGATGAACAATAAGAAGTTCCTAAGAAATAAAAGAAATATCAAAAAGAGACAAGAAAAGAAATAAAATAAAATTCTTCATGAAAAGTCTCTATTCAAGAGAAGATAGTTCCTCATCTGGTGATGATAATGATAGTGATAGTGACTCAGAAAGAGTGCTCTTTATGGCAATGGAAACCCAATAATAAACCCCTTAAGATGATGAGGAAGATTGTAAAGACAAAGGAGAATTGGATCTTGAGGAAGAACTGATTGGTGCCTTAAGAGATCTAAAAAGATAAAGGAAGAAAAACAAGTCACTCAAGAAAGAACTAAGTAAGCTAAAGGAATATTCTCAAAGTCCCAGCAAAAATTCTGAAGAAACGGAACATATTATCAACAGTCTAAAAGTCTAGTTGGAAGAAGCCAGAATGATTGAAGAAACACTCAAAAACCAGTGGGAAGAAAAGGAGAAAATAAAGGGCATCTTAGAAGCAAAAATAGTCTCAGTGAGGAAGGAATTTCAAAAGAAGGACATCCAATAGAATTTTGGCAATAGCACCAAAATATTGGATGAAATCATCCGCAATCAAAGGAAATGCTATGACAAGTCTGGACTAGGATACAAGAAAACTCATACTGAGAAGGGTTCAATCTCCATGACAATAGGAAAAGAAGAAGAACAAAAGAGTTATGAAGATATCATCAAAGGTCCCATCAAGAAGGAAGAATGCAAGCCTTCAAAGGAGAACATTCAGACAATGGAGATCATCTAAGAAAAAGATCATCCAATTAAAGGGATGTGGAATCAGCAACCAGCAATGGAGAGGAGTCAAGAAGAAGATTACAGAAGAGTTGCACCACCTAGAAGATCTCTCACACTCAGATACCAAAATATCTTTCTTAGATTATGTTATTCATGAAACAATTTTGGGCACAAGGCTATAAATTGTAGAGCTTATGCTAGGAACAAAAGAAACTATGGTTATAAATTGTAGAGCTTATGCTAAAAATTACTATATCAGAAAGTCTCATGAAGCTTATAACATAAACTATAACGGTTTTGGTTCATTGAATAATGAAGTAGAATGCTACAAATGAAACAATTTTGGACACATAGTCAAAGATTCCAGGTTGATTGTTCCTCCCAAAGAACCAAAGCAAGATTTCAACGGTCATGTAAAAGCACTGTCAAGGATCTGGAAAATGAAGTAGGATGAACTGAACATTGAAGAATGTGTGATTACTCTACAACCCCAAAGTAGAAAAAGTGAATTCCACGTTGGCAGTGGTTGTTCAAATCACATGACAGAGGACAAGGACAGATTTGTAACACCGAAGAAAGAAAAAGATGGATAAATTTTGTTTGGCACTGATAACTCAGAAAAAATTATAGGAAAAGGCATAATCAAGCTTGGAAGCAAATACACCATGGCAGAAAATGTCCTACTTGTCAAAATATGAAGCATAATCTGCTAAGTGTGAGTCAAATGTGTGACCAGCGACACACACTTATATTCAACTCAAAGAAATGTGAAATAAGGAAATAAGGATCGGGCATATTGGTGGTGATAGAAATAAGGACTCCAAACAACATATACATCTTGAATGAGATCGAAAAGAAAATATGTTTCTTGGGAAAGGAAGATGAAAGTTTGATTTGGCACGGAAGAATGGGCCATATGCACTTTGAAAATCTTGTCAAAATCAGAAGAAAGGAAGTGGTAAGAGAAATGCCTGAAATTTCAAAGCCAACAAACATTATGTGTAAGCATTGCCAGCATGGAAAACAAACAAGAGATGAGTTCAAGACAAAGGAATGCTCTACAAAAAAACCATTGGAGATTGTACACATCGATCTATGCGGACCGATCAGAACAAAAGAGTCGAATGGTGAACAATAATTCATGTTGTTTATTGATGATTACACAAGAATTAACGGGGTATGTTTCCTCAAGAAAAAGTTAGAAACATTTGAATGTTTCAATATATTCAAAGAGATGGTTGAAAACGAAACTGATTTGAAAATCAAGTGCTTAAGATCAGATAATGAATGTGAGTTCACGTCAAAATAATTCATGGATTTATGTGAAGAATATGGAATAAAAAGACAATTCTCAACAGCTAGGACACCTAAGAAAAATGGAATCACTAAAAGGAAGAAATGAATTGTACAAGAAATGGATAGAACCATGTTGAATGATTCCAAGTTGAGAAATATCTTTTGGGTACAAGTAGTACATACAGTCATTCATATCTTGAATAGTGGAATGATTAGAAGTAACAATGATAAAACTCCATATGAACTATGGAAGGGAAGACCTGCTAACGTCAAGCACTTTAGAGATTTTGGAAGCAACTGTTACATGAAAAGAGAAGATAATAAGGTTGGAAAATTTGAATCCTCGGTTAATGAAGGCATATGTCAGATAGTTGGCTTAGGTTAATGGTTAGTTGGTATGGATTGTTGGTTTTCATTGATGTCAACCATTGGAGAGTGATATTGTAGATTTATGTCAACCCTTGGAGAAATTTCGGTAGCGAATTCCGATTGGACAAAGGTTTGGGTAATGGACCCAAGTTTGTTTGATGTATAATTGTATGTATTTTAATATATTTTAAGGTAAGAATATTCTATATGGGTATTATATGTCATGCCATTTACGGTGACATTTACGGTGGTACGTGGAACATCACATAACTCCTCACGGTTAGAGATTTATGGCCATGTGAAGTTGAAGAACCCAGGTTTGGGTAATGGACCCAAGTTTGTTTGATGGATAATGGTATGAGTTTTGATATATTTTTAGGTAAGACTATTCTATGTGGATATTACATGTCATTCCATTTATGGTGGTATGTGGAACGTCACATAACTCCTCGTGGTTAGAGAGTTATGGCCATGTGAAGTTGGAGAACCCTCATGAGTCATCTAGAAGCCCCAAAAGGTCAAAGTGGTTTAAGAGATTTTAGAAGGTAAATAATAAAGTAAAGTGATAAGTGTACTATAAGTCAAAGTGAATAAATAAATAAATTATTTAAATAATAAACTTAATGGAGAAATTACTAAGTAGTCAAGTGGTTATAAGTGGGTTAACCCTAAAACAAGGAAAGTCACTTAAGATGGTTAAAATGTAACCCCTTTAGGAAGCTACATGAAAGTATAAATAAGAGGCAAGGCTCTCTCATTTTAATCACACTTTAGAATATCGAATATCTACAGGTTACTGAGGCAACCAAAGGTTATCTAACCCAAATTTTAGAGGGAAGGTGAAGGAAAGAAGGCCGAAATTCAAGGGAGGATAAATTCTTTTGATGATGTTTTCTAAGGTATGTTATTTACAGGTCATCTCACCATTTTCACAATAACTTTTTTATATAATGAGTCAGACCGTGAAATTTGGAGGCCATTGAGGAAACATATCCAAGTAGATGTGCTACAAATTTCATCTTGTGGTTCATTGTATTTTTGGAGTTACACTCCTTGGAAAATAGGGTTTGTGGCTAGTCCTGAAACTAGTCTAAAACAGGTGTTTTGGGTAAAAATGTCATAAATTATTCATAACATATCCAAATTCAGTAAGACCAAATGTGTTGGTTAGAGTATAGTCTGTAGTATTTTCTGTACAATTTTCATATCCATACAAAAAATATTATGTGTGAGGCACACTCTACAAGTTCGCTCTCTAGAATAAGCCAGAATTCAACAAGGTATGTCATTTTTGCTATAACTCATTTTCTAAGAGGTTCCAAGTAGTGACACCAGGAGGAATTACATAAAACACATTGAATAACATTGTGTACTATTTTCATATATTTATTCAGTATAGGTACATAGTTATGATTATTTCAAGTTAGGGTTTTTTACTAATCCAAAACTAGTCATGTGAGACTAAAGTAAAGTTTGATGAAAATGCTAGTCTTTTGTTGTTAAAGTTAAGGAAGGTTTCCAGGTATGTGATCATATACACCAGGTCTATTACAGAGTTACAAATCGTATTTGGATGATGAAATTGATGAGGGATTTTGGTTGAGGTACATGTTGGGTACATGGTTGAGACAAGTAGTTGATGAATTGGCACATACATGAGGTGTATAGTTGATGATGTCGGTACATATTAATGATTCATAGTTGATGAGTAGTTGATACATGATTGGTACATACTTGGTACATGGTTGGAGGCACTTGTTAATAGTATTGTTGACACATGGTTTATGGATGATGTAGCATACTTTTATTGGTATATTATTAGAAGCACATATTGATCTTGGTGATGATTATGAGTTGTCATGTTTTGCTTGGTTGATGCACATCTTTGAGAGTTGTCTTGGTGAGAAGATCTTATTTGGTTGATAAGATTTATGAGACAGGTTGTTGTGATAGGTTGTTTGGACAGGTTATTCATACAGGTTTGGTGCATGGTTGATGCACTTGTTCATGGTACAGGTTGAGGTACAGGTTGGTGCATAGTTGATGCACTTGTTTATGGTACAGGTTGATTACAGGTTGTTAGGTATAGGTTGGTGCATGGTTGATGCACTTTTTTATGGTACAGGTTGAGGTACAGGTTGATGCATGTTTGTGCATGGTTCAGGTTGTTTGGTGTGGGTTGATTAGTACAGGTTTATAGTAGTATATCTCACAGTGATAGTGTGGCAATGGTCCCATCATTGTACTTATATGTCAGAGCGGTTGGACGGGGCAAGGAAAGGTGGTTGTATCCACCTTTCGGTTGTAGTCAGAGAACATAGGGGGTTGTGGCCTCCTTCTGGTTGTAGCTAGAGAATTGGGGAGTTGGAGCTTCCCTCAGGTTGTAGCTTGAGAAACTAGGGGGTTGGAGCCTCCTTCCAGTTGCAGCTGGAAAACAAAAGAAGTTGGTGCTTCCAATGAATGTAATTCTTCAAGACATATAAGAAAAAGAATTATGTGGTTTTATCCCGCTTTGGGTTTCCACATAAAAACATTGGTGTACTGTGTATGTGTATGATTGTTCATTTGTTCATTGTTTATTTACTCTGCAATTATTTGATGATAATGCTACATTGATATAACACTTGCATTTTATGGTGAAAAATGATTGAATTTCTCTATTATTGATTCACCCCCCCTCATAGTAATCCAACAATTGGTATCAGAGTCGGTTCCTTCATGAAACAATTTAACCACTGGAAGAAGATCATGGATTATTCTGAGAATTTAGTACCAATGTTTAATGGTCATAATGGTTTTAAGTATGAGATGTGGAGTAGAAATACGAAGCTATTTTTACAGGAACAGGGACATTATATTTGGCTATCAGTTGTTACAGGATATGATAGTTCAAAAAGGGAAAAGACTGCAGCCAAGAAGGAATTGAAGAAGAATAAAAAAAATAGCGATGGATTTCATCTGGGAAGGATTAACTAATCCGGTAAGAGAAAAGGTTGGTAAATGTTCATCAGCCAAAGAACTTTGGGATAAGTTACATGACATATATTCTTCACCCATCACAGATTCAGAAAATGCCAAAGAATATGCAGATACAGATCAAGAAGAATTGTGTTCGCCATGTCAAACAGATTCAGAATATTAAGAGTACATAATCACCAAAGGTATGTTGTTTTGCTTTAATTATAAAAAATGTGGATATCTTGAAATAGAATGCCATGAAGGAAATGAGTCATAAAAACTAATTGGAAAGGAAGACCAGCAAATGTGAAGCACTTCAGAGTATTTGGAAGCAAATGTTACATCAAAAAAGAAGATGGAATAGTGGGAAAGTTTGACTCTCATGTGGACAAAGGAGTACTTGTTGGTTACTCAAGTACAAGGAAAGCATACAAGTGTTACAATCTGAGGTTGAAAAAAGTTATGGAAAGCATCAATGTAACAATTGACGAAACAGGTGGATGATAATTAAAGGAAGAAGAAAATGAATCAATGGAACAACTTTACAAAGAAGAAGAAGAAGATGAAGAAGAAGTAGAAGGGGAAGATGAAGAGGATCAGACAGAAGTAGAAGAGCAAGTTCAGCAAGTGCCTCCAAAGACACCTAGCAAATGAGTACAGAAGAATCATCCTTCAGATTAGATTATCGGAAACAAAGACGCAGGAATTGAGACTAGAAGAAGAATCTTGTTCACCAGAACAAACGCACCTAGCACTCTCATCTACGATTGAACCAAACAGTTTTGAAGAGGCCAGCAAGGATGAATTTTGAAATAAGGCCATGGATGAAGAATTGGATTAAATAGAGAAGAAAGACACTTGGGAATTGGTTCCAAGACCAAAGAAAAAGAATGCGATTGGCACAGAGTGGGTATTCATAAATAAATTGAATGAATATAGACAGGTTACAAGGAACAAAGCTAGATTGGTATGTAAAGGATACGCACAGGTTGAAGGAATCAAATTTGAAGAGACATTTGCCTCAGTTGCCATAATGGAAGCAATATGATTGCTTTTATCTTATGCTTTCTCCAAAAATATTAAAGTATATCAGATGGACATAAAATCAGTTTTTCTAAATGGGGAACTTGAAGAAAAAGTCTACATTGAACAACTAGAAGGATTTCAGTTGTCAGAGAACACAGATGATGTGTGTAAATTGAAGAAGGCCTTGTATGGTCTAAAATAGGCTCCTAGAGAATGGTACTATAGACTAGATAAATATCTGTAGCAAGTAGGGTCCAGAAAAGGAAGTGTAGACATCAACCTCTACATCAAGGTAACTCAAGATAGTATTTTATTAATTGAAGTTTGTGTTGATGATATTATTTTTGGAAGTAATGATGACAGGTTAAGCCAGAAATTTGCAAAGGATATGCAAAATGAATTTAAAATGTCATTACTCGGAGAACTATCCTTCTTTCTGGGTCTTCAGATATGTCAAAGCAACCAAGGAATATTTATTTCTCAAACTAAGTATATCAGAGAAATGCTAAAGAGGTTCGGAATGGAAGATTGCAAACTAGTTACCACTCCTATGCAAACCAGTTGCAAGTTGAGAAAACATCATGATTCAAATTCTATAGACCAGAGTAAATATAGGTCAATGATTGGCATATTACTATATGTGACAGCATCCAGACCAGATGTAATGTAGGTAGTTATACAAGTGGCACGATTTCAAGCAGCACCAAAGGAAACACATTTCATAGAAGTGAAGAGGATTTTCAGATATCTCAAAGGAACAGAAGAGTTTGGATTATGGTATCCAAAAGGAAAGGATCTATCATTTATTTCCTACACAGATGCAAATTGAGCAGGATACATTGATAACCAACGAAACACCAGTGGAGTAGCATTCTACTTAGGTGAGTGTTTAGTATCTTAGATAAGCAAGAAACAATCATCAGTATATTTATCTATAGTCTTAGCAGAGTATATTGCAGTAGCAGGATGTTGTACTCAGATTCTAAGGATGAAACAAAATTTAACAGATATATAGGTTGGGTATGATGAGCCCATTCCAATCTATTGTGATAATGCAAGCGTCATCGGTATCTAAAATATCCCAGTGATGCACTCCAAGAAGAAGCACATTCCAATAAAGTATCACTTTATATGGGAATAGGTTGCAGAGAAGAACATCATAGTTGAATATGTGGGCACAAAATAACAAGTGGCAGACATATTCACAAAACCGCTTCCAAGGGAAGCCTTTGAGTATTTCTGCAAGAGACTCGGAGTAATTTCTACTCCAAAATGAATGTTTTTGAATGCTTATCTTATATGTCTTTGATTTACACAAGGAAGCACCATAAAGAGGACAGTTCAGGTTGGGGGATCAGTTTCAAGAAGAGTTCAGTCAAGGGGAGTATCCCAAAGGAAAGTTCAGTTAGGGGGAGCAGCCCCGGCTGGAAAGATACATTTTCCATTGATGACAAAAGGGGAGAGATTTATCAAATGCAGGATAGAAATACTTGGAGAGAGAGAACAGAGGCATATAGACAGGGGGAGCATCCCAAGGAGAGTTCAGTAAGGGTGAACAGCCCCAAAAGGAGATACCATTTTCCATTGATGTCAAAGGGAGAGAGATAGAAACATTGATGAGGAGTATAAGCATGAATGTTATCATGACTAAGTGTTTCCATCAATGCCAAAGGGGGATATTGTCAGACACTTGGCTTAGGTTGATGTAAGTTGGTATGGATTGTTGGTTTTCATTGATTTCAACCATTGGAGAGTGATATTGTAGATTGATTTCAACCCTTAGTGATTGATTTCAACCCTTGGAGAAAGTCCAGTAGTGAATTCTGGTAGCACAAAGGTTTGGGTAATGCACCCAAGTTTGTTTGATATATAATGGTATGAGTTTTAATATATTTGAGTTCATACTATTCTATATGTGTATTACATGTCATTCCATTTCCGGTGGTATGTGAAACGTCACATAACTCCTCACGGTTAGAGATTTATGGCCATATGAAGTTGGAGAACTCAGGTTTGGGTAATGGACGCAAGTTTGTTTAATGGATAATGGTATGGTTTTTGATATATTTGCAAGTAATATTATTCTATATGGATATTACATGTTATTCCATTTCCGATGGTATGTGGAACGTCATATAACTCCTCATGGTTAGATATTTATGTCCATGTGAAGTTGGAGAACCCTCATGAGTCATCTAGAAGCCCCAAAAGGTCAAAGTGGTTTAAGAGATTTTAGAAGGTAAATAATAAAGTGAAGTGATGAGTGTACTGTAAGTCAAAGTGAATAACAAAATAAATTATTTAAAAAACAAAGTTAATGGAGAAATTACTAAGTGGTAAAGTGGTTAGAAGTTAACCCTAAAATAAGGAAAGTGGGTTAAGATGGTTAAAAGGTAACCCCTTGAGGAAGCTACATGAAAGTATAAATAAGAGGCAAGGCTCTCTCATTTTAATCACACTTGAGCATATTGAATATCTACATGTGACTAAGGTAACCAAAGGATATCTAAGCCAAATTTCAGAGGGGAAGTGAAGGAAAGAAGGCCAAAATTCAAGGGAGGATAAATTCTTTTGATAATGCTTTCTAAGGTATGTTATTTACAGGTCATCTCACCATTTTCGCAATAAAAAAAAAATTAGAATGATTTAGACTGTGAAATTGGGAAGCCATTGAGAAAATATATCCAAGTAGTTGTGGTACAAATTTTATCTTGTGGGTCATTGTATTTTTGGAATTAAACTCTGTGGAAAATAGGGTTTGTGGCTAGTCCTGAAACTAGTCTAAAACATGTGTTTCGGGTAAAAACGTCATAACTTCTTCATAACATATCCAAATTCATTAATACCAAATGTGTTGGTTAGAGTATAGTCTATAGTATTTTGTGTCCAATTTTCATATCCATACAACAAATATTCCATGTGGGGAACGCTCTACAAGTTCTCTCTCTAGAATAAGCCACAATTCAACAAGGTATGTCATTTTTGCTATAAATCATTTTTCTGAGAAGTCCCAAGTAGTAATACCTAGAGGAATTGCATAAAACACACTGAATAAAATTGTGTACTATTTTCAGATCTTTATTCATTACAGGTACATAGTTATGATTATTTCAAGTTAGGGTTGTTGACTAATCCAAAACTAGTCATGTGAGACTAAAGTAAAGTTTGATGGAAATGCTAGTCTCTTGTTGTTAAAGTTAAGGAAGGTTTGCAGATATGTGATCATATACACCAGGTCTATTATAGAGTTACAAATCAGACTTGGATGATGAAAATGATGAGGGATTTTGGTTGAGGTACATGTTGGGTATATGGTTGAGACAAGTAGTTGATGAGTTGGCACATACATGAGGTGTATAGTTGATGATGTTGGTACATTTTGATGAGTCATAGTTGATGAGTTGTTGATACATGATTGGTACATACTTGGTACATGGTTGGAGGCACTTGTTAATAGTATTGTTGACACATGGTTTATGGATAATGTAGCATACTTGTATTGGTATATTATTAGAAGCACATATTGATCTTGGTGATGATTATGAGTTGTTGTGTTATGCTTGGTTGATGCACATATTTGAGAGTTTTCTTGGTGATAGATCTTGGTGAGTAGATCTGATTTGATTTATAAGATTGATTAGACAGGTTGTTGTGACAGGTTATTCGTACAGGTTTGGTTCATGGTTGATGCACTTGTTCATGGTACAGGTTGAGGTACAGGTTAGTGCATGGTTGATGCACTTGTTTATGGTACAGGTTGATTACAGGTTGTTAGGTACAGGTTGGTGCATGGTTGATGCACTTGTTTATGGTACAGGTTTATTACAGGTTGAGGTACAGGTTGATGCATGGTTCAGGTTATTGGTACAAATTGTTTTGTGCGGGTTGATTAGTACAGGTTTATAATAATATATCTCACAGTGATAGTGTGACAGTGGTTCCATCATTCTACTTATACATCAAGGCAGTTGGATGGGGCAAGGATAGGTGGTTGTAGCCGGAGAACATAGAGGGTTGTGGCCTCCTTCTAGTTGTAGAATTGGGGAGTTGGAGATTCCCTCAGGTTGTAGCCTGAGAAACTAGGGGGTTGGAGCATCCTTTCATTTGTAGCTGGAAAACAAAGGAAGTTGGTGCTTCCAATGAATTTAATTCTTCAAGATATATAAGAAAAATCATTTCGTGGTTTTCTCCCGCTTTGGGTTTCCACATAAAAACATTGGTGCATTGTGTATGTGTATGATTGTTCATTTGTTCATTGTTTATTTACTCTGCAATTATTGGATGATAATTCTACATTGATATAACACTTGCATTTTATGGTGAAAAGGGATTTAATTGCTCTATTAATGATTCACCCCCCCTCTTAGTAAGCCAACAACATACTCATTGGATACTCAAACAAAAGCAAGGCATACAAAATTTATAACCTACGACTCAACAAAATAGTGGAAAACATCAATGTAAAAGTCGAATAAACAAATGTGTTGAAGACCAAGAAAGAAAAAATAAATTCAAAAGAGGAGGAACTAGAAGAAGAACTAAAGAAAAAAGAAGAAGAAAAAGAAGAACCAGAGCCAGAGCAAGAAGAAACAGAAGACAATCAGCAAGATCTCCATACACCTTCTAAGACACCTAAACATTGGTATCAAAAGAATCATCCACTTGAACAAATTGTTGGGGATAAAAATATAGGAATAGAAACCATAAGAAGCAAAGAAGCATGTACACCAAAACAAATACATCTATCATTATTATCCACGGTTGAACCAAGAAGCTTTGAGGAAGCCAGCATGATGAACATCGGATCAAGGCCATGGAAGAAGAATTGAATCAAATAGAGAAGAATGAGACATGGGAACTAGTTCCAAGACTTAAGGACCAAAATTTCATAGGAACAAAGTGGGTATTCAGAAACAAGTTGAACGAAGATGGACAGGTAACCAAAAACAAGGCAAGGTTAGTATGCAAAGGATATGCATAAGTTGAAGGTATAGATTTTGAAGAAACCTTTTCTGCAATAGCCAAAATGGAAGAAATCAAAATGTTCTTAACTTGTGCATGCTCTAGAAGGATCAATGTATATCAAATGGACGTAAAATCAGCCTTCCTTGATGGAGAAATAGAAGAAGAAGTTTACATAGAACAACCAAAAGGGTTTCAACTGTCAGAAAAGGAAGACTATGTTTGTAGATTGAACAAATCCATGTATGGACTCAAGCAAGCACCTAGAGCTTGGTACACAAGATTGGAAAAATACTTATAACAACAAGGATTCAGAAGGGGAAGTGCAAATAGTAATCTCCATATAAAAGTGGAACAAGACAGTTTAACTATCATTGAAGTATACATGGATGACATCATCTTTGGAAGCAATGATGACAGGTTGAGTCAAAAATTTTCCATAGATATGCAGAGTGAGTTTGAAATGTCCCTACTTGGGGATTTGACTTTCTTCTTGGGACTCCAGATATCTCATCTATATGAAGGCATACTCATTTCCCAAACCAAGTACATTAAGTAAATGTTGAATAAGTTTAGAATGGAAGATTGCAAACCTATAAGCACTTTTATGGTGATTGGTTTCAAGTTGAGAAAGGATGATGAATCTAAAGAAGCAGATCAAAGACTATATAGATCGATGATTGGTAGTTTACTCTACGTGACAGCCTCAAGACCATATGTGATGCAAGTAGTTGGACAGGTCGCAATATTTCAAGAAGCACCAAAGAAATCTCATGTCCTAGCAATAAAGAGGATTTTTAGATATCTCAAAGGAACAACAGAGTTTGGGCTATGGTATCTGAAAGGTGTTTCCTACACAAATGCATATTGGGAAGGAAGTATTGATGATAGAAGAAGTACAAGCGGAGCATCTTTCTACTTGGTTGATTTCTTAGTATCCTAGTTGAGCAAGAAGAAATCTTCAATATCCTTATCCACAGCATAAGCATAATATATTGCAGCACCCGCATGTTGTACTCAGGTTCTCTGGATGAAGAAGAATCTACAAGACATACAAGTGAAATATGATGAGCTTATTCTGATATTATGTGACAACGCCAGTTCTATAAGCATATCCAATAATCCATTGACTCATTCCAAGACCAAACATATTCCTATTAAGTTCCACTTTCTGCGATAACAAGTCACAAAAACGAATATCAATTTGGAGTACATCGGGACAAAAGAACATATTGCAGACATATTCACAAAGCCTCTTCCTAGGGAGACCTGTGAGTATCTCCTCCATAAACTAGCAGTAATTTTTGCTCCACAGTGATTTGCACACCATCTAGCAAAATATTCAGGGGGAGACATATTGTCAGGGGGAATTACTCTTTTCTAGTGATTTCAAAGGGGGAGAGAAAGATCAAAAGCATGAAGACAGGGGGAGAAATGGTCATAAGGGGATTATGAGTGTTGTCATCAATGCCAAAGGGGGGGATTGTTGAAAATCGATTGTCATTGATGTCAACAGTAGAAGGAGCCTTGAAGTAAGTCTAGAATCCCTTAGAAGTGATGATTTTATTTGAAGGAGTCTCCAAAGTGGTTCCCTTATGGCTTATATTTAAGCATGGCCCTCATGGGAAGATGCTTTGAAGTCACCTAGAAGAAACCCCTACACCCCTAAAACATCAAGAAAAGAAGTCTTGGAAGTGTGGTCAAGAAGCCTTGGAGATATGGTCAAGAAAACATGAATGTAAGTCCCAAAAAGTCAGCTCCAATGGAATAAATATTAAAAATATTATTAAGATATCAAAGTACAAGTCAGCCTCATTTGGAATAATCATTAAAAAATCAAATTGAACTTTTTTGGGTAAATTCGGCCCTAAAAGGAGGGCTCCATATCTAGTTTAAATAAGGCACCTAGGATCTCATTTGAACCATCAACTCAAGTGACTTTTATCTGAGGTAAACAAGGACATCTAAGGAAATTTTATGTGGTAGTAAAGTCGAGCTTGAATCTTTTTCTGAGGCGCAAGTCTGAGGTTTTGTTTTAGGTAGTGAATATCTAAGGCAGTGGAGATATAAGGTAGCGAAAATCTCAACAAGTATTAAGGCTATTCTAGTGCAAGTTTGAGGTATCTCTGAAGAAAGTTTTGTAGGTTTATGTTAGGTGAATTTCAGGGGTCTATTGGTAGTGAAGTGACTTCTATTCTGAGGTAGATTTCAAGTGTATAAGACAAGATTTTCTTATCAGTATTTTAATTGCTCCAGATCTATCCTAAGACCAATTTTTTGAGGCAAGCTAATCTTGTTCTGAGGCCTATTCTAAGTGCAAGTTTCAAGAGGAATTAAATCCAACGCAAGCATTGAGGGTATTCTACTGTAGTTCAGGCTTATTTTAATTGCAAATTTCAGAAGCAGAAAGGCCAAGTTTTAGACCTATTCTGGGAAAAAATTGTAGAGGAGTTTCTAAGATCTGTTAGAATAGTTTGTAGCAAGGCTTTCATGGATATTTTGGGCAGTCAAAGAAGCATTCATATAAATCAGCAAAGGATCAGATTGAGTTATTGTCTTAGCATATTTAAGGGGGACATTTTGATCAGTTCAAGGACTTGTTTGGGGCATAAAAGGCAGCATATGAAAATCACATATCAAGGGTAATGAAGTCTATATTTTTTAGGTATAAAGGCAAATAATTCACCTTGCAAAGTCTAATCAGTTCAAGGCTGAACTCTAGTAAACTTTTGTGAATTTTGTAAAGGATATTTTTTAATAATTTTTTAAATAAGGGTGGTTGGGTAGTGCATGGGAAGATTGGTGTCTTCAGTTTGCAGGTTGGTTCCTGAGAAGTGTGAGTCGGTGATCACAAGGGGGTTGGTGCCTCCTTCTAGTTGGTGGTAGAAAATTCAGTGGGTTGGTGCCTCCTTCTAGTTGGTGCTAGAAAATTCAGGGGGTTGGTGCCTCCCTCTAGTTGGTGTTATAAACTTCTTGGAAGTCAATGCTTCAATGGATGTAATCTTATGACATATTAGAAATCGTTATGTGGTTTTCTCCCATTTGGGTTTCCATATAAAATCCTTGTGCATTGTGTATCTCTGGTTATTTGTTTCAATATATGATATCTTGAATGCAATTATCAGTAGAAAAAGTGATAAATTGTTTATATAGATTCACCCCCCCTTAGTATCCCTGAATATACCAACAATCACAATTTTCCTAAAAATTATTCCTAAATATGAGATCATATGGAGAGGGTGATTCAGGATATTATGGATCCTCTATGGTGGAGATGAATTGGTTTAGCAAATTATCGTAAGTTTTTTCTTTACACCACCTAGATTGTTCGATGGTTAAAAGGGGTTGTGTGATTTCTTCATCTTTGTAGGGATCTTCTGCCCACAAGGGATCTTATACTAATGGTTTTTCAGGTGGATAGAGGATAAGTTTCTTCATAGATTCCCCATTTGATATAGTTATTTCCCCGAATATGCATCCAACAAAGGCATCAGCTATAGCTAACAAGGGTCTCCTAAGAATCAAGGGATGACCTCCATGGTAGTTTTTGTTTGAATAACCAAGAAGTCCACAGGGTATTCCCATGAGGATAGGGTGACAATGACACCATCTAAGACATCGGCAGGGTTTATTCGGGATCGATTAGCTAGTTCAATCATTGTGGGTGTGGGTCGGAGACCACCTAATTGTAACATTTCCATAGTTATAACAGCCATAACATTTATCGTTTACCCTAGGTCAATTATGGTATTTTTCAAGGGAACATTGTTGATGTGGACAGTGACTATTGGGTTTACAGGATCAACATATTTCTCTATCATAAATTTTATGGACATAAGTTCAGCTAATTGACCTATGACTTGAATTGTAGGGGGTCTTTCACTTTTCTTATAGGTTTCTTAATAAATAATTTCCTTATGGTCTTTGTGTAGATAGGTACATATTTATTTCTTGTAACAATGGAATTTTCACATGAACATTTTTTAAAGTCAAATCTATGTTGGACCACAGGTTTCTCTAAGGCCAACCTCTCTGGCAATGGAATCGTTTTGGGTGCTTTAGGTCACTCTAAAGTAAAAAAAGGTAATGTTTGTGTGGTGGTGGCAATCGTATTGGAAGGGGAGTCATCATTGGATGTTTGGACAAGAGTTTCCTCCTCTTTTTTAAGAACCAAATATCAAAATAGCATAAAAAACCTCATAATAAGTACTCCACGTATTGACAAAGAGATAAATTTAGCTAATAATACACTTCGAGGGGGAAACCTCCTTATACATTACATGAATTCACAAATACAAGATGATTCCAAATGAAAAGGTCCCCTTGGTATATATAGGGGAATAGGAGGTACAATTACAACTAATGGACCCAAGCCAACATAAATAAAATAATAATACTAATGTAATATGCCCCAATTAAGGGGTAATGTGCCATGATTTAGGTATTAACATGCCCCTCCCATTCAAACAAGTGTTATCCTCAATGCTTGAGTAGTTATGGATGCTTCTATATAAAAGACTCATCTTCCCATGTGGAATCTTCAGCGGGTAGTTTCTTCCACTTGATGAGATAATTTGAAATTGATCTATTCCTCAGCTAGCAAATTCTTGTGTCGGTGATAGCTTCAGGATACAATATGATTTTTCCTTCCTCTTCAAGTTATGTAAATATAGTTTGAACTGGGATATTTTCACCTATAACCTTTTTTAAGCATGAAACATGGAAAACTCGGTGTACTTGTGAAGATGCAGGCAGCTCCAATTTGTATGCCATAGTACCAATCTTTTGCAACACCTTATAAGGGCCATAGTACTTTGGTGATAATTTGTTATCCTTCTTATCTTGCTTAAGGGACAACTGTTTGTATGGTTGTAGTCTTAAAAATACCCAATCCCCTACTGCAAAACTTATTTAACTATGATGTTGATATGCTTGTTGTTTCATGCAATTTTGTGCCATGGTCAAGTTTTCCTTTAAGAGTTGGAGAATTTATTGTTGATGCTCGATGTGATATTCCACTACTTGAAACTTAGATTTTTCTTTTAGAGAAGAAGTGATGGGCAGTGGGTGATATCCATAAAGCACCATAAATGGTGTCATTTTTGTTGCAATATGAAAGCAAGTGTTATACCTCCATTCTACCAAGGGTAACCACTTGAACCATTGTGTTTGTTTATCAAAGACAAAGCAAGGAAGGTATCCTTCTAGACATTTGTTCACTATCTCAGTTTTTCCATCAGATTGAGGATGATAAAATCAGTTGTGAGCCAATTGAGTACCCAAACAAGTCTATCAAAAAATGTCCAGTGAAGATGAGATATATGTCACTTACAATAATATTTGGTCTTCCATGTAGCTTTTGACCTGTCTCCATGAATGAGGTAGCAACTGTACTGGCTTTGAAAGGATGAGAGAGTGCACAAAATTGTGAGTACTTGGTAAGTCTGTCAAAAATCACCATGATGAGACTCTTTCCTTCAGACTTCAGTAACCCTATGATGAAATCCATGGAAACCTCCTCCCAGTGCTAACTTGGAATGGCTAATGGTTGTAAAAGACCTAGGGTATTAATTGTTTCCACCTTATTTTGTCGGAAAACCAAACATTATGCCACAAACCTTTAAACATCAGTTTTAAGGCCATCCCAAAAAAAATTCCTCTTGACCTTGTGATAGGTTTTCAAAAATCTTGAGTGCCCTCCTACTGAAGAGGTGTGCAATTATAAAAGTACCTTTTGTTTGAGTTGGTAATTCTTACATAAATATAAGAGATCTTTGTACCATAGTGAATTATTTTTCCATGTAAATGTGTCGGATGCACTGGAATCCTGCTACAACGTTTGAATGAGATTCCACACTTCTTTGTCATTCTTCCATTCATCCCTTGCTTCTGCTATCCAATCAGGTTGGATGATAGATATAGCACAGAGAAATGACTCAACATATTCATCCTTTCTTGAGAGTGAATATTGCACAACATTTTGCTTCCCTTTTTTGTAGATGATTTCAAAGTCATAACTCAACATCTTGGTCACCCATTTTTGTTTCTCTTCTAAAGATAGTCTTTGCTCCAAGAAGTATTTAAGATTGTCATGATTTGTTTTGACCTTGAAGTACCTACTATTAGGTAAGGGAACCATTGCTTCAATGCATGTAGTATTTCCATCATTTCATTCTCATAAATGGGTTTGTGTAAGTCCTTTCCCTTGAGTAGCCGACTTTCAAAAGCAAGGGGCCTTCCTTCTTGCATTAGAACAACACCAATTCCATTTCCCGAGGCATCACATTCCATAATAAAGGTTTTTGTGAAGTCTGGTGTTGTCAAGACAGGAGCTTTGCACATTGCCTCTTTAAGTTGTTCAAAAGCTTGAGTTTCCTCTAGAGTCCATTAAAATGCATCCTTATTAGTTAATGCAATTAAAGGTGTTGGTATTCTTCCATAGTTTAGAACAAACTTGCGGTAGCAACCTGTCAAACCCAAAAATCCTCTAAGATTATTCAATGTTTTGGGAGTCGTCCAGTCCATCATGCCCTTAATCTTGTTAGGGTCTACCTTGACACTTGCATGAGATAAAATATGACCCAAATACTCTACCTCCTTCACCCCAAAGAACATTTGGACGGTTTGGCATATTGATGTTGTTCCTTTAGTAGTTGGAGCACCCTGTGAACTTGTTGAACATGATCTTCCCAAGACTTGTTATAGACTAGTATATCATCAAAAAATAATAACACAAATTTTTGAAGGAAGGGCTTGAAAATGGAATTCATCAACCCTTGGAATGTGGAAGGTGCATTCTTAAGGCCAAAAGATATGATCAAAAAATCATAATGGCCTTCATGAGTTCTAAATGTTTTTTTTGGGATATATTCTTCTTTCATTCTCATCTAATCATACCCTGAATGAAGATCCAACTTTGTGAAGTAAATTGATCCATGTAGTTCATCTAACAATTCATAAATGATGGGAATGGGAAACTTATCTTTAATTGTGATCTTGTTGAGCTCTCTATAATATGGACACATACGCCATGAGCCCTCTTTCTTGAGTTATGTTACCACCGGTGCAGAGTAAGAACTTTGGCTAGGTCTAATAATGCCAGCCTCTAACATTTCTCCAACCATATGCTCAATTTCACTCTCCTGGGCATAAGGGTATTTGTAAGGCCTGATGTTAGGAGGAACACTCCTAGGAATTAAGTGAATATCGTGATCATGATCGTGAGTGGGTGGGTGGAATACCTCTGGGAATATCTTCAAATACTTTGGAATGCTTATCAATGATCCATTTTTCAATAATTGTGTCATGCCATTAGAGCTTAACACCTTATTGGGTTTCCTTATGATACCCCTTAACTCAAATTCATTTCCTTCTAATGAAAATTTCATGAAAATTTCTTGAAAATTAAAAGCCATTGTTCCCAATGATTGTAACCATTGGACCCCTAGTATGACATCAGCACCATCCATCGATATAGAAATCATTGGACTATTCATTACATATTCCCCCATAGTAAGATTGATCTTATGGCATTTTCTTGAGCAATTGATAGTTCCTCCATTTTCAATCATTACTTGAAACTCTAGTGTTGGATATATAAAGCAATTGAGAGCTTTGGATAATTCACAGTGAATGGAATTATGAGTAATACCATAATCAATTAGCACTATTGCCTTTTTCTTTTTGATATATCCTTCGATATTGAGGGTTTGAGTGATAATTCCATCCAATGCATGACATCATATGGTGGGAGTCATATCTTCAGAAGAAATATCTTCTACATCTTCATCTTGAGATGGTTCTTGTTGTTCTTCCTCTTCACAATCTATGTAGAATAATTTCTTCTCACCAGACTTATGTCCCTTCATGTACTATTTGTCACAATTAAAGAATAAAACTTTTGCTTTTCTTTCCTCCAATTGTTGAGGTTTCAACCTTGTAGGTTGAGGTGGTTTAGAAGGAGAGGTATTCTCTCGATAGATGTTTGGGGTGGTCCTTCTAGTATCCATAGCCAGATTTTTACTTTCAACATTTCTTGCCACCTTCAACGCATTATCCAATTATTTGGTTTCCCAAAGGCGAACCTCATGTTGAATGTTATCCTTTAAATTTCCTATAAATACATCAATCAGGTGATCATATAGAATATATGTTACCTTTATATTCAATCTTTGGAAGTTCTCAATGTGCTCTGCAACTCAACCCTTTTGCTTGATATTTATCAATTGGTTGAAGAAGGTATTTCTCTTTGTATCCTCATAGTGTGTTATCATTTCTTCCGTGAAAATTGTCCAAGTGACAAGTGATTTACAAGAAAAAATCCATCAATAGCACACAAATTGATTAGGTTATAAATATAAGGATGCCATTCGCACCGTTTGTGTGTGTGGCACATCATGTAGATCAAAGAAATACTCCATCTGGACTATCCATGTGATTGGATCCTTTCCATCAAACATACTCATATCGATCTTAGGAAAGTGGTTGGTCTTCAACCCAAAGATGGAGTTTCTCCAGTCTTGATTCGTTTTCCTTGTGTCCTCATCATGAATTTCATGGGATACATTGTCACTTCCAGGTGGCCTCTCTATTAGCAATTTTTTCAACCCTTCTATGATATCCCATTTTAAGCCATCCATATTAGTATCCATCATCACTTCCATCTTAGCTTCAGTTAAATCCATCATCTTTTGTAGTTCATATTTTGTTATTTCTTTCTTTTGTAAATCATCTATGTCCCTGCACATTTTTTCACCTTCATCAAGAGTCCAAGTAGGACTATGTGAGGGCTTATTTGATGTAGAAATTCCCTTTTTTGGTGTCATGTTGGCCAAGTATCACTGCAAGATAGGAATTCCTAATTGGCTTAGGCAAAGGTCCTCATACACAAGGGAGTCTCAAGTGCTATAGCTCTTTGATATACATGTGGGGTCCAACAATAGTACTCTGACCAATATCCCAGGGCACCAATTAAGGAGGCTTAACCATGCCCTTAGCCATACTATCTGACTACCCAGGTACTAGAGAGTGATCTCCCTTAGCGTTGTTCTTGGTGTACTACAGCAACAAGACAGCCAAATGGTTTAATCAATTGGTCTCAGGATTCTAGGGGGTCTCCCGATATACATCATGTATGTGGGAGATCAAATCCATAGTAGTGTTGTCTAATGTGAAATTGTTCGAAAGGGGCCTTCTGATATACTCTAGGTACGTGGAAGAACCACATTGTCCCTGGGTTGTAGCACTGACAAGTAACGACAGCTTCTACGTTTGGAGACGTTGGAATACATATGTACCTAAAAATCCCTAATATTCTCCCAAATTTATGTGATAATCCTTTTATTTCACTTTATTCCACTTTTTTAATCACCCCAATTGGATCTTCTAGTGAAAAGATATGAAAATTTCCAAAAACAAAAAAACGCACCTTTTAAAACCCTAATTTGGAGACTATTCTTCTAGCCGACCTTTCTTTTGTTGTAGCTCTGCAATTTCGGCCCTTCTGAGTCTAAACTTTTCGCTTGAGGTAGCTTAATGTGTCTTCTTTCCAACCCCATAGGTTAGACCAATATTGGATTCTCCAAGAAAATTTTATGATAACTTTCCCAAGATGTGTTGATTTTTTCCCTTTTAGGAGAGGGAACTTGTATGGCTTGCCGAGTATCACTAGATTCACTTCAGAACTTGAAATTTGCACCAGTAAAACTTCAATCCACACCCTAACCAATGGAACATGTCTCACTCAATTTGGAATTTTGTAGCTTCATATATAATAAGTTTTCCCAAGAACACTTGTTTTAGACTGAAATCTGGACCAGCCAAAAACCCTAATTTCCTCAGAGAATAAATTTTAGAGTAAAGTGAATCAAGGGATGAAATTTGTACAAAAGATACTTCACTATTCCTTCTTCATATTGTAAAAATTGTAGAACCAGAAACCAAGCCGAAAAAATTTGGGAGCGAAACTTCCAAGAAGACTTGTTTTAGACTAGTTTCAGGACTAGTCAAAAACCCTAACTTGAACAGAATGTATCTCCAAAAATATAATGAACTAATATCTTAAATTTGGACCCTAGCTAGATCTATATGTTGCCTCTACACCATATAAATTCCAGATACTTAAACCTTCTAGAAAAAAAGATTGTAGCAAAAATGCCAAGAAGAGTTGTTTTGAAGAAGCTAGTCCTGAGGATTGTCTAGCTCTGACACCAAATGTTAAGAACCAAATATCAAAATAGCATAAAAAAACCTCAGAATAAGTATTCCATACCTTGAAAAAGAGAGAAATTCAAATAATACCCCTCTTTGAGGGGGAAACCTCCTTATACATTACATGAATTCACAAATACAAGATGATTCCAAATGAAAAGGTCTCCTTGGTATATATAGGAGACTAGGAGGTACAATTACAACTAATGGACCCAAGATGACATAAATAAAATAACAATACTAATGTAATATGCCCCAATTAAGGGG